>CM071568.1:3535767-3805767 GCA_036426205.1 Ascaphus truei | reverse complement strand
CAAACTATTACAAATAATTACTGATGTGCTGGTGAAGTCATTAATTAAAAGTGTGTAGAGGAGGATGGAAGGGGAGTATAAACGACATTAATTAGCATTGCAGGCTATATTAATGATAGCAATGTTATGCTTTTTATACTTGGGCAAAATTGAAAGCAGTAAATGTAGCTTGTAAATAAACTATTCCCTGGGTAATGCAGAAGGTTTGGAATTAACATCATCCTATTGTTACAGTTTATCCCTGTGCAATACAGTCATCTCAGCCGTGTCATTGAACTATTGATCTCACATTGTAGTTTTAGCTACTCTCGTTGCTTTCTTTAAAGACCTCAGCTTGCACTGCTATTTACACATAGTACTCATCTGTACAAAGGAGCCAGGGCTGATCTTTAATCAGGCTGTATTAATGGTAGCAATCCCATGCTCTTTTCCTTTGGTCCAAATAGAGAGCAGTAAATCTAGCTTGTACATAGACTATCCATTCACTGGGCAAGGCATATGACTTGGAATTAATATCCTCATTGATACATCCTACCTCAGTGTAAAGCAGTAATCTTCGCTTTGCTATTGATCTCACACTGCCACTGTGTCTCTACGAAGTTATTTACTGGCAAAGGAGTCCAATTCTTATACACCTCACACAGTGGGACATCCTTATAGACATTTTCACAATAGTTCGCCCCCTGCTTGATTAATGTAGTTTTTACTCCCCTTCCATCTTCCTAGTCACAATTTGAATGAATGAATTCACCATCACACCAGTAACTATTTTAAAGAGTTTGGTTTATTTAAAGGTTACGTTTTACCAGATATGACAGCCAGGTGTGCTATCTAGGGGAGTATTCTAATTTGGGGCTAGTCTCTTTGTTAGGCTCCAAATGATTTCGGATCTGTATTCATATTAGATCCCTGCTCTATTCTATTTTCAACTGTATTCTCACATGTATCTCATGTATTCAGACGCATTAGTGGGCTGAGTTTCTTCCCTTCTTTGTTGAGTTGAGACATATGCAAACCCAACCTGTAAATAGGTAAAGGTATCTCAATGTGATCAGTGTATTTTACCTGTTGATTGCCAGAGGGATCTGTAACACGTTTCAGTCAGAAGACTTTGCAACGCAGATTGGAATATTTTACTTTGCCGTCTCCTGTGGCAGAGAAAGGTTTCATCTTCCGGTTCTTCTGCTTCAGTTTTTTTTCTTTCTGAGCTTGTGCACTAGATGGGGAGGTGCTGCTCTAGGAACACGTACCGCCTCTGGGACAGACGTCATAACACAACACAACTGAATTATTCAGGGACTCCATTATATACTCACACAAAGAGAACAGATCTATGCGTGCTGTGAGTGCAGTGCCGGGGAGGGAGGAAATGATTGCATGAGATGGTGAGGGGCAGCAGGTTATATTATCTGTGCTAGAGATTACAGCAATTACTTGTAAGAGGGGGTAAGCCTGACAAAGGGCCTGCAGTGCATTACTCAGAAGGCATTATTTAAAGGCATGTAGGGTTTTGCTGTCTAGGAACATATTTCCACTGCTCTGGTTGTGTTGATTTTCTGATACATTCCAATCTGACTTAAACATTCTGGTTTGGCCTAAGGTGAACCGCGGGCGATTACGCGTGCTGCTAGTACCTGTACGCTTGCAGGAGGCTTGAGTCTCCACTTCTGGGAGCCTGGGATGAGCTCTCGCCACCTATGAGGGCTCTGTCACGGTAGTGCTGCCCGCAGACCAGACCCGTCACTGTACTTAGGTGGGACGTTAGTAACACACACCCGCAGCAGAGGAAGTGTGTCCGGAGTGTGGTAGTTTGCATGGACAGGCCAGGAGACTAGTATGGTATAGTGGTACCTGTCGTATCCGGAGTGAGAGTATTCGGAGTGGGTGCCAATGCCGAGGGTCGAGGAGAGGTCCGGATAGTAGAAGGCCGAGGTCGAGGGCGGAGGGAAACAGCGTAGTGATGAGGATGCCGGGGTCGAGAGCCAAGAGAGGAGTCGAAAGCCAAGCCGGGTCAAAACCTAAGAATCGCAAACACAAGCCAGAGAGAGAATCCGCACCAGGTAAGTTGAGGCTATGCAGAGCAATGACTCCAGGGAAGGACTGGGGTAATAAAGGTGGGAGAGCCAATCAGAGAGGTAGCTGGAGTAAAGCTGTGCCATGGAGCATGAGGTGCACGCTCTGATGTTGAAGCGGCATCAGCTGGGAAGCAGGGTGGCGTGAGTATGGCTGGAGCGAGTGCAAGGGGCATGGCTGAACTGCCTGTGCAGTGAATAAATTATGGCCGGGAGCGTGCGAAGTGTAAGACCAACCCGCGCGCGTCCCAGCCAAGATGGCGGCCGCGTGTGAGAGCTTCGGCTGACACGGAGCCCGGCAGCGGAGAGGGTAACGCTGAGAGGAGGAAGAGGGAGCAGGAGCAGTCCCCGACACAGGTAAGGAGTGGGTGAGAGAACCCTGCTTCCTTACAGGCTCCCAGCATTGACAGGATGACTCCTCATAGGACACAATACAATAATAACAATATCACACCAGATATATATCTCAGTTTACTGCAACAGTCTATAGCATATACTACATTCAATACAAGGCAGTAATAATATAATGCAATAGTCCAATACCCTGAGTGGTTCCCCCAAGGTACTGAGGGTGTCTTGGACACCTATAACCCCGGTATCTGCACAAGCAATCCCACCCAAGTGTGAGGTAGCGCTACCCCCCTGTGATGTGTAGGTGAACGTTGGTACCCTCCTAGTCACAGGCCTGACCAGGGAATAATGAGTGGAAGATGATGGATCAGGTCGCACGCAGTGGGGCCTCCAACACAACTCCCCTCACACTTTATCCAGGGTGCGGTCCATGGTGAAATCTCCAGCAGGAGGGTTCCACCTTTCTGCTGCCACATGCAGCTCTTGTCCAAGGCTGGCAGTTGCCACACTGCGCATGCGCACCCTTTCCCAAAATGGCCGCCCTCACAACTCCTCGATCACGCGGAGCTCCGCTGACCGGCTAGACAGCTCAGCAGTTCCCACTCAAAGGAGGAGCTAAGGAGGGGGACTCTGCTACAGTTGTATAGGCCAGGAGTGCACAAACCTTTTTGTCCATGCCCCCCCTTACCTTTTCTCAGACATTATGGTGTCATGTAACATTGCGTCGCCATTGCAACGAGTTGCCATTTGACCCTGCGGCATCATTTGACGCCAAGTTGCCATGGCAACGCATCACCAGACGCCACTGGAGACCAGGTAAGGGATATACAGAGGCTTTGCGCTCTCCCCAGGTATTTAATTTAAATGTTGCGGGAAAGAGAACAGGGCTTCTGTAAGCGCCGCGCCAGCACAGAAATAAATACAAAGGCCTTTCTCTTTCTAAGGGCTAACTCATACTTCCCAGTACCTATCTAAAGGGCTGGGAGGCTAGGCCTCTTACCAACCTCTGACACCAAAATCCAAAGAGGTACCTGTTATCAGGGGCTCTCTCCCTCAGTCCGGTCGGGGTTGGTGCCACGGGGGGTGAAGTGGGGGGGGGGGGGGGGCAATGTCTGGCATGCTCCAGGGACCGCTGTGTCCTGGAATAGAGGGGCTGGTTCCCTGGGATCCCTCTCTGTCAGTAAACACCTCCCCTGTGCTAGAGAGATCCCCTGCAGTTCAAGCTGTAGGCTTTTCTACCTGTCTGATTAGCCAGGTGGAGACTGGTTAGTTGTCTGTAGCTGAAATTAACCAGATTCCTGCTGGACTTATCAGACCAGCACAGGCTTTCTATTGAAGCCATTTTAGATGGAGGTTAAGGCCCTGTCAAAAACCTCCCCCATTAGCGGGTAGCTAGGGCTAGCCTGGGCTGAAGCCCATCCCTCCACTCTCACTAGAGATGTACCTGCGGCTCGAATGAGAATGGGTGGAGTGAGAGAACCCCCCAGTCACTCTGGGATTGGAGCCTTTTCTCCAGGTAACCAGTGTCTCTTCCAGAAGGTGCTTGAAATCAGCGCACTTTAGTCGCACTTTAGTCGCACTTTAGTCGCTTAAGGAAGACTTTTCCCAAGCACATTCTTTCCATGATGTGCTTAGTTTCCTCACCTCAGCGGATAACTCTTCACTTAAGCTCCTCTTTCCATTTTACCAAGCCTTCTTTTAACCTCTTAGCAATGGGTTTTTCCATGCATCGGGCAATATTTTCTTCATTGAGACTGCTTTACCCCGGTGGCATCTCAATTTGGTAGTCGGTAGACTTATCGTCTAGGGACGTTTCTTGACGTATTACTTTTTCTATGCTGACCGATTCTTCAATATGTGGAGAAATCCCAAGTGATGTCTGGCGAGTATCTCTGCTATAGTAGCACCGCTTTGAAGATCCTTCAGAACTAGGGAACACCGGGCTACAGCTTTCTCTTCAATCACAGGCTTATCCGCAAGTAGAACGACCCCCTTACAGTATCAGTAGAGAGGTCATTTGCATTTGGTTCAGGATACTTAAATTCCAGTATATCACTTTGGTTGTAATTCTCTTTATACTTAACCGCTACCTGTGGCCACTCTTTTTTGTAGTTGGCAAAGCTGCAGCCATGTGCTTTTTTCCCTTGCAAAGACGAGTTCCCTCTTTAGGGACATTATCACATTCTGTCTCATTGTAGCCAAAGACTGAATCCTTATAGCAGCTATATTCATCATGAGCAATCTGGATTGGGCCACGTGGGCACAGTAGCATGGCTGGATTTGTATTGCACTTCTCAGTCGTAATTCGGTTCTTCTTTCCTGAATTTTGTGGGAAGCCAATTGCAGCACAGACGGCATTGCAGGTGCGCTTATAGCAACACACAGCTCGCTTGGTTGTGACGTAGAACATATATCTGGATTGAATCATACAAGCAGCTTCCTAAATTTTCCTGTAGCTTCTTTGCTGCAGACACTTGACTGGAGTAAAATGACACATTCCTTCAAATGTTCATAATTCTTTCTTTGTCGTTGCATTCTCCATATTGACTGGAGAAGGCAGGCTGCTTTATTCTGGCGACAGAGCTGACGAGTTTTCGTTCCTCTGTAGGCAGCCTGTATGATGAGTGTTAGAGCAGATACCTTTCTCTCTCCAACCATCCTTGGATGAGAGCTCGGCCATATTTCTGGAGGGTTAGCATACTTCTCTTCTCTCTTTCACAGTCTGATCTGTTCTGAGAAAGTTCCAATTGCAGACACAGTGATTTGCTCTCTTCCTGGTGAAGAGTGCCCTCTGCTCCTTTCAGTGCTAACTGTATTTCTAGCTTTTCTCGTTGGAGTTGTTGCTTCTCCTGAACTTCTTTACTGGCTTAATCAGCCAGATATTAAACCTCCTTTGTCGGGTTTCTATTCTTTCTTTCCACAGTCTCTATAACCCTCAGGGCCTTCTCGTAGATCTCCTTTCATTTATGCACTTCTGAGTTGAGACTCCAGGTCTCCCGGCGTGAGACTTCAAGCTCTAGGTTGAGGGCATGAAGCTCCTTCTGACTGACTTCAAGATCCATACTAAGGCTGTGGGCATCTTTTTGAGAGCCTTTCAGCTCTGCCCCTAGACTGTGAAATGCCTTTTTAGAGCTTTCCAGTTCTGTGTGGAGACCGATGATCTCCTGGTGTGAGGCAGTCAGCTCTATGTGGAGAGTATGAACCTCATTCTGAGATATGTCCAAGTCTGTCTGGAGTCTGTTGACCTCTTGGAGACAGACATCCAACTCTATATTAAGTATATGGACCTCTTTTTGGAAGATCTCCTGCTCGGTACATAGACTTTGAAACTCTTTCTGAGAGACTTTCAGCTTGGCACGGAGACTTTGAAATCTCTATCTGAGAGACTTCAAGCTCCATACTGGGGCTGTCAAACTCCTTTTGAGAGCCTCTGAGCTCTGCACCGAGACTAAGACTCCTTCTAAAATAGTCTAAGCTCTACACTGAGACAGAGGGCCTTCTTTGGAGCCTTCTCCTGCTTTTGCTGCGTCAGCAATAACTTTGTCTGAGCAGGTCTGTTTCTTGACAATGGCGATTGTAGTAGCATTCGTCGTCTTCAGCTCAGTCATCAGGTCTTCGAAGTTACTATGTAAGCAACGCTCCATGTTCATCACAGTCCCACAGTCAAAGGCGAGTGTGAGCAGACCACTTTGTAGCTTGGCATTAGCTTCTATCTCCTTTTCCAATCATTCACGGAGGAGATCACAGTCATGCCTGGCAGTATGCAGTGCAACTTTTGGGCTGGTCAAGGGATCATCACTTATTGGTTCCAGCTCCACTTTTTTGCTTTGGACGACTCCTTCCCATCAGGGACACGGGGGTCTCCTTTGTTTGAAACTTCTTCAGTTTCACTGCATCCACCATGCATTTCTTGCTGGTGGAAATATTCGGCATTCAGCTGCCCCTGCTCTTGCTGCCGCCAATCACATTAATAGTCGTAAAGACCTGTCTTTTCAATGCATACCTGTTTCAGTCAGTTCCACCATTCTAGTGGTGTTTTGTGGGTGTGTCACATTTCTGGGCCAACACAAGAGACATCCCCCTCCTCATCAGTATTCTCGTAGTACCAGAAGGGATACTCTTGATACAGGAACACCACATTTTACCCTCCATTTTGCCGGTAGCAGATGTATTCTTCCCCCAATTGCTATTGCCGCAATTTTCTCCGTACTGTATATGCTAGAACCTCAGCTGGTAGTCCTACTTGTGGGCAGACTTCACTTGCAGAGTTCATAGCTCTAGCAGGCATCTCTGTAGACTTTTATTTTTCTGAGAGGCCATTTCTAAAACCATGTGTTTTTTTGGGGGAGGTTTCGCACACATGGTGGGGTAGACTTTGGTCACAGAGTCAGTACCTTGTGTTTGTCACCATCTGTCGCAATCCCCCCAGTCAGACTGTGGCTTTGGGGCTTTCTCCAATGCAGTGCAGCATTCCTGCCTGGATTTGTAGCCCTTTAATTCTGGTCACTTCTGCACGTGATTCTTTTGTTCTTGGTTTTGTTGCTGACGCTGTTGCAAGAACTGTAGATAAACAAAAGCACAACAAATTTTTCCGGACAGACATTGGGCCTCTTTGAAATTCAAGGGCCACCTCCCATCTCACTTCAAACACCATATGTAGGAGACGAGTGCAGAGGTACGACCAGGGAGACATATATTGGGGAAAATAAACCTTAGATTTATTTAGTCATATCGTCAAACAATACAGCTTTCAGGCAGCATACAAATAAACAAACAGCCTATGACTTTGTATGGGCTACCTCACTCTCCCAGTCCTTATCTGAAGCCTGGGAGGCTAGGCCTCTTACCAGCCTCTGACCCAAAGTCGTACCTGTTATTAGTGGCTCTTTCCCTCAGTCTGGGTCTGGGTTGGTGTCCGGGGGGGCACCCTTTGCCAGGTTCCAGTGACCGCTGTGTACTGATATAGAGGGGCTAGTTCCCTGGGATCCCTCTCTATCAGCATAGACCTTTCATGTGCTAGTGCGATCCCCTGTAGATTAAGCAGGAGGCTTTTCTACCTGTCTGATGAGTCAGGTGGAGACTGGCTAATTTTCTGTAGCTGCAATTAACCAGCTCCATGCTGCACTCATCAGACCAATACAGGCTTTCTATTAAAGCCCTTTTAGACAGGGGTTAATGACCTGTCACATAAACCTAATAGACTTTTTTTTTAACATTTATACACACTCTCCCTCTCTCCGTTATTATCTGTTCCCAACTCTATCCTTGTCACTCTTGTTCCCTCTCTCTCCATGTCATTCTCATTCCCCCCTCTCTACCTGTATCTCTCCCCTTCTCTCTCCCTCTCCCCTCTCTGTCATTCTCTCTGCCTCATTCTCTCTCCTCTCTTTCATCCCTCTGTCATTCTTCCCCATTCTCTCTCGGTCATTCTCCCCTCCCTCTCTCTGTCACTCTCGTTCCTCCACACCCTCTCTCCCTGTAACTCTCCTCTTCTCTGTAATGCTCTTTCCAGTGGACCAAGTACTGGACTGATCCCATTGAGCTTCTAGAGTCGATGATGGACTGTATCTCATACTCCTCTTATCCTTGTACAATCACCCGCTTAGGAGTAGAAGAAGTGTTAGGAAATAGAGAACTTTGAAACACAGGCTTAAAGAGAGAAACATGAAAGACTGAAGGTATTTTCATAGAAGGAGGCAGTTGTAACCGGTACGCGACTGGATTGATTTGCTCCAAAATGGAAAATGGGCCAGTTTGGGGGTCGGTGTCTTCAGCCTGATATTTTTGGAAGATGGCCACATGGAATTGGGTAGGCCTTTGAGAGGGATGAAGTGAGATTGTTTTGAAAATCTGTCGACGACAACCAAAATAGTATTCATTCCTTCAGAAATAGGAATCTCGACAATAAAATCAATAAAATCCATAGAGAGATGACTCCAGGGACGTTCTGGCACTGGCAGTGGGCGAAGGAGACCCGGTGGTTTGTTGCGTGCAGTTTTACCCTGAGCGCAGATAGAACAGGAATTGACGAACTCCTCAATGTCCTTTAACATGGTAGGCCACAAGAAGGTTCACCTGATGAGGTCAGAAGTTCTTCTTGTACCAGGATGACCGGCAGACTTAGATGAATGACCCCAGTCTAGAATCTTCTTACGAAATTGAGGAGCAGCATATTGACAACAACCCGGCACCTCAAGACCATCGGGAATGCGTGTTTGAGTAGCCAAAATGTCATCTAGGACGTCAAAAGAATTGGCAGAAATAACGTATTTGGAAGGGAGGATAGTCTCCGATATATCTTCAGACTTGTCCTCGACCACGAACTGGCGGGACAGTGCATCAGCTTTCAGGTTTTTGGACCCAGGAATATAAGGAAGAAGAGAATTGAATCTAGAGAAGAGAGACCAACGGGCCTGACGAGCTCCAAGACGACAGGCGTTTTCTATGTGCAGCAAGTTTTTATGATCTGTGATACCCTATTTCCTCGATTCTAAGATGCATCTTTCTTCCGATTTTCACAAGTCTGAAACCGGCGTGCGTCTTAGAATCGATGTATTAAAAAATATATATTTTTTAAAGTGTCTACAGTATTAACCCCCTCTTTTCACTTACCATGTTTCAGGAGAGGTCCCATGTCAGCGGAGGATGAAGCGGGCGGCGGTGGCATGAGAGGTCCCACGTCTGCAGATGGTTCAAGATGGACAGTGAGTGGGAGTGCGGCGGCGGCAGGTCAGGTCCCAAGTCTACAGGTGAATGAAGATAAGCTGGCGGGCGTGCGGTGGCGGCAGAAGCAGAAGATCATAATAGCAGGAGAGCTGAGCAGGAGCAGAGCGGCATAGGGGGAACGGTTTGGGAGGTGCACACTGTAACACCGGAAGTTGACCGGTGTCTGACTTCTGCTTACAGAGTGCACCTCTAAAGCCGTTCCCATGTGCCGCTCTGCTCAGTTCTCTTGCTATTATGATCTCCTGCCGACCCGCCCGCTGTCTTATCTTCATTCACCTGCAGACCTAAGACATGTCCATCTTGAACCATCTGCAGACGTGGGACGTCTCCTGCTGCCGCCACCGCCCGTTTCTTCCTCTGCTGACATGGGACATCTCCTGAAACATCCAAACAAAAGAAAAATTCGTGCGCCTGGTGATCAATTCGTGAAACCACTCACCGTACAAGGGATTGACAAATAAATCCAGGTGTGAATAAAATAAAATAAATTGAAACGAAATACACCTTGATGATGTGAATAAAATTGAATCCTATAAATATATATACTTTAAACCATTGATAGGTTGTGTGACATGAACCATTAGGAGTGAGAGGGGTTGATTGTGGCTATAAAACAAAAAATGGCAAACGGAACCAAATTGACCCAAACAGATAAGCAGCGTCCAATGCAAGGTACCCAAACCTTGCTACATAAGGACAATAAACAAACAAACAGGGAAGCGCTATATGAGTTAGTATCAGGCCCAGCAGCCACTTTATGTTGAAAACCACATATGAAATGAGCATATAATTGCATGAATAAATACACAAAAATATATAAAATAAATAGCACAAGTCTCTGCCAGAGAGAAATTGTCCAGGTGGTGTGAATACAAGTTAATGCCCCTGTCTGATATGACAGACTCGGGCTAGAGTGGCCTTTGAGAGGTTAAAATCCAGAATGGTAGCTAGGATGGAAAGCGCTACCAACTATGCAGGTATTGAAGTGTGTAGAAATGGGAAGGTGCCGTAGGCATCAAATGTGGAAAGCGCTCACCCAGACTTCATACACTTCGCGTTGGTGGCTCCTTTTGTTTCCTCCTTCCCAGCACTCGCTGCAGAAACACTGCTCCACAGCTCTCCTGGGCTCGCACACCAGTGATGGAACTGCTCACAGGGCGCCGGGTTTCCGGGTATGACGTCACGCACCAACCCTTGGCTCTTAGGATTAGAGGTTCTGGATAGCGGACACACGATAAGATGCGGGGTTCCTGGGCGGCGCGGCGCAGTGAGGCGGGATACGGAGACAGAGCGGCTGCTGGTGGCGGGAGCTGGGTGCACACGTGAATCTCCTGAAACATGTTTAGTGAAAAAGTAATTTCCCTTGATTGTAAGTGCCAAATCGATGGTGCGTCTTAGATTCGATGGCGTCTTGCAATCGAGGAAATACGGTAATTGAAATGGGATTTTCAGTACCTTCCAAGAGGTGCCTCCATTCTTGTAGTGCAAGTTTGATGGAGAGGAGCTCCCTGTTGCCTACATCATAATTCTGTTCTGCCGAGGAAAACTGCTTAGAAAAGAAACCGTCGTAGGCAGGTGCCAGGAGAGTGGTCAGAGTCGGAAGTGCTGTTATCTAGGGTTGGAGCCAGTAGAGAAGTAGATAGTCTGTTTTCCGAGGTCAGGGGTGGAGAAAGAGCAGAAGGTCAGAGGGAAGCCAGGGTCGGTAATCCAGAGAATGGTCCAAAGTCTAGCCGGGTCGGTACACAGGGAGGCAAGCAACAACAAGATTAGTGCACAGACAGGAACGAGGCAGGAATAGAGATGTTTATTAGTGTTATTATAAGCCCTCCATGGGGGCGCGCGCTGTGTAAGGTGTGCGGGAGGCTGTACAGCAGGGGGCAAGGAGGAAGCACGCCGCGGGGGACGCGCTCTCCGATCTCTTGCAACGGGATGCTGTGCAGAAATAGGAAGGAGGGAACACGCCGCAGGAGACGTGTTCCCCGATTCCTTACATTCTCTCCCCCTCCCCACTCTCTCTAATTCTCTCTCCCTCTCTCTGTCCTTTCTCCACCCACTCTCTGTCATTCCAACCCCTCTGTCGGTCATTTGTGTGTTTGTAAGAAAACGTGTGTTTTATTTAATCTCTATTTTATTTATTTATAAAATGTTTTACCAGGAAGTAATACATTGAGAGTTACCTCTCGTCTTCACGTATGTCCTGGATATTAGAATACTGCTGCGGCCGAGTTTATTTGAGCATTTGCCCGTTCTCGGCCGCAGCAGTAACCAGGCGCGCGCCGGGATGTGCCTGGCGCGCGCTGAAGCCGCGGAGGAGCGCCCTCCGATCTGGGCTTTCTCCCTCCGCTCGCCGGGTCCGCCGGGTCCCCCGGAACCCCCTGCCACCGTCCCCCACATCGCGGGACACCAGGGCTCCCTCGGGGAGCCCTGGACGCGCGTGCAGGGGGCGCAGGCACCCGATGCGCGGCACGCCGAGGGAGTGCGGCTAGCATGCCGGGGCATCCCCAGGCTTGCGTAGCTAGCCGCACTCAAATAAAATGTGCTGCCTGTGTATGAAGACAGAGAAAAGGCAATCTTTTCAAGGAGCTGTACTCCTAAATACTCCAAGTTTGTAAAATACCCCTCTAATGACCTGGACAAAGTAACTTTTAATAAATGTACAATTAAAAAGAATGAGAAAGGACCTCCAAAGAGCTGCAAAAGAGAGGACATATTAACATTATTCAATGTATCCGTGGTGTATTAACCTAATTGAGTTGCAAAGTTATATATTTATTAAGAGACGGAATTAGGTGAATATTAAAAGAAAACATAACTATAAAAAGCACAAGTTCTGAGGATGATTAAACCGCAATGTGTACTGTTCCCAGTAATAAGACCTAATACTGTACTTAATGTTAATTTAGGCAAAATGATAAGTAATGAACGAAGCCTGTATATTTATATTTGCAGAACAAAAGACTCTTGATTTAAAGTTTTGATTAATAATGTGGATTGAAAATTCAAAATACATTACCTCACAGGTTGACTTCTTCAGTGGTGCAGTCACCCTAAAAGAGACGTCATTTGCTTAAATAGATAGGTACATACAAGGAATATAATGCCCCGTGTAAAATCTATATAAACGAGATTGCACAGATCTTGACTAAAAAGATGAACATTTATAACATTCATATAGTACCAAGAATATTTGTCTACAAATAATAATACTGCTTGCTTGTCGAACCGCAGGTATAACTGTGAAATCCCTAGAGCAGCAGAGGTGGCACCCATCATCTTCTAACCCAGTAGATGGCAGTAGCTCATGTTCTGTTCATTTTATATTTAATCTCACATGGCCTAACTCATAGCCCTCAGTACAAATTATCACTTTGTGCTTGAAGTGCTTTTAAGGTGTCACGCTCGTGCTGCCCGCAAACCTGACAAGACCCCGGTACTGAGGTGGGAAGGGAGAACACCACACACCCACAGCAACGAAGGCGTGCCTGGTGTGTGGTATTTGAGCATAGCCGGGTCTGGGCTAAAGAAAAGGGTTAGTCGGGTACTTGTCGGGTCCTGGGTAATGGAATGTAGAGAAGTCGTGTCCGTAAGCCAAAGGGTCTGGGAGTGGAGAGAGCTGTGTAGTCGGTTTCCGTTTGCCAAGTCCGAGGGGTAGAGAAGACAGCGTAGTTGAGTTACGTTTGCCAGGGTCAAGATCCAGAGAAGGTAAGCAGACGAGCCGGGTCAGGAACGTGGAGACTGAAACAAATGAGAGCAAGAGCCAAGCACAAGACCAGACAGCACCAAGGGACCAGAGTCTATGCTGAGCACTGACTAACTGACTGAGATGAAGCTAAATACCTGACAGGTGCCAATCAGAGGGAAGGAGGAGCAGAGGCAGGGCTCAAGGAAGGGCAAGAATAGGTGCCAAGGAAGAAGGAGGCGGGCACGGGTGGCCCTGAAGTTCGGGAGCGTGGCGCCCGGTGACGCGATAGGTGGGGGCAGAGCTAGCCTCCCCCAGCAGGACAGAAGAGGCACTGACCCGGAAGAGGAGAGGGAGCCGCGGGAGAGATGCCCGTGGGAGCGGAGGGCTGATGAGGACCTGGAACTGCGGCGGCAGCCGAGGGAGGTATGCGGGAAGCGCGGCGTGCCGGGCGCAACCCCCGGACCCTTACATAAGGTTACAATCATCAAAATAGATATGCCTTGGAGGTATGCTAATAGTAAAAAGTGGGCAATGCTAGCCAGCAGCTGGTATAGCTCACACTGCTAGAGCTGTAACCTAGAAAAGCAGTGGTTGTGTGTTCTAGCCCTTTTGGGTCTGATACCATTCCAGCCATTAGGTTGGTGCCTTCGGCTTATCAACTCTATACAGTTGGTATAGGAATCATTTTAGGAAGTGTGGGATGAGACTCAGTTAAACATACTTTGCATATCTCTGAGCGTGGTATCTCAAGTGTGCTCCTTATTCAGCACAAGCTTGTCTCCCCAATTTATTTGGAAGGACATTTGAAGTATATATATATATATATATACACACAACTGGGGACACTTATTAAATCTGAAATGCTCTCTCGCCCTCTTGCATCCAGCAACAGATTTTATCCGGATTATATTGAATGACAGCTTTGAATGAATCCATCGGGATTCCTTAGTACCCAATCCGCAGACTGATTTTAGTGGGGGTTTGGGGTGGATTTGGTCAAAATGATCCGCGGAATTCCGGGACTGGACTGTTCCACCCATACCTATTATTAAACACCTTATCACTTACAACATTCTCCTCCTCTCTTTTAATGTGAGGGCACACTCATCTGCCCCTCCTTACACCTCATTCCTAATTTCTCGCTATACATCTGTCCAACTCTTGCATTCTGATCAAGGATGTCTTCTGTCTACCCGTTTTGAATCTAAAGCCCTCTCCTGCCTAAAGCCTTTCTCACTGCCCCACACCTCTGGAATGCCCTTCCCCTCAATATCCAACTGGCAACCTCCCTCCGCCTTAAAGTCCCATCTCAACAGACCTCTTTAATTAATCATATGGGTAGCTCTGTGGCTGATACTATATATCTCATACATCAACCTTGACCCCTTGCAGACGCACTTACCTGAACACCCTCCTTCTCTCTCTGTAGGTTCTCCCCACTTACCACTTAAATTGTAAGCTCTTCGGGGCAGAAACTCTGTTTTCTTTTGTTTTATGTCTGAAGCACTTATTACCATAATGTGTTATAATACTATGTCACGTTATTACTGTTTACTGTCGTAAACAGCTATGTAACTGAATGGCTCTATATAAAGATATACATCCATACATACATACATACAATTTGCTGAAGGTTTTCCTGTCGTATTTAGACCATATTTTGCACTCCGTACAATTCTGCACCAGAAATGTTTTAACTGTGGCAAATTAATGCACAGAAACAAAAGGGTATACGATTTGTGCAAATATGGTGATCCTCCCTTGACAATGGAGAGTCATTTACTATATATTAAAAATGGGGCACATTTTTGTTGATGCTAATCTTGTAACCGTCTCTACGGCTTTGACAGGATTCGTACCTGCTCAAAGGTGTGTGGTAGCTCAGCTGTTTACCTGTTCTTCTCGGGGTGGTTGTTGCCGATCTGTGCCAAGGCTGTAGTGAGGGGTGATTAAAAATAATATTAATAATATATTTTTATTGTCAGCAGCATTAGACAATCATCAGAACAGGTTTTCAGTATAGGCAATATATGAATCACACCTTAGGCATTCTTCACCATGAAGGCTGTGGATAGAGAGGGCTCTCTCTTTAACCTCTCATGTGACAGAATCCTACTTTAGTGCTGTAATTCTAGGGCCCTACACTGGGAAATACTGTCCCTGCCTAAAAAATAATAAAGATGGGATGCTCCTTACCCCATAGGCCCGTGCACCCTGGAGACCCCCATTGATGGGTTGAACGTTGGGGTACAGCATATTACAGGATCGCTGATGTTAGGGATCCCTCGAGGTGTCCTGGATGGTAAGGTCCTCCTGGGGGGCTGAGGATAAAGGGGTGGATCCCCACCTTTTAGACCGTAAGGATTGGCAAATATTCTGCCACCGGTAACGGGGCAGAATAAATATTGTTACATGTCACCCATCCTGACATGTGACCCTCCAGCACTTTCCAGACATCACCAGGCCAAACATGGCCTGAAAGTGCAACAATTTAGCAACAACCGAGGATCCTCTCTCACATGCTTTGCCTGGTGAGACATTAACCCTGACACTGCCTGGAGCTACCAGGGCTGACATGCTGGGCAAGGGCAATTATTTAGCAGGGTGCTGCATTAAGAAAATGTGGACTACTTTTTCCACCACGTTGGACTGTAAAGCAGAAAAAAGTATCACATTATTTTAGTCACAATCAGGATGGTAAATCACATCTTTCTAATCACTTGCAAACTTGAAAACCCAGAGGGGTATACAGATACACAATACCACAAATATAGTTATTAAGTAAACATTGTGGTCTGCTGGCATTATGGTCGGAAGCACTTCTGAGAGTGTTCGTCTCTCCTTGGCACTTTATTAAATCACTGTACAGGCATACCTCTGCATTAACGTACGCAATGGGTCCAGAGCATGTTTTTAAATCGAAAATGTACTTATTGTGAAGCACTACTTTTTTCCCACTTATCGATGCTTCGGTACAGGTAGGGAGCCGGTATTGCTGTTCAGGACGTGCTGACAGGCGCATGCGCGAGCTGCCGTTTGCCTATTGGGCGAGGGGAATCAGTGCGTCACTACTACTGCGGTCTGTAGGGCAGAATAAGTGTCCGTACTCACGAAGCGAGCCTACGGACACACGGGTATGGGGCAATTGAAAATATGTCCTTACTCGCGAGTGTACTTAAAGTGAGTGTCCTTAAACCAGGGTATGCCTGTATATACCCACGAGTTATTCCTGTTCTGTTTCTATGTCTTCAGATGGAGGCTGGGGTTCTATGTAAGCCGACGCCGATCACAGTTCCAGACTTGTCGGTAGTTGTTCTTGGTCAGTCTCGGTTATAGAGACTAACTGGAAATTCGGTGAAAAAACTACAATAAAGCGCAACAAATATTGTGATATACTCAAGCTGCAGCCTAAACACCAGCGGTTTTCCCCAAAACCGCAAATTAAAACCTAAACAAAACAGTGTTCATGGCGCAAAGTGATAAAACAGTTAATATGTGTAAATGAACCCAGTGTTAGTTAGCACTGAAACACACATAATACTGTAACTCCAAGTAGAAGATTCTCCAGGTCAGCAGACTCTTTGTAGACCCTCATATGAAGAAAAAAACACAAATGCAAAGGATATACTGTAGTGCACTAACATTTACTTAAGATGACAGACAACACAGAGGGGATGGTAACACACTAACCACTCTCCCCGCTTGGTATACAACACTCACACTCTCCCGCTGTAACACACTCACACTCCCGCTGGTAACACACTAACACTCTCCCCGCTGTGGTAACACGATCACACTCTCCCCACTGGTACAACTACACTCTCCCCGATGTCAACACTCACACTCTCCCCGCTGGTAACACACTCACACTCTCCCCGCTGGTAACACACTCTCCCCGCTGGTAACACGCTCACACTCTCCCCGCTGGTAACACACTCACACTCTCCCCCTCCCGCTGGTAACCCACTCACACTCTCCCCGCTGGTAACACGCTCACACTCTCCCCGCTGGTAACATGCTCACACTCTCCCGCTGGTAACACGCTCACACTCTCCCCGCTGGTAACACACTAACACTCTCCCCGCTGGTAACACACTAACACTCCCCTTGGTAAACACTCGCACTCTCCCGCGGTAAACACACTACACTCTCCCCGCTGGTAACACACTAACACTCTCCCCGCTGGTAACAACTAACACTCCCGCTGGTAAACACACTCACACCTCCCCGCTGGTAACACACTAACACTTCCCGTGGTAACACACTAACACTCTCCCGCTGGTAACAACACTCACACTCTCCCCGCTGGTAACACGCTCACACTCTCCCGCTGGTAAACACACTACACTCTCCCCGTGGTAACACACTAACCACTCTCCCGCTGGTAAAACACCACACTCTCCCCTGGTAACACACTCACACTCTCCCGCTGGTAACACACTCACACTCTCCCCGCTGGTAACACACTAACACTCTCCCCGCTGGTAAGTAAACAAGAAGTGACTTTGGGCGCACTTCAACCCTTCTCCTTAGATAACAGCACCCGATGGAGCGCCGCTCACTTCCAGTCAGGAACAGACCTCGATTGCCTCCGCCAGGTCCTCTCACCCGCAGTGGGGGCACTCTGCCGCGTCACGGCGTCTCAGCAGTCTCCTTCCAATCAGGGCTTCTCAGGAGATTGGGTACAGTGGCTCAAAGCATCAAAAAGGCCCAACATTTTTCGTGCCACCGGACTTCATGGGGGAGGGTTGAATGGCGCCGAAGTATTTCTTGTGTACTTTACGCAGTGGGAGAGTGTGAGTGTGTTACCAGCAGGGAGAGTGTGAGTGTGTTACCAGCGGGGAGAGTGTGAGATGTGTTACCAGCGGAGGAGAGGTGAGTGGTTACCAGCGGGGGAGAGTGTTAGTGTGTTTACCAGCGGGGAGAGTGTGAGTGTGGTTACACGGGGGAGAGTCGTGAGCGCTAGGTAAAAGAGGGGACTCGAGAGTGTGAGGGGGGTAAAAGAGGGGACTGCGGGGAGAGTGGTAGGGGTGGGAAGATTGGGAGGGTGGAGAGCGGCTCGATTGTGAGTGGCTTGCTTGTTAAAAGAGGGGGTAGAGTGCTAGAGTGCCTGGGTTGTGTGTTAACCAGAGGGGAGGGAGAGTGTGAGGGTCGGTACCAGGCAGGGAGGAGAGTGTGAGTGTGTTACCAGCGGGGAGAGTGTTAGTGTGTTACCAGCGGGGAGAGTGTGAGTGTGTTACCAGCGGGGAGAGTGTGTGTGTGTTACCAGCGGGGAGAGTGTGAGTGTGTTACCAGCAGGGAGAGTGTTAGTGTGTTACCAGCGGGGAGAGTGTGAGTGTGTTACCAGCGGGGAGAGTGTGAGTGTGTTACCAGCGGGGAGAGTGTGAGTGTGTTACCAGCGGGGAGAGTGTTAGTGTGTTACCAGCGGGTAGAGTATGTGTGTGTTACCAGCGGGTAGAGTGTGTGTGTGTTAACAGTGGGGAGAGTGCGAGTGTGTTACCAGCGGGGAGAGTGCGAGTGTGTTACCAGCGGGGAGAGTGCGAGTGTGTTACCAGCGGGGAGAGTGTGAGTGTGTTACCAGCGGGGAGAGTGCGAGTGTGTTACCAGCGGGGAGAGTGTGAGTGTGTTACCAGCGGGGAGAGTGTTAGTGTGTTACCAGCGGGGAGAGTGTGAGTGTGTTACCAGCGGGGAGAGTGTGAGTGTGTTACCAGCGGGGAGAGTGTGAGTGTGTTACCAGCGGGGAGAGTGTGAGTGTGTTACCATCCCCTCTGTGTTGTCTGTCATCTTAAAGTAAATGTTAATGCACTACTATATCCTTTGCATTTGTGTTTTTTCCTTCATATGAGGGTCTACAAAGAGTCTGCTGACCTGGAGAATCTTCTACTTGGAGTTACAGTATTATGTGTGTTTCAGTGCTAACTAACACTGGGTTCCTTTACACATATTAACTGTTTTATCACTTTGCGCCATGAACACTGTTTTGTTTAACTGGAAATACGAACTCTGATGCGAGAGTCAGTGATTCCTGTAACGGGAGTGGGTAACCTGGCTCTCTCATAAAGGTCAAGCCCGTTTTGGTTACACCTACTCCGTGTAAAAGGGTTAGAGAGTTAGCTCTTGGACCCAGTAACATTGTACCATTCCAATATACTGTCTGTAATAAAAGCATTTTTTGTGTTTTTCCCTTTCTGGGCATGTCAGTGAGCAGGGACTGCTTGGGTATGAGTTTCAAGGTTTTTTTTGCGGAGGAACCGTTGACAGAATGTGCCTGGGAGGTTGGGGTCCAGAGTTGTCGGTTCCCCCATAAATGTATCCGGAAATCATGCCTGATTCACAGATACATGTAGGCACATTGTCCTGGCAATACCTCCCCTTGAAAACGCAAGCGCGACTCACCACTAGGGTACCCTGCTTCAGCACAGCACAGAAAGGAGAATGAGGCACAGGGATGAATATGTATTGCTGTAGCTGAGGCAATCCCTAGGTTAAGGGGGGTACCCCAGCTGGTGCCAAGGTGACCAACAACCAGTATAGGGTTTGTGGGTGCCCCAACCGTATATAAGGTTGAGGGGGGACTCCGAGTCCAAACTGAGTCCAAGGGAAAGTGTGTGGGTAATAAGAAATAAAACTACAATATTTTTCCTTTTCTGTCCCCTGTACCCAGAGACTCAGATCTGTATTAAAAGATACTTTGATATAATGTAATCTGCTTTTTACATTCGGAACCGATGTCTAAACAGGCTGCCCGAGCTAACCCATAGGCGCCGGTAAGTCTTCTGGACAGCGGAGTTCAAAGCAACCAGAGAATGCCCAGAGGTGTGATTAGTATTTGGTCAGCAGAGGAAAGCGGATTGCCAGGGCAAGAGATTAATGGCAGTCCTCCGGGATGCCACTTGTTCTGCCAGACCTGGTGGAGCCTGCCATGCGGGTGGCATTGAAATAGCCAGGGAGAGAGGTGGCAGGTTTGCACATGTCTCTTGGCTATTTCTGATTTCCTGCTGTCCCGGCTTTTCTAGCCGGCTTGGCTCTGATTGGCTGCTTGGGAAAGTTTTCATGTGTTAATTGGCTGCTCAATTTTGTGAATGAAACTATAAGAATCGATGAGCCAATCAGATTGGTAGTCTCCGGTAGTAAGAGCGTGGGCGGGCTTTTCAAAGTTGCTTCTGTGTGAATAGCAGAGCAACTGGCTTCGATTTTGAGCCTAAAAGCCTGCCCGCCAGAGTCTAAGTCCAGCACTTTGAGCCCAAGTTCTCAGTCTCGAACATAGCGGCCGCGGCTGGCATTTTAGGCCAATTTGAGTTCCAGGAGATTTGGACTAACTCACGGTCAGGAGGAACCAAGTTCTCAGAAGACAACATACCGGGGGCGTGTGACGGTGAAGCGGTAACCAGGCTCACTAATAAAGGTCAAGCCCACTTGGTTGCCCCTGATCCATGTTTTGGGGTCCTAGAGTGTCAGCTCTTGGACATGACTGTCGTGTATGTACTGTTGTGCCTGTATGTGAAATAATAAAGAATTGTTATGTTTTTGCCTTTCCAGGAGTGCCAGCAAGCAGAGATTGCTAGGCTATGAGGTTCAGGGTGGGTTTTGCAGAGAAAGTATTTGCAGATTGTGGCTATGTAGCGGGGTCCCCGAGTTACTGGATACCCCAAAAAATGTAGCCGGGAATCTGGTAAGATTCTCAGATACATCGAAGCACAAAATCCTACCCTGAAAACGTTTGTGCAGCTCACCGTCAGGAGTCCCTGCTTCAGCACAGACCAGAATGGTAAAAGGGGCATAGGAGATCAAGGTATCCCCAGAACGGTACAGGGGTTCCTAGTGTAGAGGGGAGCGCCCAGTTCATGCCCAAGTCACCCTGAACTTGGTGAAGGGGTTCAGGGGTGCTCCAGCTATAAGATAAAGTTGCGAGGTTTATTTTGTATAAAAAAAGTAAAGTCAGTTTTTTGCAGTGTGGCAGGGATATGGCGAGTAGGAATTCTTATTTTATCCCTGACACCAAAGAAGGAATTAGACATTTTTGGCAAGACACTGTATCCAAGTATATTTTATTAAACGAGTATGTTTAAAATGTGCAATGCTTGGTGCACTGTACTATGAGCTGGGGATTTCTAAGTCCATGTTTCCGAGAGACCAGCTGGCTACCAAGTTGGTGCCACAGAGTCTGCTCGGGTCCCGGACTTTAAAGCCACAGAGATGCCAAGGTGTTAGGGCGGGTGGAGTACCGGAGTTCTTCTTGAGTACCCACATCCTGGCATGAATGAGGGCTATCAGGCGACCATTTGCCCATCCCCAGACTCTAAGGAGCCTGGCTCGGCAGGAGTTTCAATATGCTAAGAGACAGAGGTGCCAGGTTGGCGCATGCCCTTTTTCAGAATTGAAAACCGTGCCCGGTCAGGGTAAAACTCTCCCATAGAGTTCCTGCACCTAGGAAAGTCTAGTTTTCAACCCCAGCCCCAATAAGTGTGTCTTTTCATCTGTATTTTGTGTTTCATTGTGTGTAAGCGAATTTATGCTGAATAAATGACAATTTATTTCATTACCTTGTTTTGCTCAATGAATGATCCCGGAAAAAAGGTGTAAATAACCTGATCTCCCGTGATATCTCAAATTACCAGGATATCCTAAAATGGACGGATCATGGAGACAATCTAGGTAAGCTCGTTCCGGCAGCGCCAGTGGCATATTCCCAGGCCCAAGCCTAAAGCGGACACATTTTTAGGGGGCGGTGGAATTTAGAGGCAGCATGTGTGACCGGGGGCTTGCCGGCTGCACATGTGCGACTGGCACACGCCGATCTCGCATGCGCTGCCACCAAGCGCCAAGCGAGGCCCGCAACGTGATATCGCACGGCGTTACGTTGCCATGGAAATGGTACGGCGCGGCACTGAAAAAGGAGGGGGCGGCACCAGGTAAGTGACCAGTGGGCGCCAGATTTTTTTAAATCCACCGCTGGACAGCACCCTGTGAGCTAGGAGTCCCCAGTAACGCCCTGCTCGGTAAGTTGTGACCGTGTTAAGCATTTGTGTTTCTCCCTGTTGGCTTCGACCGAAACCAGCCTCATTTTTTTTAACCTTCATGCTCTGTCTAGTGATTGCTATCCCGGTGTAAATCGTCTGGTCTCCCGTCACGGAGAGATTTTATGTTTAGGGGGGGGTCACTAAATATCCTATATCGTATCTCTATATGTCCTATAAGTAACCAGTCAAACGAATCTAGGTTAGGAACAAATTAGACACATTGATAGACCACCCGTCAGTATAATCCCATACCCCAGTGAAGAGCACTGAAGTTGCTCAGTCACAATACCGCTGAATACATACCCGAGTACCAGGTAAGTATATAAAAACTGTTGGTTCTGTTAAATCTTTAAACCAGAGACAGAACATAAAACACAGACAAAGCTCAGTTTTTAGCACATCCAGTGAGACTCATACACGGTACAGTGCCTAAATATATATGTATAAATATCTAATAAGTAAAATGGTCTTTTAGTTTGACATTTTTTGGCCAAAATTGTTGTAAGCCCCTGAGCCAACGCCAAGGCAGACCACATATCAGGGGTCCCTAACGCTAATATAAATTCTTAATAACCTGTGTAATAACAGGAAGAATGATTTATAGTAAATCTGTCAATATTAGTTGCAAAGTTCTGAGTCTGACTGAAGCTTTTATTAACCTGTACATTACCAGGAAAAGCACTCTGTATTAGAGATGTCACAGCCAAACTGCAAGCAGGCGAGTTCCCCTGAGTGGAAGATGCTATGGAGTGAGCCCATAACCATTTAAATGTGGGAGGGGGTGAGCTTAAATTAGGAAGGAGGTTGCCACCCTCCAATCAGCCATGACTAGCTGGACAAGAATTGTAAAACATACTGGACACCTACTTGTTAGGTGTCCAGTAGGTTCTGTTAAATCAACAGTTGGAGCAGATATTTGTTGCTTGCCTAACTTTAAAAACTGATAGGATCAGCGTTCCGGCGTCCACCACAGTCTCACATTGTCACGGGAGACTCCTGTGGCGGGTAGGATCTCGGTGGCCGGAACAGCAGGAAGCGAAGTAGGGGTCACAAGCAGGGGTCCGAGGCAGGCGGCAGGTAGCGAAGTCAGGTAACAAGCAGGGGTCCGAGGCAGGCGGCAGGTAGCGAAGTCAGGTAACAAGCAGAGGTCGGCAACGAGGAGACTGGAACAGGACAGGCGGGGCAGGACAGGTCCGGGAGCAGGGACTGAGACCGGGGAGCAGGGACTGAGACCGGGGAGCAGGGACTGAGACCGGGGAGCAAGGAACAAACAGGGACAAGCCAGATTACTAGCAAGGGCCTTTACTGTGAACAGACTATAATACAGGTACAGGTACATAACAGAGCAGGATCAAAGACAGAGGCATGTGATAGGAGTCTGACTTGAAGCAAAGGCAATTGAACCAACCAGGAAGCAGAAGCTATAAAGGGCAGACAGCAACAAGAAGACAGACAGGCAGACAGAGGAACCCAGAGGAAATAGAAGACAGCAGCACACCCAGTGGACAAAGAAGAACTATGGCTAGGCAGGAGGTCTAGGAGACCCTGACACACATTTACTATACAGAGGTTATCTTGTATTTCCAAAAATGTCCTTGGCCTAGGCTGTTTGCCCGGCTTCCCTAGATTACATCTCGGCCCGCTAGGAAACTGCTGAGGCTTTATATGTACTATGCAACTTACAGGGTCCTTCTGCTCTACAGCGCTGGTAGCGATCCATATTCACAGGGCCCCGACGGGCCTGGTACTACTCCCTCTGTGATCAGCCTCCTCCCAGGGTGGCCTGACACTGCATGGCCATCTGGGTGAGAGCCAACAACGGACCCTCTGTTGGGGCTATTCAAACTATACCTAGGGGCTGGGGCTGATGGAGCTCCCTCCCAGGCATAGTCTATCTCTCGACATTTCTTGGGAGTAATACCAGACCATACTGGTGGGACTCTACATAAACAGAGTACTTTCCTTAACTGAAACCAATAAAGGTGATGCTGAACCTATCCTATACATAGGGGGCTTATGTGACGGTGAGGGGGGTAACCAGGCTCACTAATAAATGTCAAGCCTACTTTGTTGCCCCTGATCAATGTTTTGGAGTCCTAGATTGGCAGCTCTTGGGCCTGACTGTTGTATATGTACTGCCAATCGTTGTATGTAAAATATGAGACAATAAAGCATGTATGTGTCTTTTGCCTTTCCAGGAGTGCTAACCAGTGGAGATTCTCAGGCTATGAGTTTCAGGGTGGACTTTGTGGTAAAAGTGTTGTCGGATTGTGTCTAGCCAGTTGCTGGCCACCCCAAAAATGTATCCGGGACCCGAGTCAGATTCCCGGGTACATGTAGATACAGACCTCCGGACAAAGTCCTCACCGCCAGGATGCCCTGCTTCAGCACAGACCAGAAAGGTTAAAGGGTCATAGGGATACGCGAATCCCGGGTATAGTCAGGGGTCCCTGATTTAGGGGGGAGTTCCCTGCAGTATATACCCAAACATCCGGACCCGGTATAGGGGTTTGGAGTGTCTCCAACCATCCATAAGGTTGCGAGAGTGAAATTATTTCTAAGTCCAGCTTTGGTATAATAGAAGCAACTTTGAAACTTAACCTAAGCATTATATTAAGCAACTTTTTAGTAAACTTCCTAGAGGACGGTCTAGGAGCTCTGAAAATGAACGTGCGCATCTTTTCAGTAGATCCTAGGGGACGAGGGACTTAGAAGAATTTGGTGAGATTTTTTTTAACATGGTGTATATAGGTATATATGTTTTATGCACTGTATATGAGCTTGGGAATTTCCAAGTCGACAAAACAAACAGAAAGATTCCCTAATGAATGCACTCAAAACAATAAAGTGTGGATAATGATGTATAAGTAAAAATTATTTATTAGATACCAATAATTAAAAAATGTTGAGTACAGAGGGGTGTGGTAAGAAGATCCAAGACCAACCCCTAATGACATACCAAAAGAAACTTCCACATAGAACTTATGAGGAGGGAGACCTAAGGGAACACTAGTATATATATAACCTAATGGTGTATAGGCTATCGTATACAGAGATTAACTCCAGAGGAATAAGTAACTGCATAAAGTATGGCAGTACTATTTCCAAGTCTCTGGTTCCGAGAAACCAGATGGGCACCAGCCTTGGTCCTGGACTTGAAAGTCTCAGAGATGCCAAAGTGTTAGGGCGGGTGGAGTACTGGAGTTATTCTTGAGTACCCACGTCCTGGCATTAATAAGGTCTATCTGGCAACCATTTGCCCGGCCCCAGACTCTGAGGAGCCTGGCCCAGCGGGTGGGTTCAATATGCTGTGGCAGAGGTGCCAAGTTGGTGCATGCCCCTTTGCAGAATTGAAATCCGTGCCCGCCCAGCTTCAGGGTAGTGACAAATCGCTGATAGGCTGATAGGCTGGTGGAAATATTCCCACGCTCTGATTGGTTGAGGAATTCTGTGAATGGGACTGAAATCCTATAAGAAACCTAGCAGCCAATTAGTTAAGAAGATTCTAAGCGCCAAGACAGCAGCGGCACTTTTGAACCGACCAAAAGATGCTCTGGGAGAAATAGATACGAACCGGCTTCAGAAATTTCAAGACGAGAATTTTTCTAAGTCCCACTTTTCGGGGCCAAATTCTCAGAATACTTCGTAGCGGTCGCGGCTGGAACTGCATGCCGAAAATAGTACCAGGATGTTTGGTACTCGCTCCCGGTCAAGGGAGTTCAGCACCTCTGGAGTGGAGAGCAGTGGCGGCAGGAACTGCACGCCGAGTTCAGTTCCAGGACTTTTTGGGCTTAGTCCCGGTCATCTGAAAGACTTTGTAAAGACTTTGCTTTCTGTGCTATTGTAATTAGGAAAGGTTCGTTTTGTAGCCCAGACCCCCAGTAAGTGTGTTTCCTCTTGTTTATTGTAATTCACTGTGTGTGCGTCTGTTTCAATGGAATAAATGACAATTTGTTTTACTTCTTGGTTTTGCTCAGTGACATGATCCCGGTATAAAGGTGTAAATCCCTGGTCTCCCGTGGCAGCTTATTTAACTATTCACATTGAGATCCCTCCTCTTCAACCCCTCCTGGGATCTGCCTTACAGAAGCTTCCCCCCTCTATTTATTGCCTAGCATGATGCCATATCTAGGCAGAAGGGGGTGGGGGCATAACTTCTGCTGAATCAATCCAGCCTCATGTGATAGGGAAGGGGGCGTTACTCTGTGTGAGCCCACAATTAACCCCTTAAGGACATAGTAACCCCAAAGGTATCGCCTAATACTGAAGTACTAGTTAACTCTGCACTATCGCAACTGGAATAACACAGGTATTTATACTTAATTTATGAGCATAGTGCAATTTTTCACACAAAAACCAAGTTAAGGTCATGTATACATATATATAAATATATAAATATATATATATATATATATATATATATATATATATATATATATATATATATACCGGTATATGTGTGGCGACGGTATATGTGTGGTGCTATACCTGTGGCATACAGGAGATCTGAGTCTCCGCTGCTGGGAACCTGGGGTAAACCTGAGTTATCATTCGGTAGCGCCTCCTCCTGTAATGGGATTCTACTGTGTGGAATGACCCAGTTACAGGACAATAAAGAATGCACACGTGTAAAGCATAACAGTTTTACAATACACAGCATAAACCAATACTGAGAATAATATATACCCTCACAGACCTCGCCGGGCCATAACCCCTCACCGTGCCTCCCCAACACTAAGGGGCCTATGCAGAGAGCAGCGCTGGAAATAATTGGAGATGGTAATAAATTGTACCTGTAATGGCGTGATTTTATATCCATATGCAGAAAGGTCCGAAAACTGCATTTAAAATCATGCATGAATATGGAGAGTTTCAAACGGCGAGATGCGCGCTGTTGAAACGTATTTGAAAAAAAGCGCGTTTTTTTTTTTTCTTGTTCCTCTCGCCGGTGAGCTCCAGCTTCCTGCCAACTTTTGTTGGCGGAGCTAATTGTAGAATATCTCGCCATTTTAATGGCGCGAACAGCCGCTAGATGGCGATCGTGCCTTTCTGAATACGGCCCTTATCAAAACTGCCGAGATTTTGGTTCTCGCCACCCGCGCGGCGAGTTTTACTAACAAAAAAAAAAAACTGGCGCTTTTTACACAACTCGCCATTTCCTAACTTATTATTGCCATATTTCCCTAAAAAATGCCGAAATTTCCATTAGCGCTGCTCTCTGCATAGGCCCCTATGTCCACAAGCCGGTGGGGTTTGCCCCAATGTAAAGAGCGGCTCCAGGCACCTGACCGTCCCAGTGTCCCCCAAGAGCCAACCCACCCAAATGTGTGAGACAGCGCTGTCCCACTAAAGTGTTAAGTTGGTGCGCGGGTGAGTTGGGTACCTGCCGGATGTGTCCACACCCAGGCGCACAGATGAATATGGGATCCATAGATCCGAAGTGCTGAACCGCGAAGCCTCCGCCTCTACGTTGGGTAGATCCCGCATGGACTGTCCCACCATGAAGAGAGTCTCTGTATAGATGGGTGATCTGGTTCCAGATCACCTGAGGCCAGCGCAGCCATGTCCTAGCTTTGTCTCTATGGTCTGGCTCTGGACTGCAGGTCGCAGTCACTGTGCGGCGTCTCACTGTGTCCCTGACAGTGATAGTGCTAAGCAAGGCAGTGTCCCTGTCTAAGGGCAAGTCCCTATAGCAACCACAAGCAATGTGGGAGTCGGGGCATAGCTGGGGCCTAACAGGGGGTATCTAGCCTAGTACAGGTGCCACGGACACCTGCACACACAACCTACCTCTTCCTTGTCCCAGCTCCGACTGGCGTGGTGCAGATGTGCCAAATGTATCAATATTTCCCTGCAGGTGTAGCTGCAGCCCTATTGGCTGTATTAGTCCGTAACGAGTTGGTGTATTGTTTGCCATTATGATCCATTAAAATAGCTTTATTTTTTATCTTGGGAACGCACTCTTGTTGTTTTTTGGCCTATTAAGCACTGGATGTAGTGCTCCGTTTTTTCCTCCCTTCTCCTGTTCATTGAATTCTGCAGACGGAGGCACACAATTACCCCTGGACCATTGGAGACAGTGGACTCACCTTTACCTGAGGATACATATCCCATGTGAGTTTATTCCTTTGTTCCATTCACTGTGCCCCCATAATTGGATGTTTCAATAGCACTGGTCACCGGCAGGTGGTTAACATATTAGCCTTACTACATTGCAACGTGGGACTTTAACACACCAGTCATACATCTTTTGGGGACCGTTATTTTCCAGCTTATCACTGTTTACTGGAGGGGTAATCCACATAAGACTTTGCCACTTTAACACTCATCAGTGTTGCTTTTTGTTTTGGAGCACCATACAGCAGTTTTTCTATACTATCTAATGGCCTCTTCACGCGCCTATACTGCGCATGCGTGGCATCTTGCGCATGCGTGGCATCATGCGCATGCGCGATCGCAACTAAGATGGCAGCGCCCTGCAGAAGGAGCCGCCGGAGTCCCTGGCGATCCGCTCGCCACTCCACACCCCCCGAAGTGCTGCCCGCAACTTGCCTGGGTGCGCGCACTCAACCGGAGTTAAGGGAGCCCAGGGGTAACCTAGCTACATATAGTATAGTACAGAAGTTATGCATACTTGCAAAGTGTTGGAACTTATAGTTTTAAGTTGTATCTAAAATGACATGTAGCTAGGTCCCCTCTGGCTCACCGGTTCTCCGTTTCCCCCTCCCATACCTCCACCACGGTGGGACTGTGGCGGGTGGCGACGGCCTGGTCAGCGACTCCCGTTGCAGGGCGCCACCATGTTTGTTAGGCTCGCGCATGCGCAAAACAGTAGCAGCAGCCATTACAAAGTCGCAGTGGAGCAGGCGCAAGCAGCGCCAATGGTAAAGAGGTCCAGCGGGGCTACAATACCCAGCAGCCACTGGGGCTGCTAACCAAGTGACACCAGGGAGCCAATCACACGGTCAGATCTCCTGCAAGGAGATAGATACGTTTGGCGCGCTCAGGAGGAACAGTCAGTCGGTGCTGGGACAGGATAGGGGTAAGAGGTGTGTGTGTAGGGGTCTGTGACCCTCTGCACTAGGCCAGATTCCCCCTAGGCCCCAGCTAGGCCCCGACTCACGTTAATAGATTGTGGCTGCTACAGGGACAGGCCCTTAAGTAGGGACCCTGCCCCGTTAGCTATTTAATAATTCAGGGACACAGCTGCTACGATGCGCGACCCTGATACTTGTGGTCTAGGACCAGACTACTGTTGCTGAGACAGAGACTATCTTCACGGCGGATCACTCCACGCGGGAGCCATTCCACGTGGAGGCGGACTCATCGCGGAGGATATCGTTGGATCGGCGGATCCCTTTGAACTTTCCATCGGCGTGCCGCGCCCGGCTGGTACCCATATCTTAAAGCGCACGAACCAAGTACACACACCATAGTCGCAGCGCTGACCACATATAGGGGTGGGGGTTGTATACTTCTGGACACCAGGTGGGGTTGGGTGCCGAGGGCCCCATTAGGTACTGTGGACACGGTGTGGGTTACACGGTGGTGGGATATGGCCCTGCGTGGCGAAGGAATAGCTGTAACCAGTAGCGTTATTATTTCCAGTTATACTACATATATCTATGTGTCACAGTAAAGGTTATTGTTATAATCTATGTGCTATTATTATTTGTTCCTGCACAGGGTTATCCCACCTAGTTAGGATCCCGTGCAGGTGGAGGCGCTGTCACCTAATGAATCAGGTACACTCCAGGCTCGCAGCAGCGGAGGTTCAGGCCTCCTTTGAGCCACAGGTAAAGCACCACACACACCGTAGACACCTTACCTCTCAGAGGGTGGGGGAAAGTGCACTACATACATTATAATAAGCTTGTGATGCTTCTATTCCTAAATGTTTTCTAACCTTGCTTCTTTGGAGAATTGGTTGAAAAGTCCTGGTATATATATGTATATATGCAGTGCTTGACAAATCACCCAAAAATCTACTCGCCGAACCCAAAAATCTACTCGCCACCTAGTCCCGCCCCTAGTCCCGCCCCCAACCCCGCCTCTAGTCCCGCCCCCAGCCACGCATTTAAAAAAAAGCCATAAATTAAATAAATTGAATAAATTCCTAGTAAGAACATTCGTTTTTGATATTAGTTTATTTATTGTAGTGTGGAAAGGGAAAGTATCTACTGGCGCCAAATATGATATATACTGCAAAAGGATATAAGAAAACCAAGCCTGTTGGCTGTAGACACGAAACTCCTCACGTTGTGCTTAAAGAAAAGAAAAAGCACAACACATAGCGTAATACTGTGACTGTAAACGGACAACACTTAACAACATGTAACAGCTGAAAAATAAATTGGTGAAATCTCAATATTAAAACATTTAATAACAATTATAAATAATATATATTACACACGGACATTTAATAAACAAATAATGCGATAAAAATAGAAGCACTCTGCACCGCCGATGGAGATAGTAGCAATGCCTACTCACCAGATGGAATGAGTAAGTAGGCGGTGGATAATTTAGAGAGTATCCCCTCTCGTTTGTAAAGCTGCTCTCTGCTGGCTGGCGTCTCTGGGACCGTAAGTGTGGAGATCTTGGTACGGTGTCTTCCGCGACTCACTTGGGAAGACGCCCAGGAGGTGATGAACAGCAACAGCTGATTCAATACGCCGTCGACATCAGCAGGAAAACCAGTTAGCAGCAAACGCAGATTCAGCACGAACATATGAAGGTTAGGGGGTTAAGTAATGAAGACTACCCCATCGATGGGATTGTAAGGGTCCAGCTGGACATACTCCAACTGAACACCGGCAAGAAGCACCCCATGCAGGTAGCGGCCATGGTATGCCCGGAGCCCCAAGACCAATCATCTTGGGAACCAATGCGGACATAGTGCAAGCTATAATCCGAGCCTACTTGAAAGAGACCAACGAGTTGCCGCTGGCCGATTCGCTCCTAGACCCCATCTTACGAGAAGAGTGCCACCGGGTATATGCCTTGGAGCGTCATGGGGACCTCTACAATCGTCAACGAGGACTGACAACCATATTACCAGGGGGAGTGCAAAAGATGGACGTCTGGTGTTGTTATCCCGACCGAGACAAGAACGACCAACTGTTCTCGCTGGAGAGTGAGCCTGAAGAAGAAGAGGTTCAGCGAGGGTATAGAGTACTACCCGAAGTGAGGGAATGGACGGCTAAGATCCCTATTCGAACCCACGTGTATGTGCAGAATCTCTCCCCCTTTCCGATGGAGTTTGATGTCGATCAGAAGTTGGGATGCATATATCCGGTCAGCCCGGTGGGAGCCACGCCTCAGGTGAAGGCGGCGGCCGCGCATGAGCGGGTAGTCGATCTGGACTTCAACTTCGGCGAGTCGACGCTGTCCACCGAGTGGAAAAAACGGTTGACCACCCAGCTGCTGAAACGACGACATGTGTTCTCCACGAGCGAGATGGATGTGGGGTGCAGCCGCAGTGCCCAACATACCATTCGAATGAGTGATGCCACTCCGTTCCGGGAACGTTCTCGTCGCATCGCCCCTCGGGATGTGGACGATGTGAGGAACGCCATACAAGACATGGAAACCGCTGGGATTGTGACGGAATCTCGAGGACCTTACGCGTCGCCCATAGTGGTGGTGCGGAAAAAGAACGGATCCGTACGACTGTGTATCGACTATCGAACTCTGAACAATCGCACGATCCCGGATCAATACAACCTTCCGCGCATTGAAGAGATCCTGAATGCGCTGAATGGAAGTCACTGGTTTAGTGTGCTCGATCTCCGATCAGGGTACTATCAGGTGCCTATGAATGCGGAAGACCAGGAGAAAACAGCTTTCGTCTGCCCCCTGGGATTCTATCAATTTACCCGTATGCCCCAAGGTATATGTGGGGCGCCTGCTACGTTCCAAAGGTTGATGGAAAAGACTATCGGGGACATGATTCCCCGGGAGTGTCTGGTGTACCTGGATGATATCATCGTCTTCGGAAGGACTCTGGAAGAGCACGAAGAGCGATTGTTTAAGGTGATCGACCGTCTGGGGAACGAAGGTTTGAAATTATCCCTAGACAAGTGCCGATTTTGCAATACCTCGGTGACCTACGTGGGGCACATAGTGTCCGCCAAAGGGATCGCCACCGACCCTGCCAAGGTAGAGGCCGTAGTGAACTGGCCTCGCCCAGAGAACGTCACAGAGCTGCGATCCTTCCTGGGGTTCTGTGGGTATTACCACCGCTTCGTGGAAGGGTACTCGAGCAAGGCTAAACCCCTGAACAATCTGTTGAAAATATACCCTTCAGAGACCGGGAAGAAGGCTGTATCGGCCCGCCAACCGTTCGGTGACAAATGGACATCGGAGTGTGAGCAGGCCTTCCTGAAACTGAAGAAGTGTCTGACCGAAGTGCCCGTACTTGCTTATGCGGATCCCGAACAGCCATACGTCCTGCATGTGGATGCCAGTCTAAATGGACTAGGCGCCGTCCTGCACCAGAAGCACCCGGTGGGTCTGCGGCCTGTAGCTTACATCAGCCGCAGCTTGACACCCAGTGAGCAGAGATACCCCGTCCACAAGTTGGAGTTTCTGGCTCTCAAGTGGGCTATCACCGAGAAGCTCCACGATTACCTGTACGGTGTCACCTTCGAGGTAAGGACGGATAACAATCCCCTCACGTACATCAATACGTCGGCCAAATTAGATGCAGCAGGCCACCGATGGCAGGCCGCCCTCAGTAACTACCGCTTCTCCTTGAAGTATAAGCCGGGACCATTGAATATTGGGGCGGACGCCCTCTCCCGAAGGCCAGGACTACTCGCTACCCCAGATGATGAGGAATGGGAAGAACTTCCCGGACGCGGAGTGCGGGCTATGTGTAAAACTGCCGCCATAGTTAATGACCAAGTGGCCTTCTCCGAATTACGAGTGGCCGATTCCTTGGGATGCCAGTCGCAGGCTGTCCCCGCCGCCTATTGCGACCCAAAAGGGATGTACCTAAAGCACGACAAGGTGTTTCGGTGGAAAGATCTGGTAGACTACCAAATACGAGATCCGGTCGTTAGTATCATCCGGCACGCCGTTGAAAAGAAGAACCCAGCCCTTCTGAAACGCGCGCCCAATGACTTGGTGGCCTTGCTCATGCGAGAGTGGGACAAATTTGAAATAGACAATTGCTTGCTCTATCGGGTGGTGCAATACCACAACCACCCGGATAGGAGACAACTAGTCCTCCCTAAGAACTTACAATACCTGGTGTTGAAGTCCCTACATGATGATCATGGACATCTTGGTATAGACAAGACTTTTGGGTTAGTCAGAGATCGCTTTTTCTGGCCCAAGATGCGAGAAGCCGTTGAACATCACTGTCGCCGCTGTACTCGGTGTATTCAGCGCAAGACCCTACCTACTCGAGCCGCCCCCATGGGTCATCTAAAAAGTTCTGGTCCTATGGACCTCGTGTGTATGGACTTTCTGTGTATTGAGCCTGATAGCCGGGGAATATGCAACGTGCTAGTCATCACAGACCATTACACTCGGTATGCTCAAGCCTTCCCTACTAAAGACCAGAAAGCCATCACCGTGGCGAAGATATTATGGGAAAAGTATTTTGTACATTACGGCCTTCCTAACCGCCTTCACTCTGACCAAGGAAGGGATTTCGAGAGTACCTTGATCAGGGAACTGCTCAAAATGCTGAACATTGCCAAATCCCGAACGACCCCGTATCACCCCGAAGGGGATGCGCTACCCGAACGTTTTAATCGGACCTTACTAGATATGCTCGGAACACTACAGAGTGCTCAGAAATCGGAGTGGAGTCGACACGTGGAAGCCTTGGTACATGCATACAATTGCACCAGACACGAGTCAACTGGGTTCTCCCCATACTTCCTCATGTTTGAGCGAGAGGCTTGGTTGCCAGTGGATGTGCGTCTTAGAGTCTCAACGGATGGGGTACATAATGCTACCCACTTCAAATATGTGCAACGACTCAAAGACAGCTTGCAGCAGGCCTATCAACAAGCGGAAAAGTCCACAGCTAAGCTGAATGCAGGTAACAAACGGCGATATGATCATAAGGTCAAATATCGGGAACTTCGTCCTGGGGATGCTGTGTTGCTTCGCAATCTCGGAGTCCCGGGAAAACACAAATTGGCTGACCGATGGAGAGACGGAGTGTATGAAATTGAATCCCAGATGCCTGGCCTCCCGGTCTATCGCATCAAAGACACTGATGGCCGGGTAAAGGTATGGCACCGTAATCATCTCCTTCCCATCCCACAAGTGGAAGATGAAGAGACAGAGATACTGGCCACACCGCTCAACGGTGAGCTCGACGTATCAGGGTTGGGTCAAGAGACTGTCGATAACGAGACCCACCCTGAAACTTTGCAAGATCCTATGGAAGGACCCTCTCAAAGGGACTTCCCCACAGAGGGGGCATCTCCCGGAGGAGCTACGGGTAAAGGGCCCCGTAGGCCAACGCCTACTAAGGTGGCACCAACAGGCCAGCCTTTGGATCCACAGAGCCCGAGCTTTGTGCCTAACAGAGACTGTACAGAGACAATTCTCCCCTCAAGGGAAGAGGCCGAGCCTCAGGACTATGTGTACTACTCCCCCGAGGGAGTCGCAGAAGAACAACTCCGACGGAGCCAACGAATCCGGTACCCTCCAACTCGGGTCACCTATGATCAAATGGGGGCACCCCATTATGAGGCTCAGCAGTGTTCTCGGAGCAAGATCCAATCTGTGATTGTGATGCTCACAGAATTGTGCAATATTGTTTAGAAGTTGGGCATGTGCTAAGTTATATGATCTGATGCATTTTTATTATATAAATTCTGTACGGGTGGAGTAATTTATCCCAAGCGAGGTCGTTGGGGTTTTTCACCAGGGGGAGGATGTAGCCAGGTCCCCCTTGCTCTAGGTGCCCCCCCTTCTGCCAGCGCGAGCAGCGTGTTACCTGGGAGTTGCGGCCGGTTGCCGGGGACGCGATCAGGCAGTTGCTAAGGCCGCGGTCGCGTTGCGAGGGTCCCGGCGGCTCGGGAAGCAGGGCGCCGCCATGTTTAGTGCTGTTGCGCATGCGCAGGAGGCCAGCTAACGCGAGAGGCCCCAAACAGCTCGCGCATGCGCAAGGCAGGGAGGACAGCCCCCAGGTTGCACAGGGGCAGAGCCACATGACTCCAGGGAGCCAATAGGGCTGCAGATCTCCCCAGGAGGGAGATAGATACATTTTGCGGGGTTTTTCACACGAGGAGTTGGTGACTGGAGCAGCTAGGGGAAGGAGGTAGGGTGCAGGGGTCTGTGACTCTCTGCACTAGGCCAGCAAATCCCCTAGGCCCCAGATAGCCCTGAGTCATCCTAGCTGAGTATTGTAGGGACAGGCCCTAGGTTAGGGACCCTGCCCCATTATATATTTGCTAGGAGTGTATCACGGACATTGCTCGGATTGCTAAGAGGGAGCTGGACTATCTCCACGGAGGCCCAGCTAGCGCGACTGCGGCCTACTGGCAGCAGACAGACCCTAACTAAGGTAGAGACGGTGCGGAGCTGTACGGTGATATTATCCGCGCTGGAATTCACCCCACACGTAGGAGGATATCCCGGTGGATCCAACCCCAGTGATATAGCGGCACCAGTGGCTGGAGCCCGGGCAGGTAACCCACAACTCACGTGCACCAACATGGCCTATCACCAGACATAGTGGCTGTGCAGTCACACACACACATTGGCATATGACTTGGGAGTGCGAGACATTGGGTTGGGGTTACTGGACACAGGGTGGGATCACTCTTTGGGAGGTAGCGTCCGCCGTGACGCCTAGAGGTGGTAGCGTCCGCCGTGACGCCTAGAGGTGGTAGCGTCCGCCGTGACGCCTAGAGGTTGTAGCGTCCGCCGTGATGCCTAGATGTGTTAGCGTCCGCCGTGACGCCTAGAAGTGTTAGCGCCCGCCGGGGTGCAAATTAGCGTAAGCGTCCTGCATGGCGCAGTAAGTGTCTCCTCCAGAAAGGGACACAGGTTATGTAAGCTGTTGTGGTTATATGTTGTGTTGCGGAAAAAGAAGTAAAGTCCCATATATATATATATCTTGTGTGTGAGTATTGATTGTCCTGCGAGGAACCACTCCCCCTCTGTTGGGAGCCATCGCAGGTGGAGGCGCTGCATCGTTATACGTAAGTTGTCCACAGTAATATTACCCCAGGTTCCCCGTGGCGGAAGCTCAGCCCTCCTGTGAGCCAACAGGTTATGCACCACACTTAGTAACCTTGTATGTTCCTGCCCCCACACAGTATGATCTGCGATTGGGTGGGGGAAAACCCGTTACATATATATCCCTCCTGCTATTTCCAAGACAGTCCACATCACAGGCAGAGCTATATATATATATATGTGTTTGAAAGTGATATTAAAATGACATTAACATTTGAGGCTGAGTGTCTTAGCAGTGATGTAACAATCACTGATAATAGAGCCATCCATAATTGAGTTACATGTCGCCCTGTTTTAGAGGGAGAGTTGATAGGTACTGTACACGGCATCAAATTGGTGCATACGATTAAGGAGGCTTCCTGCCCCTCTGGCTGCGAATGGGTTAATATTCTTTACCCACGTTGGGCTTTCATCTTGCATAAATATCATTTAAAGTCTGGTTAATCCTTTTACGGCGGATTGGCCCTCAGTGACATTGTGTTAAATGCCCCCTTCTGGGGGTGAAGTGGTTAAACTAACCCCTGTTCTGCATTATTGCCACAAAAAAAAGCTTTAATTGAGGAATAAAGAATATACTGTTCATTCTAAGGAACCAGGAAGGGAGGGGTTAATTTCCCTTCTCTGAGCCATACAGCTATTGCGTTAGAGCGGGATGTTCCATCTCAAGCCACCAGAGAGGGAGGGGGGGTGGAGCAGCTAATTCAACCAATTCAACACAAAAGCAACATTGCCTTAATCTGCAGCAGTGGTTTACATCGCACAAATCGTTATGATTTCACATGTAATTGTGACACAGCGTTTGAGGCACAGGAGCTTTAGGAAAGCGTGTTGCATGTTGTCACTTCCCCCCCCCCCCGCTTCCTGTTTGGTTCCTTCCTCCTCTGGCTGGGCTCCTGTGCATGTCAGGCTGCAGGACACAGCTGAGCAGAAAGGTTTGTGTTCTCCATTCATTTCCTGCTGTGCAAAGGGTCACCTTATTCATTGCAACCGGCTTCTTTCTTACCTACCATACCCATCTACCTGTGTTTCTATATATCTATTTGTGTATCTATATATCTATTTGTGTATCTATCATCTATCTGCCTGGGGATTGCAGGGGTGTGCCATTGACAGTTAATTTGCTAAAGGTGCCTGTGAATTCAACTTGTCCCCCCCTTCTTTATTGCATTACAATGTGGATCTGGGATCAGATTTGATAGGGACAAGCTGTAGTAACATTGCACCTATACAGCTGATTTCAGAATCCCCCTATGGGATATGTGTAGGGCCAGTTGATATACAGGCTGATAATGCGATCACTCTCTGTGAATCCCATTTCTAGCAGGTGCTCTGCTTCTGTGGGATTGGAAACTGTTGGCTAAAAGAGATGTCATTGCGGGCCTCCGGCTGTGAACAGGTTAATACATACAGTAAGGAGCCCCCTATAGAAAGCAGTGCGCAAGAGCTAACAATCGAATGCAGATCTAGATCCCAATATTCACCTAACTGCTGGAAAATGTGCTTCGTGTCACTGCACATCCTCTTTTTATATATTTATTTCTATGTGTGTGTGTGTGTGTGTGTGTGTTTAATAGTTAAAAATACAAATAACTCAAGTGTATTTGAGTTGTACATAATACAATAGATATCCTTGTTTTTTAAAGACAGAAAGGCCAGGGAGAAAAGCTTTGCAGGCTTTCTCAGCCACATTGAGAGAGTTAATGTAACACGGAGCTTGGTTAATTCTTGATTAAGTGATATATATATACACACCATGCCCGATGCTTCACAAAAATCTGTGTTTTTCCAGCATTCAGTTGGTTGTGTTTTGAGTTCACTCTGATATTTTAACCCTTTTGCTTTGCTGTGTGTTCTGCAGCCCCCTCTGGTAGCACAAGGGTTAATTGATGGGGAAGTAACCTAACTATTGTCCCTGGCCCTTGCGTATAGCACACAGAAGCCCTATTTATATGTCAATTGTGAAGGCAGTGCACTCGTTTATCTGTTATATCTGAAATGTAATAACCAGTTAATACTGGAGTTTGGCCTTCCAATCAGTGTTGTCATTTTTTTCGATGTACATCTCACAGCAAAAGTAGAAGGTTTCTTGTTTTACCCACTGTATCTTTTCTCGTGCCTGATCCGTGACCTCCCTTTTGGAATGCAGAATCGGTGACTTTGTATGTCACTGTATTTTGTACTCGTGTATCTTTTTATAGAGCGCCAACAGTGTACTCGGTGCCTTACAAAAGAGACAACAGAGTACAGGGAATTAAACACCAATGGAAAGCAAAATCAGACAATAGGAAAGGAAATCCCCTGCCCCGAGGAGCTTACAATCTAGGAGTCTTCGACTGAGCCACCTGTGCTGAACCTAGGATATCCTTAAAACCTGACGGGGTGGGGTGGGGCAGAGAGGGGGTCTTGAGGACTGGAGTTGAGCTGTCTAATTTGGGGTGTCGGTTTTTTTGCAGAAAGAGTGGCTGGATCATAGTGATAAGTCTTACAGGAGTAACCAGTTGCCTTTTGAGTGTCTCTTCATTATGTTCGTTCCCTGACCCATGTTACCCGTACAAGATGTGTAATGCCGCAGGCGAAAGCTCTTGGGAAATATCCATGTTGCAAATGCATGACAAATAAAATCTGACACATCAAGTGCTCTCATTTGCATGTTTTACCCAGAATGCTTCTCTGCAGCGTAATCACTGTGTGATGTGATCATAGGGTAAAGCAGGCTTTGAGGACTTGTAGAAGACATGGAAATATACTCTGGGGGGGAGGTTCTTTTCCTTGCAAGGTTCATATAAATTGTGACTTTTTCTATTGGTACAAACAAAATGCTGACACTTTCACCAACTGTGCACAAAAATCACAACAACATTAATTTTCCCATGTGTAAGACTCCCTGTGTGTCTGTGGCATCACTGGGGGAAACAGCACTGCAATTATGTTTCAGGATGTACTGTAGATCAGGCATGATTGTACTAGCTCTTTGCACAATCTCTCTTTTGTGTCCTTCTGGAGACATGGGCCAATGTCTAGTGCCACAACGTCTTCTGGAGTTGCACTGCCTAGTAAATATGGTTCGTAGCCTCCATAACTGAGCACCGCTATAAAGTGTTTTTTTTAACCTTTCTCTACTACCAATACCATTCTTCATGCAACCCAACATCCTGCTGGCTTTCCCCATTGCTTTGTTACGTTGCTTGCTCACATTTAAAGGAGCCGTTCCAACGACTTGTTTTTTTGTTTTTTTACATGTACTGTATTGTTAGCAGGGGGTCTAGTTCCTGAGATACCAGGGGAGGTGGTGCCGGTAGCTTCACCTCCAGGGTAAACAAATGGCTTTTAAATCTCCCGCATTATGCGGGCCAATAGGAAGCTGCGACACCGCGGCTGACTATTGACATGCCAGCACGTTTCAAGCAACAAGCCTGTCTGTCTTACAGTGATGTTCATGTTATGTTATCATGTTGCCTAAGAAACTTGCTAGGTCCGTCAGCCCCAGAGTTCCACCGGACCTCCGGCTGAGGGAAGTGGAGCCCTCTCCACTTCCGTTACCATCGGGACGACCACTCCTTTGGGTTGGCCCATTTCCGCCGGGACGACCGCTCCTTTTGGGTTGGCCCATTTCCGTCGGGACGACCGCTACTTTGGGTTGGCCCATTTCCGTCGGGACGACCGCTACTTTGGGTTGGCCCGTTTTCCATCGGGACGACCGCTACTTTGGGTTGGCCCGTTTTCCATCGGGACGACCGCTACTTTGGGTTGGCCCGTTTTTCATCGGGATGACCGCTACTTTGGGTTGGCCCGTTTTCCATCGGGACGACCGCTCCTTTGGGTTGGCCCGTTTTCCGTCGGGACGACCGCTACTTTGGGTTGGCCCGTTTTCCATCGGGACGACCGCTCCTTTGGGTTGGCCTGTTTTCCATCGGGACAACCGCTCCTTTGGGTTGGCCTGTTTTCCATCGGGACAACCACTCCTTTGGGTTGGCCTGTTTTCCATCGGGACAACCACTCCTTTGGGTTGGCCTGTTTTCCATCGGGACGACCACTCCTTTTGAAGTGCTTAGCCTAATTTATCAACTAGAAACACACATCATTATTATTTTTCTTTTTTACATGACTTCAGTAGGGCCGCTGACGTGCCATGGTCCATGAGGTAACAGGTACGGTATAAGGGCAATGTAAAAGTTATTCATGTCTATTCCATGCAGCAATCTGTTAAACATTCAAGGGGTTAAGTGTACAGTTCCTTAACATTGTAAAGAACCACACATTGGATTTATTTATTTTCATATCTCAATAGACCTCATGTGACATTTTGATTTTTCTGATAAAGAAAAAAAAATATGTGAAATATTCCCACGCGTATAAAAAGGATGAGGGAGAATAATAAAGCTTTTTTTTCCCCCAACTTTATTTTTATTAATATTTTCAGGCAAATATACCGAAACCTAAAAACCGTAAATTTGATGGAAATGCAGCAAAAGAGAGCGGGTATGGGGCAAACACTAGTGAGGAAATGTAAAATATACAAGTGGTGAGTCCATAATAGAATCTGCAGTAGGAAAGTCTGTTGAGTGGGCCCTGTTTATAAACATCCCTTCGCAGTGAGTGGAGTCAGTAAAGCATTGCAGATGCACTAGGCTAGTGTTTTGAAACCATTGGTCTGATGACCAACACTGGTCCCCATTCACAGCCAGAGGTGCTCGCAATGGATTGGTTAGTATTGCTCTGATTGCTGCATTTACTGTCCAAACATTGGATGTTGGGGGTTGTAGTTCTACTCTTAATATAGCCGTTTCCCCCACTATTTAATGAGAGCCCGTTGGGAAGAAGCTGGGGTGAGTGGCTAAGTGGTCGCATGTTGTTCGGGGGCATGACCAAGCTAACAAGGAATTACCCCATAGTTTAGGAGGCATAGCCAATCCAGCAATGGGATGGTGATGGTGTCAGGGATGTGACTATATGCAAAGGGTTCCCTTCTGCCTGGGAAAGAGGCAGTCGGCCCCTATAGATTGGATGCAAGAAAAAGGGATGGCAGCTGTAGAACGCTAGGCTACTGAAGATGGCAGAATCACACTTCTCAAATAATGATGGGCATGGTTATATAAAAATAACTATAATAAATACAGTATGACAGTTGTGACCCCACAAATGGGAGTTTTCTCATTAACAGGATGAGAAAGGAAGACGAGAAGTCTATCTCCTTACAGATTGGGTATATGCCAGAATTCTTCGGGTTCTCTGATTTGTCATTGGCCAGTTCAAAACAACACCAACTTGACTATACTGTATGTTCAAAAAGCTTTTACCGCACGTATCAGGAAGCAAGTTAAAGGAATTAAAGCACAGAGGCAGATAACTGTCTGAGACCCAAAGTCACAAGGTCACACCTCCCAGAATAGAACATTTTTAAAGGCTTCCCGGGAGCCGTTGAATCAGGAAAACGCGACGCGCCATTCCGTCACTAACCGTATTCTTTGGACTGTGATGTTGAGGGTAACAGACTTTTTTTTTTTTTCCTGAGAGTGCCTTAACACCGCATCTACTCAGTGGAAAAATACATTATTTTCTGTTTTTAATATTGTGGAACCCATCTGTTGCTATATTTATTTGCACTCTGGAGATTGAAGCAATATTACATTTCAAGAGTAGAACATTTTTAAACTGTCAATCGCCTATAAACAGAGGTTGTCATGGAAAAAGCTTGTGAAACCTAAAAACAGGCGAAACCGCAGCAAGAGAGAAGCACGCATCTGACCCAAGCAATATTAATAGAAAAGAAGGGTTGCTGTGCCCCTAGCTAGATCTTAAATCCAGGGTAGATTCATAGTTAAAAGGGCATCTATGAGTCTAGATAAGCATATATTCCACTATGCGGATTCAGACATGCCCCAAAAATATTTAGTATGTATAATAAATTCTGCACAAATGCATTGATATGGTGTTTGTTAAACATCCTTTTTGTAATCCTCTGGGGGTAGGCTTCCGTGTAAACCTAGCTGGTGCGTCTGATGCATCTAATGTCTCAGCGCTTGGGTCCAAAACGATCGGAGGAGTGGTGGTTGCTCATGTTATTCCAGTGCGTTTTGTGACCAAACGTTCTTTAATCAGGAATATTAATAATCCAGTTTCATTTATAGATGGGGGGAGCTGCTTTATAATCTACATGCAGATGTAGCCGATGTTGCTGCAACTGTTATCAAGCGATTTTATCTACTGCAGATGTGGCCAGACTTGCTGTCCCCGGGCGCCGCGGCCAAACAAGCAAAAGTCAGCGGTCCCAGGGACGGCATCTGCTGCGATGGTCCATGCTTCTGACTGGGACCTTCCGCCGCGTTAATCCTTCAGTGCCGCGACTGCTGCGGTCACATGATCATGCACGGCAGCAGCACCGGAGACGCTACATCTGTAAGTTGATTTTTTTTTATTTTTTTTGCAACTCCATTGAATTGCAAATCTCACAATAGCACGTTAACTTGCACCAGCGGAAACGTGTTCTAGTGCGATAACGGATGCAGTATCTTGGCTACGTCTGTTCGTTGAATTGGGAGTCTCTTGTGGTATTGAACTCTGCTCCAGGGGGCGACTCCCTGTTCAGATACAAAGAAAATAAGTCATCTGAAAATGGCCATGGTCTGTTGTATAATTATGCAGAGTATTTCCATCTGACCCAATAATTAGATCAGCGACGTGTTTACTTTTGTTCTGTACTCTTGGTTAAGGTAACACGGATACAGTGGACCACTTGTCACGGGAGACCAGGTACTTTTTACACCATTTATATATTACCGGGATCATTCATTAGGCAGAACAAGGTAGTCAAAACAAATTGCATTTATTTTGATAAACCCACGTACAACAAGAAGAAATACACAAGGGACGGTTAAACATACACTTACTGGGGGTCTGGGGGGAAATCTAGGCTTTCCTTGGTGCAGGGCGCCCGCTTGGATGAGCTTACCCTGACCGGGATATACCCCCGGTTCTCCTGGTCCTCTTTTTCGGCTTCTGTTCCGAGCCGCAGCTGCTATGTTCGATTCTGAGAACTTGGGCGCAAAAGGCGGTACTTGGTTTCTGCGAGGCAAACTTTTCAGGCATCCAAACGCAGCCGGTCGCTATGTTATTTCGAACAGAGCAACTTTGAACAGCCCGCTGTAGCTTCATCGACTCACTGATTGGTTGGCTTGGATGGACTTGCTCCCTCTCTCAGTCAGCACCTACATACACTCCGCTGGGCTATCCCTATATCGGAGAGGGATGGAGCAGCCAATCGGAGCGTGGGAATTCCTCCCTGTTAGCCAATAGAAAGAGGGGCTTGACCCCGGCTTACGTCAGAGGAGTAGGCTTTCCCAGCAGGCTCGAAAAGCCAGGTGAGCGGGAAATATAAATTTAGCTCAGAGAAGAGCAGACTCTATGGCTGTATCCTCCCTGGCTAACTCATGGGCACCTGCAAGGCCAGCTCCACCAAGTCTGGAAACTACAAAAGGTGTGCCCTTTGTAGTCCGGACCTGGCCATTCGCCCTTTCCTTGCCTACCAAACGTTTTCACAGCTCTGGACATTCTCTCCCCTTTGAACTACGGATCCTATGCAGGCTTGCTGGCAACTTAACTGGATGCCTGGGCAAGTTGCATAGAGCCTTAATAAGAAATTTATCAAACCTAATCAAATATACTTTAATACATGGGGGACCTTGCGGAGACTCATGACTGTAAAGGAACTTAGGACAGGGATATCGGGGCTCGAAACACAGGAGTCTGGGGGACACTGGATAGCCCCGGTGTAATTCTGCTCGCGTACCGGCAAATAGTGCCTGCATGTTGGGTAGAATGAAGGTACTACCGGTAGCTCCGGACCCCAGACTCCTGCAAACAAAATAATTGCATTCTTACCCAAATATCCCACCTAAAACTTACACATAGCAAGTTTCATGAGTCTGGGGTAAAGGGAACATGGAAAGTAGAAAAGCCGGGGTCCCTTTAACTTTTCATGCCAAGATACCTGGCCCCTGGCTTATAGGGCTAGGTAGCTGCCAGGGACCCAATGGCAACCAGAGGGCTTAACCTTTTATTATGGAGCCTGGTTACCCTTGCCCGTCACACCACTAGTGCTACAAAAACTCATAATATTATTTCACAGTTCTGATTTAGTGTTCAGTTAAGAGCCTGCACACCTCGGCACATACGTAGTTTCTACTGTGAAAGCCAAGCACGGTGGTGGCAGGTCCAAACTGTTCTTCCCACTCTCGCTCTTGGGGGAGCCTTTTAAAGTTCTATTCCGAGGTGTGACCCGGTGACTTCGGCTCACACGCAGTTATCTGCCTCTTCCTGGAACCGATGCAACGGCAGTTTCTTTGGCTCCTCTTCTGCGCACTGTGAAGCCGTGTTCCCTGTCCTCGGGAATCTGTGCATCCCATTCCGATGAAGGTAGTTGAAATCGAGCTTGTGTACGGGATGGTAGCGGATTGACCGCATATGAAATAGGGGATGCAATCTGATTACCCCTCGGTATTTGGATATGATCGTTTTGTTTACATACTGTAGTGCAGGGGTGCGCAAACTTCTGCGCTGCGCCCCCCCCCCCCACCCCTGCTTGCTGTCCTCCTGGGTTGCGCCCCCCTACCTCTAATGTGGCATTAAATGACGCTGCGGTGACGTTGCGTCAAATGACCCCCGGCGTCATTTGACGTCACATCTCCATGGCAACGGGCGACATTTGACGCTGCGTTGCCATGGAGACGCGTGACTGAAGCCGGGTAAGTAGTTTTCCAGAGGCCTTGCGCTCTCGGCACAGGGCCTCTGTAACCGCTGCGCCCCTCCAAAAAAAGATTTGCGCACCTCCTGCTGTACAGCAAATCCTAATATATGCATTGCATTCTCATTCAAGCATAGAGACAAACAAAAAGTAATTAATTACAGTATGTGCAAGGACCAGATGTATAAACAGGTGTAGGCAATTGGAACGGCCTGCTCTACAATGCAATGTTGGGCCCTTTTTGCTCTGAATTGGTTAAAAACATAATTGAGAACTATATAGTTTGGGGGAGGGGGAGAAACTCAAGTCCTCAAGGGCCACCAACAGGTCAGTTGTGAGGATATCCCAACTTCAGCACAGGTGGTGCAGTCTTTGACTGTGCCACTGATTGAGCCACCTGTGCTGAAGCAGAGATCCTGAAAGCCTGACCTGTTGGTGGCCTGTGAGGACTGGAGTTGCCCAGCCCTGATATAGCGGGATTATTAATTGGCTGTTATCTTTGCCTCCTCCCATTAACCCGCAGTAACCTTGCTGCAGAGCGGTCAATATCCATTGACCATAAGGCACTCGTTTGTGAGGCTCTGGAGCAGAATATGATGCTAGGTAAAATAATTTTGACTTGAAAGATTGAAGCCCGGATGGAGCAGTCTGTGGTAATGTCACCCAGCTCTGAAGTGGGTGCACCCGGAACCAGATCTTTGTCACCTCGGGCAAGTCGCTGAATATCCCTGACATTAGACTGTAAGCTGTATGGGCCAAGACTCGTTGTGCCTGCAGAATTCTAAGCACTGCGCTGTGTATACTGTCAGTGATGAATAAAATGCAAATATATTACTGTCTATGGGGCTATTAGGGAGGCAGTCCCATGTAGCAGGTAAAACAAAATCTAGTAAAGGGCTGATCAGTGTAGAACAATGTCATCGTCCTTCAAGTAACTGGTTTACTTTTGTATTGTGTTAAAATGTAATGTTGTTTTTTTTGGGAACACTTAATTCAAGCATATTAGTAAATTAAAGTCAAAAGCAAGGTTTCTGCGCTCGTGCTGTCCTTTTCAAATCGGCTTAAGATAATCCGCTTGCAGCTGTGCACGCTATGAGCAACTCCCCACACGCTCCTAAGATAGGGAACTCCCAAGAGAGCTCTCAAGAAGGCAAAAAACAAAGCGCACCATGGATTAGTTAAAAATATTTGAAAATTTTTATATCTGGTCAAAAGACCTCAATAATGATATTCACACGACTAAAATACATTTTAAATAAAAAAAAAACACCTACGAAGGTGTTCTGATCTCATTGGTTACGGCTGATATTTAAGGCGCAGTCTCTAACGTATGCTCCTGACGAAGTGCACTGTTGCGAAACGCGTAGGGGCTGCTCTGCGCATTTACCCATTGGCTGGAAAGGAGAGACCAGGAATCACGAGCAGAGGAAAGGTCTGTCGTGTGTTGGTGCAGTCCGGACATTTCGCGCTCACAGGCTACCCGCTACAGCTTGTGGTCAGTATCTGTCCCCTCATTGTGGTTACTAATCAGGTTATTCAGTAGAACTTCCACTGATTTTGTTTTGATAGAATAACTGTGATTTTTGGTGTTTAGCTTCACAGAAGGTAGTACTGTCTCAGTATCCCCTTGTGGGGGTGTCCAGATATTTAATGTACTGTAGTTGTTATACTGTATGGTATGTGCATCTTTTGGGTGTTGTTTTTCATTTTAAATGTATTTTTGTCGTGTGTATATCATTATTGTGGTCTTTTGACCAAATATTAACATTGTTATATTTTTAACTAACCCGTGGTGCGCTTTGTGTGCACTGGTTGTTTGTTTTTTTCATATTAGTAAATTTATGTTTTCATTTGACTGAATCCTCATTACTTTGCAAACAATGAATAGAACAAAAGCGCAATTTACTTGTGGATTTAATAACTCGTCGTCTCATCACCTAAGGACAATTGGATAAAGACTGTGGGATAAAACAAAGGATGGAGAAGGAGTAGGGAGTTTGAAACCTTTTTTTAATTGGACCAAAAAATAGTGGATGCAGTATGTTACACGCTTTCAAACCTCTCCGGGTTCTTCATCAGGCATGCGGAACCTGTCTCCAGCCCGTGGCGAAGGACCTGCTGAAGGAACATGCCTTCTCTGGCTGTGGATATACCTGCTTGTAACATATCATTCTATGGCCCTTATGCTGTAAGGTGTGATAGCGCAGATGACCTGCTGTCGCATGAAAAAGTCCTGTGGAAATGGAGTCCTTGAATATTAAATGTGATGGTTTGGCTATTACTGAACTCAACTCCTTGAACTCTTGGATGTATGCCTTCTGGGCCAAGTGCCAGACTGACTTTAATTTTATCAAGCCACCTATTAACTTCTTCCTCAGTTAACCAATTGTTCGTTAATATGGAGGTTGTGGCTTCCTCCTGCGACACTACTATTGCAATTGATTCTTCCCTGGTAAACATGAAAGGGAAGGGGAGGGTTAATTCCCACTTGTGATGCTAACCAGGAGTAGGCAATGTTTGATCATGATATAAAAATATAAACATCTTCATAGCATAGGACAGTTCATAAGACTCAGGATTCCAGATAGTCCAATGTTAAACACACTCCCATAGATTATGCCACTAGCCATATAGGTAAGTCTTATGTGGTGGTCTAGGTAACCGTGTGTGGGACTGATCACATAAATGAAGTAAATGGATTACTCACTGCTGACCTTGGGGATATCCTGGTCCTGTCCTGCGTGCTCCTACCAAGGAACAATTGAAGAGAGTACAGGGAAAACGGCGGTGCATCTGCTGCTGCTGCTGCTGAAGATTGGAAACCACAAACTGCAAACCACAAAATATCCTAGGTGCAAAAATTTATTTTAGGGCATAGTAACAGCCAAAAAGAACACTCTGACGCGTTTCCCGTGGTATCCCACGCTTTATCAAAGAGTTCCCTGGTAAACAGAGAGGCAAATAATTTGTTTAATGCCTCTGCATTTTCCTTATCTCCAATAATAATCTGCCTACCCATCTCACACTGAAAGGATCCTATATTTTCTTTTCTCATCTTTTTGTTATTAAGGTACTTAAAGAACTTTTTAGGGTTAATCTTACTTTCTATTGCAATCCTCTTTGTTCATTTTGAATTTTTGCTAATTTGGTTGCCCTTTTGCAACTTTTCTTACATCGCTTATGTAGCCCTCTTTAACAAGACACCACAAACGGCGACCTTTTACACACTTCCCAAGGTACACAAAAATAGGTCTAATCCCCCGAACGACCCATTGTATCCGGAATAGGTAATATAATAGTGAGACTCATACACGGTACAGTGCCTAAATATATATGGATAAATATCTAATAACTAATAAGTAAATGGTCTTTTAGTTTGACATTTTTGGCCAAAATTGTTGTAAGCCCCTGAGCCAACGGCACGGCAGACCACATATCAGGGGTCCCTAACGCTAATATAAATTCTTAATAACCTGTTTAATAACAGGAAGAATGATTTATAGTAAATCTGTCAATATTAGCTGTAAAGTTCTGTCTGACTGAAGCTTTTATTAACCTGTACATTACCAGGAAAAGCACTCTGTATTAGAGATGTCTCATATATATATGTTGTGGGTATTTTGGGGGTTTAATTGGAGCTTGTTAGGTGTCCAGTATGTTTTACAATTCTTGTCCAGCTAGTCATAGCTGATTGGAGGTTGGCAACCTCCTACTTAATTTAAGCTCACCCCCTCCCACATTTAAATGGTTATGGGCTCACTCCATAGCATCTTCCACTCAGGGGAACTTGCCTGCTTGCAGTTTGGCTGTGACATCTCTAATACAGAGTGCTTTTCCTGGTAATGTACAGGTTAATAAAAGCTTCAGTCAGACAGAACTTTGGCTTGCAGTTTGGCTGAGACATCTCTAATACAGAGGCTTTTCCTGGTAATGTACAGGTTAATAAAAGTCTTCAGTCAGACAGAACTTTACAGCTAATATTGACAGATTTACTATAAATCATTCTTCCTGTTATTAAACAGGTATTAAGAATTTATATTAGCGTTAGGACCCCTGATAGTGGTCTGCCTTGGCGTTGGCTCAGGGGCTTACAACAATTTTGGCCAAAAATGTCAAACTAAAGACCATTTACTTATTAGTTATTCCAATATATTTAGGCACGTACCGTGTATGAGTCTCACTAGATGTGCTAAAAACTGAGCTCTGTCTGTGTTTTATGTTATGTCTCTGGTTTAAATGCATTGCCATGCCAGAGCACTCTCTGACACTCATATGCTTATAATATATGTGTGTGGGTATTTTGGGGGTTTAATTGGAGCTTGTAGGTGTCCAGTATGTTTTACAATTCTTGTCCAGCTAGTCATAGCTGATTGGAGGTTGGCAACCTCCTACTTAATTTAAGCTCACCCCCTCCCACATTAAATGGTTTTGGCTCACTCCATAGCATCTTCCACTCAGGGAACTTGCCTGCTTGCAGTTGGCTGTGACATCTCTAATACGAGTGCTTTTCCTGGTAATGTACAGGTTAATAAAAGCTTCAGTCAGACAAACTTTGGCTTGCAGTTTGGCTGAGACTCTCTAATACAGAGTGCTTTTCCTGGTAATGTACAGGTTAATAAAAGCTTCATCAGACAGAACTTTACAGCTAATATTGACAGATTTACTAAATCATTCTTCCTGTTATTAAACAGGTTATAAGAATTTATATTAGCGTTAGGGACCCCTGATATGTGGTCTGTCCTTGGCGTTGGCTCAGGGGCTTACAACATTTTGGCCAAAAATGTCAAACTAAAAGACATTTACTTATTAGTTATTCCATATTATTTAGGCACTGTAACCGGTTGTATGATTCTCACAGATTTGCTAAAAACTGAGCTCTGTCTGTGTTTTATGTTATGTCTCTGGTTTTAATATAATAGAGGGACCTAGTGTATACTTGGATAAGGTCTTAAGACCCTTTGTTCTAACCCTACCATCATATGTCAGGGATACTCAAGATGTGCTACGCAGACTAGAGGGGGTAACGGTTGAAAAAGGTACCCTCCTCTGCAGTCTAGACGTAGTATCTCTGTATACCAGTATATAACATCCGGTTGGTATACAAGCAACATCATATTTTTTACGTACTAGAGGCACTCTGCACTCGAATCACAACCAATTTGTGTGTGACCTTTTGAACTTCGTACTTACACATAATTATTTTTTGTTCAATGATAAGATCTACCTCCAGGTACAGGGTACCGCTATGGGGACATGTGCCCCCACATATGGGAACCTGTACCTGGGGTGGTGGGAGAAACAAACTATCTTGAGTGACATACTACAGGAGTATACAGATAACATAATTTTATGGTTGCGTTACATTGACGACGTGTGTATTCTCTGGAAAGGAAGTCAGACTCAACTAAATAAGTTTGTAGACATCCTTAATACCAACACACATAATTTGAGACTTACACACGAAATCAATGAAAAACGCATAATTTTCCTGGACTTGTGCATTAGCATTAATGCAGAAGGATTGGTCACTACAAGTACCCACACCAAGAAAACAGCTACAAACAGTTATCTTAGAGCAGATAACATCCTGTGTCCCTTATTAAGGGGATACCTACAGGACAGTTCCTACGCATTAGGAGAAACTGCTCAGAAACTGCTGATTTTAAATTACATGCAGAATCGATGCGCCAAAAATTTCTCCAAAGAGGGTATAGTCACAAGACCATCAAAAAGGCATACCATAGAGCGCTAATGACACCAAGAGAATCACTTCTGCAATGTAAGATATAAAATCTGAGGACAAAAAACTTGTACGTTTCATAGGTACCTATAGTGCACAATGGAGAAATATCAAAGACATTTACTCCAAATACTGGCACATATTACTCCAAGATCCTGATCTGAATGAGGTCTTGGATAGTGAGCCATCCATGGCAAGCAGACGGTCACGTAACCTCAAAGACCTTCTGGTCCATAGCCACTTCACTAAGAATAAAACTAATTCTCCATATTATTTATTTATTTATAAAATATTTTACCAGGAAGTAATACATTGAGAGTTACCTCTCGTTTTCAAGTATGTCCTGGGCACAGAGTAAAACAAAATAATACATGGTTACAAATACAGTTACATAAATGAACAAGGTATACATTATATACAAGACATTGCGTGCACAGTTAAAGAAAATATATGTTATGAGCGTATGAAACAGTTACAGACCAGATTAAAGTGTGAGACAGCCTTAGATTTTAAAGAACTTAAGCTGGTGGATATGAGTCTCTGGTAGGTTGTTCCAGTTATACATGGCTTCCACCGTAACCACAGGGAACTTACACACGTGGTTCATGCAAGGCTTGTCAGTACATTAAAATCAGTAAAAAACATATCAGCAATGGCAGAGAATATATCACCAGGGGTTTCTTTAATTGCAAATCTACCAAAATTGTCTATTTGATCACATGTTTCTGCAATTTAGAATATGTTGGCAAAACCGGCAGGGAATTCCGTCGCCGCATTTTGGAGCATATAGGCTCCATAAAAAACTGTGCGGACACCTCGGTCTCCAGACATGTGAGAGAATGTCATCAAGGCAACATCAAATCCTTACTATTTCAAGGAATTGATAGAGTTGTACCTACCAATAGAGAGGGCAATTGGGACAGAACACTTCTGCAAAAGGAGTCAAGGTGGATTTTTACACTCTCCACATTGACCCCTAATGGCCTCAATGAGGGTTTTCTCTACACTCCATTTTTATAATATATGGAAAATGTCAGATATTGTACCCAATTTGAGACTACCAATATAAGATACTGGTGGTTACCTGTAACTATGACACTTGCTAACAAAAGGTACCCCATCTGCCTATAACATCATGTATTGCTATATCTTCAAACATCTATAAGACAGTATCTATATTGGAACATTATATGTGCATTAGTGAGTTCCCAAGTAACCTGTGTTTATATGTATACAATAAGGGTATGTATTGTCTCTAACAGAGACATCCTCTATTGTATATACTCCCATCATGATAAATGACACTGCCAAATCGCAACATTTATTGTGCTATAAGTTCTTATACTATCATTTTTCATGTGCCGTTATTTACAGAGACAGCATCATAAATTTAAATGTTTATTACTGGCTGATAGCTACAGCCTACTAGAGAAGAGAATTCCTCTTAGCTCCCTCACCTCCAGAGGGAGCGTCAATGCGTGATGCGCCGCGATTGGATGCTGGGTACATCCAATCAAAGAAGGGAATCAATCCGTCACCCTGGCAACTATGGCCAATAAAAACCTATGGAAATCACTTTGGAACCCGCCCCCGATGAAGCCCGTTACGGTGAAACGTACGTAAGGTACGTCTGACGTCATCATCACGTGACGTCGGCTCATCGGAGAGGTGTGGGCCTGTGTTCCGTCTGGGTGCTTCGTAGACTGCGTTCGTGGGCAGCAAGAGCGCCCAGACTTTAGGGTCAGTCTGTTTCATCCCAGTTTGTGTGTCTGTTTATTTGGCAAGAGGATAGCTTTATAGATATAACTAGGGCTATGTACATAGCTGCTCTAGTTGTAGTTATTTATCTATATTGCTAGTTTATACTTACACCTCCTCCTGATCATTGGAAGTATACAGTTCTCCCACTCAGCCTAAATTTAGCACTGGATTACCAGGAATTAGTGATATAACAGTATCCTTACTATACTTACCTTCATGACACATTTTTTGATAGTTGTAGACAACTATAGGGTCATTATAGACTGACAATAGGGTATATACGTATATTATCCTATGTACTACCCCACCTCTCCGGTCTTTTAAATTATTTTATTCAACTTTTTGTCCTGCATTTATGGTTCACTCCAAACAGTTTTATTTTAATAATATACAATAAAGATTGTTTTACTAGGGTGTATCTCTCTTTGGTGCCACAATATTGGGATTCTTTCTTTCCTCTCACTTAGTTCCTCTCACAGATACAGTATGTGGTGGGTTATAGCATATCCCCACAAACATTTTCTTTATACTTTTTACCTCCACTGCTAATTTCTATCCACACGGCCTCTACATTTTTCATCATTCCCTTCATAAACATCTTCCCTTTATATAGTTTTAAGATATAAACATACTCCATCTCCTCTTATGTTTGTTCAATCACTCCAAAAAAGGAAATAACCCTCTAAATTAACTGCCCAGTCACGGGTTTCATCCCACCATGTCTCAGTAATGCCTATGGTATCATACTGCTCCCCTGAAGCTATTAATTTAAGCTCCCCCATTTTCGGGCTTCTTGCATTAGCAAGCATGCATTTCAGTTTTTTGTTTTTTTTCCCCCAGTCTGTGCTATTATCTTATCTGCTCCTGCCTTTCTACTCCAATTGTGTTTAGTATGGAGTTGTGATTACATTAAGTGATCAGAGGTTATACATTCAATTTACAGACATTTCAGGACAGTTAGAGATAATAAGTGATTATGATATATGTAACCATTACAGACAAGATGCAAATGTCAGACAGCTGAAGTTTAAAAATGACTTACTATGCTGGAGGCTGCTTTGAGAGTCTTGGGTAGATTATTCCAGTTTTGGGGTGCACGGTAAGAGAAGGAGGAGCGGCCGGATACTTTGAGCCTCGGGACCATGAGCAGTCTTTTGGAGTCAGATCTCAGGTGATAAGGGCATGCATACATACACCAGGAATGGAAAAATCCTGGGTGTTCGGGCGCCTAAAATGTCCACCCTGCCGCCTGTGCTGTGCACAGTGATAACTGACCTGTTGATGACCGCTGTGCCAGGCTCCCCAGCCACATCAAAGCTGGATATGGAGTTGGAACTAGCAGCGGTGGTGATTGACAGGTTATGCCACCGCCATGCCACTCGGTGAGCAGGAGGGGGGTAGGAATCCTCATCAGAGAGCAGGCTATAGAGGATGCTGGGGGTGGGTCTCCTGTACTCTGCCTCTAGGACTCTGTGTCACACGCACACACACACACACTGACCCCTGCCTAACAAACGCCGGCTCCGAACTATTTTGATATTTTTGTGTTCTTCCCTCTCTCCTCCATCCCCCCCCCCCCCCCCCCCCCACACGGAGTTGTGACTGGATGGCACATACTAGGCTGTGAAACGGCAGTGTGGGCATGCAGCGTGGCGGTCACGCGCCTCTGGAGACTCCACTAGCATCTTTAGGCTGTTACTGTGTTGCTACGGTATCCTAGGCCATGGGTGCGTAAACTGGGGGGGAGCGCAAGTGATTTTCTGAGGGGAAAGAGACGGACAATCACAGAGGCCCCACGCTCTTCTCCCCTCCCCACCCCCCAAAGTATTTACATTATAGGTTGGGGGATTGCGCGAGGCCTCTGTGTAAGTTCTTTTACCTTGTCTCCGACGACATGTCGACATGACCCCGCAGCGTCATTTGACGCTGGAGACAAGGTGAGATGGGGCACGAGCAGGGGGGGCGCAGTGGGAAATGTTTGCGCACCCCTGTCCGAGACTAAATCGCCACCGTTGATGGAGACGCAGTTGAGTTCTGGGTTTTTTTGGGGGGGGTATTGTCGGCCTTTTTAGATTTATTTATTTATTGTACTTTATATCCTGCTTAATTTAGCAGCTACTGTTAAATCTTTAAGCGTGTTTTGAAAAAGTACAACATAACACACTAAGCTGTTCTTTTAATCTGTACCTTACATGTACCTAGCATGTAATTTAAGGAAAGCAGAGCCAGGCAGCTGCGGAGGTGCCTTGGAATTTAGATTGCAAAAAAAAGATCGTTGCGCTCATATTTGTTTGGTCCCAAATCATGGCAAAATCAGCATGTCCCGTATCTACATTTGAAGAGCATTACAGGGCACTAACTAAAAATGTGTATATATAAATGTGAATGTGTGTTCATTTAAATACGTTATGGATATAATTAAACGTTTTTTTTTTATCACAGATACAGAGTTCCACATTAATTCTATTCAGGACGGGGTCACTAGTCCTTTTCCTTATCCCAGTGTTTCCCAACTCCAGTCCTCGGGGAACCCCAACAGATCAGGTCTTAAGGCTATCCCTTACTCCAGCACAGGTGGGTCAGTCAGCGGCTCAGTCATTTTGACTGACCCACCTGTGCTGGAGTAAGGGATATCCTTAAGACCTGACTTGTTTGGGGTTCCCTGAGGGCTGGAGTTGGGAAACACTGCGCTTATCCACATCCCTTTGCTGACCCTCCGTCCCCAGTGCCTGGCACAGCAACACACGCTTCATTGTGGGCCATACTCCTAAGCATCACTCCACCACAACGCTATCGATTTGAGGAAGTTGGGGACAGTGGCTTATCAGAAAGATTACTCCGGGGCGAGATTGAGATGTTTCAACAATTAGAAAATCTTTCCGGTTAGGCAGAAAGCCGGTAATAGGTTACAGTAGTGAGTCGGGAATGAATAGGGTGAACTTCTGCAGTAGAGCAAGCTCTAATATGTTTTCAATATCTGTGTCCTCTCCAACAGGTCTTCTGTGTTCTTCTGCATACTGTTTGATATTGGAAGCTCTGACCCTGCGGCCATGTGCATACTTGTGGTAGTGCTGGGCTTGGCCGCTGCCTTCTTTGCCCTGCTGGATGGCTGGTACTTCCTGCGGGCCTTCCTGGCGGTTCTGAGAGCCCGTCTCCAGCCCGTGGTTAAGGACCTGCTGAAGGAGCACACCTTCTCTGGCTTAGTCCTGCCCCACGACCTGGACTTCCTGCTTCATATGAACAATTCCCGCTACCTCCGTGAAGCCGACTTTGCCCGTCTGTCTTTCTTCACCCGCAGTGGGCTCTTTGGGGCTCTGCACTCTTTGGGGGCCGGGATGGTGATGGCAGCATGCACTGTTCGCTACCGACGCTCACTCCGCCTGCTGGAAACCTTCGAGATACGCACACGTCTGCTCTGCTGGGATGATAAGGCCTTTTATGTGGAGCAACGCTTTGTGTCTCCAAGGGATGGCTTTGTTTGCGCTGTGCTGCTGAGCCGCCAGCACATCATGGGTATCTCCCCCGACAAGGTGGTACAGTCCATGTGCAAACGGAAGGTGAGCCCCACATTGATTTATAGGGCAAGAGCCTGGGGTGTAATGGTTAAATGGGCCATGTAGGAAGTAATGGCAGGGGTATATTCTCTCGTTGCTTAATCCCTTTTTCCACGTTGGTTTTCTTGTGTGATAATCTGAGTAATTTATCTTGAGGTAGAGTGGTAATTACCTCCTATCAGAACCTTTGCAGTAAATGAAAACAGAGAACAAAAAAAATCCAACTTTAACCTAGATTAATAGGCTGGAAAAAAAAAAACAAGATTCATAATATATTTCCAATATCTCTCTTGTAAAATACAGTGTGGTTGATTTTAAGCAGAAAGTCCTCAAAAATGAAATTGCACGGAATCAATGTGGAAAATATTGTTACAATATTCTGAAGTGTAACAATTAAGCAAGTGCTGTGTTAGGCCGGGCCATGGTTAAAAATACAGCGCTGAGCCGCGCTGAGGCAGGAAAATGATCTCCTTCATCCGGCATGTTTGGGGCTTTGATAGACGCTTGGAGGCGTGTGGAATTGCAGCCGACAGCCAATTTAATTTTTGGCGCGGAGGGCCAGTCATGTGACCGCCAAAACCAATGGCAGTCCGTGACGCGCTAGCCCCGCCTCACAAGCGAGCTCGCCGACGCTCATGCAAGGACACAAAAAAACTCCTGCTTGAGCAGGAGAGCATGAGCGTCAGCGCTGCCCAGCACTGTATTTTTAACCATGGCCCTGGCCTAAGAAATTAAACTAACCACTCCAATGCCTCTACTTCCCATGTTTACAAAGTAACTTTAAAAAAAGTATTTAACAATACTTTTAGGTGTCTGATTTTTATAAATAAATGTCAATCACCTAAATGTAACCCCTTAAATATGTCACTGCATTGGGACTGATGGTGAATAATACATACTGTACATCAGGAAATCCCAGGTAAAAAAAAATTAAACAGTAATTGTTATTCTGATGCCTGTAGTAGCAAAGCAGGGAGAGGGAGTAGGTGGTAAGATATAGGGTTGGGCAATATACCGATATTTAGTAATATTGCGATAACATAATCTCCTGAGTGCCGATATGGAAGATTACCTGTTATCGCGATATTGCGGGATGCCAGTCGCCACAGGTGCTGCTTTGAAGCTGTGCTGTGTCTCTGCCTCTCTCTCCCTGAGTCCTCCTCCCTTCCTGCTTCTGAATGCTGACTCAAAGGGAGGAGGGGGAGCTTCGGGCAGCATGGGGAAAGAGTATGTGAGAGCAGCGGGCTGCAGCAGGGAAAGGTAGGAACTCCTCTCCTCCCTTTTTCCTTTTGTTCAGCACTCCATCCTCCCCCTGGGGCACTTAACCCTCCCCTCCTCCCCTCTGCCATGCCTGCACTTCTTCAGCATTTCTCACATACACTACTTCCATCAACCTAACATCCCCCTCATCCTATCACTCTCACCCTTTATGAAAATGTTAAACATTAATTAAAACAGAGAACTGGAAATGGGGATGTGAACGAGCCTGCACTGATTTGGCTAACACCTCTGTCCCCAGTTCTTGTTGGACTCTATATATTCATTGGTGCCAGGATTCCTTATCATCATCATCATCATCTTGGAACATCAAGGCCCTAGATGTGTACTATTCTGCTGAGATAATTATCTGTGCATGCGCTATTTCTTGCTACACTTGTGAGTGTGCTATTTTAGATTCTTAATTTTTGCTATTTAATGTCTGCACAGATTTATGCTATTTGGCACGTGCCTCTTCTTTTTTTTTTTTTTTTTTCCCAATACATTCCTGTTGATGTGGTTCATCCTCTCAGACGCTGCGGAAAAGTCACTGCACTTTATTTGTTCATTTACGGACTTTATTATGAACCTTTCAAACTATCACGTCATGCACAGTCCATGAATATTTGTCACATCTAAATTGTTACATTCACATGTGCTTTATATGAGTTTATGGTTTATTTCATAACACAAATTATTCATTGATATTCCTCACGTCATATCTTTTTTTTAAATCCACTTTATATCACTTTTCTAGTCAATATTGGTATTCATTAGTAACTTATCGTATGTAACTTATCGTATGTATGCACTCGTTTCCTTGAGCACAGGAGAAATGTCATCAAAGGTCTCAATTCCCATAGTCTTTCCCGACACTTCAAATCACATCACCTACAGGATCCTAGACGATGAAAGTGATGGGGATTGAGACCATTTCTCCTAGTGCTCTGGGGGGAGATCGTTTCAAGAGCCTCTGCAGGCGGGAAACATTCTGATCCCCAGTTGGGCACTCTTACCCGATGTGACTCATGAATGCTTAGATGTCATTACATTTTTCTAATGGGTCCTGGACTTTGCTTCCTGTCCTCACTTTCTCTCTCTGGCTGCTGTTTTGTCATCCATTGTCTGGGGTCTCCTCTCGCCCATCTCTCCTTGGCTGGGACTCCATTTCTATTAAGAGTCAAATTAGATATTGTGGTCACATTATCTTCAATAACATGTATTTGGGCCTTCAATTTGTTGTTCCCACCACATTATGTAATCATTCAACTATATATCACAACTATTTGAGTCTTATACTTATTAATTTAGTTATTTAGAACCATGTACACATTCATAATTGGTATTTGTTTTATTGATTTGAGTTATTGTGTTTTTTTTTCAAACTTGGATATACACTTAATATAAATAATAATCTGTATTTATATCCTTTTGTTATAGTTGTCCAATTATGTTTAAATACACAGTTCCAATCATTATATTATATTTACAAGATCAACACACCATTAATATTTTAATATTTTATAATGATTAACAGACCATTATCAATCACAGGTGTTATTATCACGGTTACATTTATCAACACTAAGGTTCATGTGGGTATCAACACACCCCCCTCCTGACACCTGCTTTGTTCGTGCATGGTCATTCCATTTATATGACTTGTTTATGTATATTTGACTCCTTATACCCTATCTGACATATTCATCATCTAATACGATCGATTCGTATATCACTTAGATTCAATGTTCATTATATTCATTTCCCTATTTAGACTATTCAGGTTTCATTAACAGTTAATTATCTGTAATGTTATATGTATATCTTCCTTTATTCATGCAATATTGTTTTATATTGATTTATTAGGGGTAATGGTTTGTCTGCATTTTTATATATTTTTAGCTTATGAGTCATAATTTTATTCAATTATTATAAGATGTTTATAATTTTTCCAAGGTTGAGTATCCTCAGTATCTTGGTTTAACCCTTTTGTCTACTCCTCCAATTCGAGTGGTTAATTTATAACAGGCATATTTTGTTTTATATTTAACTGTTAATAACATTATAGTCGCGCTTAGCACCTTCCAGCTAGGAAGGCGTGCTTTCAATCAATAGCATCAGATTGTGTATTTAATGCAAGCCGCACCTCCTCTCCATACTGCTCTTTGAGAAAGTTCCCGAAGTGACGAAACGCGTCGGGAAGCGTCATCATGTAGGACCATTGACACTGACTTCATCATGAGCGCTGGTGTGCACCGATCCATGCGCTGGTGTTAACGAGGCCTGGCATTTCGGAGCCTTCTTGGACTCTTAAATCAACATTCACTTACTGGCCCTGGAAACTGCTGGAGACTTCTGCAGGGACGTTGCCCATCCTGCTGAGCGCATATTTCACCATAGGACAGAAACAGTAACCGGATGGTGGTGATGTATCACGCAATGCCTGTTTATTTGTACTTTGTAAGTGCATTTTATCCCCCCTCCCCTCCCCTCATTAAATGTACTATTTAGGCTATGGGGCGTGCGCTCTCTCCTCTCTCTTTTCTTATATATATATATAATTACACACACGATAAGTATCTAATAATACCACTAGTGCTAGAAAGTGATTTAATGATAAAAAGGTATGACGTGATGAATATCCATGAATAAATAATTTGTGTTGGATATAAACCATAAAAAATAAACTCATATAAAAAGCACTTGTGAATGTAACACACACACGCGGTGCACTTGTAAATGTAATAGTATAACTGTACATGTAAGAATTTTATGCTTAATTACAACCATCCAAAAACATCGCTAACATCAAGTAGATTCTCAAGGCAGAGCAAAGTGGACAAGACCACATGTTGTGAAGGAGAGGGGTATATTATACGTAATTTTCTCCATTTTGTTCCCCAAGTGGAGATCCCAGAATTCCCTGACAGCTGATGCATTGGATAATTACAATGATAACAGCAGCCAGAAGCTGAGGCAAAAGTGAATACCAACCAACCAAAGATCAATAGGAGACGTCTGCCTCAACCTGTAATCATTCCTCCCCCACACCCAAAACACCACCTATATGTCCCACTGCTCTAGTTTAGGATAGTTGCCCAAACCGTTGAAAGTTAGTTCTCTCTCAGCCTGTGAGATGACAATTCTTTGTGATGCTTTACATGTACCATTCCTATCAACAAGGCTCCGGTAGAAGTGTGATCTGTTATTTATCATCTCATGCATTGTATGGGGCATTAGCAGGCTTGGGAATATTATTGCCATATTATTTCAAATCATTGCTTAATTATTTAATTTGCCAAGGGACTACAGCAATGTGTTTTCAGCCCTTTTGTCATAAAGTGATTTGTAATGCAAAACCCATGTGATATTGGAAGGGGCAGTTTGAAAACGGTTTGTGTGCTCCAGATTCATGATAAACGTGTGTTGTGTAGCAGTTAATCTAGTCGAAGAGATCAAATCCACAGTATTCAAACTGTGGTTGGATACTGCCTCAGCACTCCGTGCTTCCACGGGCAAATCATTACTCCCCTGTGCACCAACTTAGGCCACCTGAATTGGGTAATAATAGGTTTTTTTCCCCCTGCCCTCCTGTGGAAATTGCCATGTAGACCGAGCTTCAGAATAAACAAAGCATTCCTCCCGATGTGTGGCTGCGTGAATACCTCTTAAGTATATATTGGAGGCCACTCTAAAATGGATGACATTTTGATGGCGTCAGTCAAATGCCATCTTTCCTCACAATGTGTGTATCAGATGCAGCGGCCGTTATTCGAACATTCACGGTTGTATACTCGGAATACCCATGTCATGGCGCGTCATTGCCTCGTGTTGATTCGTTTTATGGAGTCAGCATTTCGCTTTGGTGTTTCTCGGTTTTTAAACACCTGCAATTGACACAGTACTGGACTGTAGCTGTACACTTGACAATCATTCAATTCTGCCCACGGAAACGCAAGAATTGCACCCAAAGAAATCGGGTCCATAAAATTCAAACAAATCAACCGCGTGATTGGCCGGCTTGGAGTATAGCAGGCGCACACGAAAACGGCTCCGTAATATTTTCCAATAACGGCCGCGCATCTGTATTAAATTCACGGTGTTCGACTATGATTTTATTCTTTACCATTAGCTTTAAGAGACATGTTTCTATATTATTATTTTAAATTGTCTATGGAGACCCAAAGCAGCAGAATCTATTAGGGAACACACCAAAAAAAGCATTTACTCATATACATGTTCTTTAACAGATACAATGTTCACAAAAGCAGCGTTGCCTGTTGGTCACCTGTTTTAAAAAGGAAGACGCCGCCTGCTATGTAAAAGATTTCAGGTGGGCCAACCACTCCGGAGCCGAGCTCTGATATTCCAGAAGGAGTTGAACTCCCTTGATTTCTCTGAAATGGTGTTTTTGTTTTTTAATGTGTTCAAGCCCGGCTGACGTCGAAATTCAGACCAGCAGATAGGCACTCGGGATTCTATTTCTTTTAGGAGCTGCTTTTAAAAAAAAATAGATTTGAAGCGTTAGTGGCCAACTAGCCTTTCTCTGAGTTCAAAAAGTTATCAGACTCTACATAGAGACGGTAATTAGTTGCTGTGCCCTTGTGTCATCACAAGCACTTTTTCTTATTATTGTTATTGCCTATTCTTCACCCCGCCTCTTCTGTTTGAAGGCTTTCCATGCGTCTACTTCAGTAGAAGAAAAGTCACATTTCTCCAGTGTTCCAGCTTTGGTTTCAAAGGCTGAACTGGTGGCCTTGAGGTTCTTTTTTTTCTTTTTCTTCTCCTAAATAGGTTTTCCTCTTCGACGGTAACTCAATACCTTTTTTGAAGTACTTCAAAGTATATAATCTCCTCTTCCATGACTCTTTTTCAAGTTATACTAAGCTGGGATTCAATAAGCACCGATGCTGGGTTCCATCCAGAGTTATCTGCTCTTGACTTGTTTTGATTCCCCCCTTATGGCTATCCAGAGCTCTACAGTAAACTCTATCCATTTGTTTTTGTAACAAAGGAAGGAGAGGGAGTAGGTGGTATAATCCTTTATTGGACCAACACACGTAGTTGATATTTTGGTGGTTGACCTGATGAAGACCCGGAGAGGGGATGGAAGCTTGTAACGTATCAACCACTTGTGCCCAATATAAGGTATCATACCCCATACTTCCTCTTTCTTTGTTACTACTTCTTGCACTTGTATTTTGGACATTACCGCACTTGTCCTTAACCATTGCAGATACTGTGCCAGATCATGAATCCAGGGTACAAAGCAGGAGAAACCGGAATTGACAAGCCGATACGAAACCACACCGTCTGCCCCATTTTCCTATTATCGGAGCACGGACCTCTAGTTCTATCGCTTCTCTTTCTATGACATCTGCTTCCCTCCCGTACTTTGTTGATGTCTATCCGGATGTATTGTAAAAGTTCTGATCATAATATCAGTGTTTTATTCTTGTATAAGCGGCCTGCTAGTTGTACGTACGCTTTAACGAGACATTTGCAGACACAGTCCATGCCCGTAGAGCTTACAATCTATGTATAAACCCCTTATCTCCCTTCTCTCTCCCAGCTATAATCACCCCTGAATATTACTAGAGCTACAGATGTAGCAAGCTTACTGTCTCTCGGTGCCGCGGCTATGTGCGGTCACGTAACTGTGGCAGCGGCAGCATCGAAGATTAACACTGCAGATTCACTATTCGGAAGCATGGACCTCCCTATCCCACCCACAACAAACTACCGTCGTGGCAGAACTGTCCCCAGAGCTCCGACTTTTTGTTGTTCGCCCTCCGGCGCCGGGGATGAGCTTAAGTGAGCTTATTCTTACAGACCACTGCCTGGGTAAAATTGGGGCATATCTCGACATAGTCACTCTAATGGAGTCCGTAATGCAGGCAATATTACACAGACGGGGGTCCACTGCGTTGAATAGGACTACTGTCAAGCCGCGTAGGATTCAACAAAAACGGCGTGTGAGTCCCATTCAAATGCAGGGAACCGCGCTGTGTTAATTCCGATGGGCCATTAGTCCTGCTGCAGAAATCTCGCAAGCATTACTGCGAGAGAGCCACAGATTTTCCATGGCAAATTGGACTAAAACCGGCAGCTGTACATCTGTATATTCATTCTATGATATTGTTTTTACCCAATGGTCTGATTTCCTGAAGGCTTATCGTGTTCTGCTATTGTTTGGCTTTCTGATTATTTTATGTATTATTTTAATATTTATTTAATAGGCAATCCCAAAGCTTTATAGCAAACATTTTAATCCATCCCTGAGGCCCTGACTTTCAGGCCTTGGATCTTTTGAACATTGTTGAAGGAAGCAGGATTAGCATTTTAAAAAAGCTACACAATAATGTTAAAAGTAAAGCACAGTGGCAGGATTAAACGGCACAGGACTAAAATATTCCTTGGGCACCATTTGTGTGTTTTGTGTATGGTGTTGTGTGTGTTGTGTTGTGTGTTGTGTGTGATGTTGTAGTGTGTGTGTGAGGTGATGTGTGTTGTGTGAAAAAATGTGTGTGATGATAGTGTGGACATAAAATGGCTGCCTCCGTGTATACACACTTGAAGTTCTTTTGAAGATGTTTATTTATTCTATGGTACATTTGGGAATATGTTTCCCACTTTATTATACGGAGCACAGTTTAAAAGGCGATTTGATATCTTAATTTAGCATACAGTTTGCAATGTTGGCAGAGTTAAAAATAAAGAATTGAGCATCAGTCAACCAAAATCTATAAGAAAGCACTTAAGTTTCAGTGTCTGTTTACAACCTCTGCTTTTGACCTGTTGTTTTGAAGGTGTGAGCCACCATCACAATCACTCTTGAGTGAAACGGTCCATTTTTGCAGTACTTAGAATAAGAGTGCTTAGCTCCAGTCCTCAAGCCGTCCTCAAGCCCTCCCCCCGCCCTACCCCCCAACAGGTCAGGTTTCCAGGATATCCCAGCTTCAGCACAGGTGGCTCAGTCAGAGGCTTAGTCAAAGACTGAGCCTCTGATTGAGCTACCTGTTCTGAAACAGGGACTGGTTGAGCCACCTGTGCTGAAGCTGCGATATCCTGCAAACCTGACCTGTGAGGGATGGGGGAGGGGGGGGAGGGGCAAGAGCTGAGCACCCATGCCAGACCAGGAGTGTGCCAATTTGAGGGAGGGGGGGTGAGATGGGGGGGGGGGGGTGGCGGTTACAGAGGCACGTGCTTCCCCGAAGGCATTTAAATTAAAATCCGGGGTCCTCGCGAGGCCGCCGATGCAGCCACCAGTATCAGATCACTTGCCTGGGTAAAAACTAAGGCATCTCTCAGTAAAGGCCTCAACATTTCTGTGAGATTCCTAATGGCCCATCGGATTAACACAGCGGGGGTCCCATTCAGCTTGAATGGGACTGCAGGGACCTCCCGCTGTGTTAATCCGATGGGCCATTAAGAATCTCACAGAAATGTTGAGGCATTTACTATGAAATTGCCTCAGATTTTCCAAGGCAAGTGATCTAATACTGGTAGCTGCATCTGTACCTTTAACGTTCCGGCGACGCGTTGCCGTGGCAACGTGATGTCACATGACACAGGAGGGTGTTGGGGGGGGAGGGGGCGAGAGCAGGAAGGGGGCGCAGGGAGAAGTTTGGGCAGCCCTGCCTTAGACCATCAGTCCTGCAGTAATGTTCAAAGACAAATAACCCTTATTTCCATGCGAAAACTTGAATGTAATGTAGATCCTTTCATTTCTCTTCATTTGATTGTCAGGTGAACGAGACGTTTGGACTAAAGCATAACAGAAAGCACTTTGAATAACCTTTTATATTTTATAGAGAAGTGATGCTTTAAAAAGAAAGTGTTAGATACTGTATCTGCTGCTGCTGGTATTTTATTGAGATAATGTGCCCTTTCAGTGTCCTGAAATGACAAAGGTTTTACCTCATGTTGAACTGTACCCGCTTGATATATTGATCTACTGGAGCATCAAATTAGACCATATGAACCTTTTTTATTTATGGTGGGATATTGGGAGAATTGCCGTAAAAGGGAAAGGATTTGGTCGTCTTTCCCTGACGGTCTTTTAGGGTGGCACAGAGTGAAAATATTTATATTATTAAACTAAATATATATTTTAAAGCAGATTCTTCTATTTTAAAGGTAATGTCAAAACTACTTGAGTATCACGTTCTGCTGTAGAGTAAACTTTGATCTGCAACACACACACGTCCTATATTGTAATACATTACAATTCATCACGCGGGCTGTTGGTGGGTACTGTGCGATATCACCACTCCAGTGCCATCACACAGAATAGCCCCATTGGTGTCAACACAGGTGTTTGTGGGCAATAGCACCAGATCGGCGATGTCACACTTCATTGAACAGGGGTGCTCAAGCCCCCCTAAACAGGTCAGGTTTTCAGGATATCCCTGCCCAGGTGGCTCAATCAGTCCCTGCTTCAGCACAGGTGGCTCAATGAGAGGCTCGGTCTTCGACTGAAGCTGGGATATCCTGGAAACCTGAGCTGTTGGGGGTGGGGGGGCTTGAGGACATCTTACCCGGCTTGGACCAATACTGTAATGTTGCATTTGGTTTGGGAAGTAGTTTTGAGGACTGCGTACGGCATACATGTAAGTCACTGCTGTTGGTGATTTTAGTCAGAAAACAGCCGCCGGGAAGAATAGAAAGTTTTGTGCGTGTCCGGGCGCCAATGTATTATAAAAAATATAATGTTTTTTTTAGGGTGTGCGTCAACCTGATCACAAAGAAACAAAATGCTGATTAGGGGGGGGCGGAGTTCGAGGCAGAGTTTGGATGTTGCCTTTGGCGCCCGTATTTAAATATATTATATTTTAACTGCAGGTTGTTCTTGGCGTTGAATACAAATGCGAGTAGACGCAACCAATTTGTGATGCATTTGTATGTATAAACATGGCGCGCACCATGCAATGAGCAAGAAAGCACAACCCAAATGTGAGGGCATGAATAAATAGCATGCCGACAACTGCCGCTAATGCTTTTAAGGGAGAAATTTATTTATTTATTTATTTTACGCAATGCACGCTTTCACTTCATATTCAAAAACATTTCTCCACCCACAGCTCCCTTAGTTCTCAGGCCTGGTTGGACAGTAAATGTAGCCCGACCACCCCCCCCCCCCCCCCCAAAAATCGGTGTACACATGGTTATGAAAAAGCAGAAAATAAATGGAAATATTACAAATCCAGGGAAGGAAGTATTAATGCACTCTGGAGGTAAAGAAGCTGTAATGTCCTCAAAACAAGTGCATCCATATCTCAAAATTGAACATGCTACGGCGTGAAGCAATACTGAGCGTGGCTTTACAGTGTTGCCACCTCAGGTTTTGCTACATAAAGGTGCAGGGGATTATTCACTAAAGTGGCATAGCCTTGACCAATCATTTTATGACCATTTCATGTGCATGTTAACTCATGATTAAAAAAGGATATCACACTTTAGTGAATAAACTCCATATTCCCCCAAAAAACATTGGCTTCTTCCACCCCACTCTTGGGGAAGCAGAAACTGATGCGTGGATTCAAGTCGTGCACTGAAACAGAACAAAATGCCGTTGTCCCTGCTCACCTCCTAATACTGATTAGTTTATAACGTTGGGTTACATCAGGACAAACGGCAGATGGCGTGAAGGAAACCTTAGCAGGTAATGTGTTGGAGAGCAGCCTGCTCTGGAGAGTCATCAAAGGATACAATATTTTATAACCGTGTGTCCTCAGCTTTTCTGTGTTGGCAAGAGAAGCAGAAACTGGTAGATGTTAAGATTAATCTTCCTTTTCTGGGCTGCAATTTCACCTTTTCAGGTCCCTGCCGCAATTGTAGATGGTAAGGGTTGTGTATCACAGTCTCACAGCTGCAAAACTGGTGCAAAAACCAACACTATTCCTTTGTCTGGGAGTTTATTTTTATTAATCTGGTGCCACTTTGGCCACCAGAAGACTTGCATACTTGACCGTTGACGAAGAACTCGTGCTCCAAAGACCGTACATTTCAATCATTTTACTGTATCTTTTGACATTGTTATACTTTATACCCAAAAAAAATTTCCACTAATATTTCTCATGACTTTGCACAAAGGTTATTCCACACAATTAACAAAGCGGTAATACCATCCCATATCCACTGAACGTCTGCCTTATTTGATTGCTATTCTTACCACTTCCTGCGTTTTTATGTCATTCTGTAACATGTCGGTCTGTACTTGGCTTCCAGCATATGAAATCTAGAAACGCATTGTTTACATAAGTTAATGTTCTTAGAAGAGTATTTATTATTACATTGCTTCACTGTTCAATACCAAATGGCGTGTTTCATGTACCTTGTGTGTTATTAAAATGCCTTTATCTTTCATTGGCTCCAGGTGTTTTATTATTCTTATCTCTAGATTTAATTACGCTTGCCATGTTAGATGTATGCCTACTGTGAACTTTGCCATGGACTAAGGAATTGAACGGGTTGTAATAAACTCCAGTGGTTTTGATGCACAGATGTAGCCGTTATTGCAACCCTTGGCTCGTTCCCATGGCATGCAAGTGTGATGGCCCCGCCCCTTCTCATGCCTGGCTGACTAAAATAAAATGGCCGCTTCTCCCTCTGGTGCGTTGGGCATGCCCTATTGCAGGGCCCTTCATGTTATAATAACATTGTATAGAGAGTGAGGATGCCCATTGCTATTTAGTTTTGTGTGTATAATCTCTCCCCTTGGCTTCCCACTTTCTCTTTAACCTCTTCTTCTTTTGTCCTTCACCAATGGATTGCAGCCAGCAACTTATAAGGATGGCCTCTACCTAAAGCTGGTTTTAACAAAAAAAATCTTTTCTCCATTTCCTCATCTGATTTACTCTCAGTTCTCCTCTACTTCACCTCCATCTTCCCTTCAGTTCTGCAGAGACGTGTTCCATTAATCTACTGGCTCTTGATTCCACTTTGCACTCCTCCCTCTCTCTCTGCTCCCGTTACAGACTCTGACAATGTGGTCATGAACCATAACTCTGCCCTATCCTCCTCTCTTGATCTACCTGCCCCTCTTTCTCTCTGCCGCTTTTGCCCTTCTAACCCCAGGCCCTGGATAAAGTGCCACACACACACACACACACGCTCTGCTCCTGCACTTGTTCCTCTGAATGCCTCTGGAGGAAATCTCACACTCTTGCAGACTTCACTACAAATTTATCCTACCATGTTTCAACTCTTCCCTCTCCCAGGCTAAACAAACCTACTTTTTGTCACTAATCAACACTTACAAGTCTAACCCACACTGACTCTTCTCTGTCTTTGACTCTACTCGAACCACCATCTGTTACCTGTTTTTCTTCCATTTCACCTCAGGACTTTGCTGACTACAGTATTTCAATACAAATGTGGATTCCATTCATTAAGGTATCCTCATATACTACTACACCTCTTTCTAACTCGCCTCCTGCCTTCCTTGACTCTTTTTCCTCTACACCTCTTTCTAACTCGCCTCCTGCCTTCCTTGACTCTTTTTCCTCTATCACAGAGGAGAAGTGTTGCTGTTGATCTCCTTACACTTTTCCAATTGCCATCTTGACCCTATACCCTCCCATCTCCTCAAACCTCTTGCTCCCACTCTAATGCCTACTGTATACTTACATATTTTAACTCCTCCCTCAGCTCTGGTACCTTTCCCTCCTTGAAACATACAACAGTTATATATTTAATCAAAAACAGCATGCTTGACCCTACCTCTAACTATCGGCCTGTCTCCCTCCTGCATTTTTCCTCTAAAACTCCTTGAATGTCTTGTATTCTCTCGCTTGCTCCATTATGTTCCCTCCTACTCTCTCCTAGATCCTCTACAATCCGACTTTCACACTGCTCACTCCACCAAAACAGCCCTCACCAAAATAACTATTGACCTCCATGCTGCCAAAGACTAAGATCATTACACCCTGCGCTCGACCTCTCTGCAGCCTTTGATACAGTTGACCACCCACTTCTCCTTCACATTCTCCATACTCTTGGTATTCGTAACAAAGCTCTATCCTGGATCTCCTCATACCTCTCCCATCGTACTTTCAGTGTCTCGTTTGCCAGCACCTCCCCTCTCCACGTACCTCCAAAGGTCTGTCCTGTGACCTCTTCTCTTTGCACACACTTTAGGTGGCCTTATATTATCTCCTGGGTTCAGATATCATCTCCATGCTGATGACACACAAATGCACCTTTGAACCCATAACCTTACACCTATTGTCCAGGCTAAAGTCTCTGGCCCTCCATCAACTCAAGATTCACATCTCGAACACAGAGCCCTCATGTCACGGTAACTTGTGAAGGGTTATAATATACACAAATAACTGGGTTGAATTGAACACGACTTAGATATAATAAATATAGTTTATTCCTTAAAGAAGGTGAACACACAAGATTGCACATATAACATACAAGAATATAACACTTGGGGTTTGGGCAATGAAGCGATCTGGATTGGCAATTCATTCAGGCATCAGGTAACAAGTAGATGTAGTAACGAAGACCCTGGGTATAGGGCTTACACTGGTTTATATGGGATTCCAGTTCTATACCCTAGCATTGGGTGCCAGGCATTGGTTAACAATTACCTGCACCCAATCCCTGCCAGCAAACATGGGAAGCATTGTTGGACCATGCCCCCAGCTAGTTGGCATATGCGCACATTTTCCACCTGGGTTCTCATTTCACTAGCCCCACACTAAAGGAAAGGTGCCTTACAGTCTACCAGACTTGTATCTGGTCAGGAAATTCTTTGTAAGTGTGAATTACAGCACTTACAGACCACTCAAGCTCTGCGTTTCTCCGCCCAACTGGTTGCCCCCTTGAACATTAACATTTAGCAGAGCCAGTATCTTTCGCGGGCTTTTATACCAGACCCAAAATACAATGCATTTCTTAATATCTAAACATATTAAAATAATCTGTTCGGCTGGGCCGAGGGGGTTGAAACTTGCCAGACCCTCATGCCGGAGGGGACTCTCCATGGTGGCCAAGTTTCACCTCGCTGCGACCCACCGGACTGGAGTTACACAAATGCAGTTTTAAAAGCACATTTACAAACAAGGCTTTTTTTCTGCCATGCAAGTCAATGGCAGAAACACAAACTTTACAATTACCCTGACTCGGTTCTGTTGCTCGGAAAGGGTCGGTATTTGCCATGCAGTCATGCCGGAACTATGACTACATGGTGACCAAATATCAGCCCTCTAGGTTGAACAGAACTGGAGTTATGGGTTCCATGTTTCTGCTCATTCTGACTTAGCTGTTTTTACCACGCGGCTTTTACCTCCGCCATTAGAGTCAATGGAGACCCTCGGAGCGAGCGCGACCTTTTACCGGGGTCATTGATTGTCGGACCCGGTTGGGATCGAGTGAGGGGGTTCCTAGGATCTAGGGGCAAAACATTTTTTATTCCGGGGTGCCCTAGAACCTAAGTTTCCCATTCAACCTGAACTTGACCGGTCAGTGATCAAAGCTCTCTTCAAGATAATGTTTCCGCTTTTGCGGTCTGCGGTTTGGATAGCTGCCAGCCCGTTCCTGGAGGTCTGAGTCGAGGAATCCCCATTGAAACACATTGCTCCATTGACTTTCAATGGGGAACCGCCGCTCCTCTCGGGCGCCACCTGCAGGTCTTATACGAAAACGGGTTCCAGCAATGTAGAAAAGAGTGCAGCGCACCGCGATCCAAATGAAGAACAGGTCTGGCAAAAGGTGTCTTTAATGAGGAATCATAAAAGCAAGGGATGCAACCCTTCTACGCGTTTCGTGCTTGGCACTTTATCAAGAAGTGCTTCCACACGATATACAGAACAGTTAAATAGCAATGGCTGCCAAATCTCGCGATTAAGGGTATACCGAAGGGTCAGTACCTCAGGCTGAGGAGAAATTTCTCCACAATGAGTGATTTCATGACTCAGTCTGAGGCGCTGACTAACAGATTTGTGGAAAGAGGTTATGACAGGGAGACCCTCCAATCAACACTCCAAGAAGAAGCGGAGAGTGAGAGAGAAACATTGCTACCCCAAAAGTCCAGGGTGAAGGATGCCAGAAAAAAGATGATACACGAGAATGATAAAGTGTGTCCCATGTTTATATCACAATACAGCAAATCAAGTGGTCAAGTCCAAAAGATTATTAACAAACACTGGGACCTACTACAAATGGATCCCATCTTAAGTGAATATACCAAGCAGGTCCCTAAATATGTTTATAGGCGTGCCAAAACATTGGCATCATTTATTTCCCCAAGTGTTGTATCCACCCCATTGGGTAACCCAGACCGTTTTTTGACCAGAGGGTCTTTTAGGTGCAATCAGTGCAACATGTGCGAATTTATGAGACCTTCCAGACATGTCTTTTCCCACAACCCACACAAGCAGCATAATATCAATAATTTCATCAACTGTAACACAACTATGGTAGTCTATGTGATTAGCTGTGGTTGTGGGAAGAGATATGTCGGTAGGACCACAAGAGCTTTAAAAATAAGGATGCAGGAGCACTGCAGACTAATTCGGAAACGAGATCTGGAGCACCCTGTATCAAAGCACTTTTCAGAATGCAACAAAGGGGGAATTGGGAACTTCTCTTTTTTGGGTATTGAAAAAATTACAAAAAAGGAGAGAGGGGGAGATATTGTGAACACCCTGAATTGTAGAGAGTCATTTTGGATATTCACATTGAGAACAAGATTTCCTGAAGGGATAAATGTGGAGTGGACTATCAACCACTTTTTAAGATGAATAGTAAATGTCTCATCAAACATATAGATCCTACTAAATATTCATGATACCATTATTTCTCTCTGCAAAACTTCTCCGTCTGCTGATGTAGACCAAATTGCTCTTCATGTAATTGTTTTATTGGTTTATTTTTCCCATCACCTTATCCCAGACCCTTTCCTTGAATAAACTGTATATGACCGCTAAATATTGAGTTATTGCCAAAAGTTATGAAAGATAGATAGAATATTGTTGGCTACATTAAAATGATATGATAAAAGTACCCCAATATTGTTGTGTAAATCTGTATAGCAACAAATATGAGATGTTTAATCACTATAGGTACATTGAATAGCTAGTATACACAGTATCTACAGTTACCTAGTCAATATGAATAATGATCTTCCTTAGGTACCCCACAGTATGGAATGCACAATATGATTGCTAGAATTCATTATACCTCACTGTCAGCACAAGGATGCTTATTTGTTTTTACACGAGTATACTGTATACTTTAAAAATATTTTTTTAAATGTTTTGTCAGATTTTTAATCAAATAAATATGTATGTTTTGTTACTATTGTAAGTGGCTGCCCAGTGTCGCTATGTATATTACAATTTTTTTGATACAATCCAACCATGACTGAGTCTGATTATCAGTCTTTATTTGCTCATAGAAGCATCGGTGGAAGAATTAATCTGCCCATTTATATATATTGTTTTTATTACTTTCAGTACATGTGCATACCATATGAATGGGGGATATATACCATGTCTGAGTCGTCAACTCTCTCCTGTGGGGCATTCTCATTGGTGGATGAGTGCACTGACACATGAATGGTTAATCCCCCATTATGCGGGCAATACATGTGCTAGAGTAGAGTTTATTATTAATATTGTGTGTCATTATCCATTTGAGATGTCATGCTTGAGTTTTTTTGCCGTTTTTTTGCTGTTTTTTTGCCGTTTTTTTGCCGCTTTTTTGCCGTTTTTTTGCCATTTATTTCCCACAATGTGTGTTCAGAGGCAGGATGGGGGCGGATGCAGCCTTCGTTTAGCCCTTCCTTCCCCATGTGGCACTCCCCCAGGGGTGTTTCAAAACAGTGTTGTGAGGACGGCGATAGGACTAGCTACTCCCCTATGCTAGGTCTCAGGACGCATGCGTCAGAGGGCTAGATTTCATTGGCTACGGCAGTGCGGTGACGTCATGGATATCGCGAGATTTGGCAGCCATTGTTATTTAACTGTTCTGTATATCGTGTGGAAGCACTTCTTGATAAAGTGCCAAGCACGAAACGCGTAGAAGGGTTGCATCCCTTGCTTTTATGATTCCTCATTAAAGACACCTTTTGCCAGACCTGTTCTTCATTTGGATCGCGGTGCGCTGCACTCTTTTCTACATTGCTGGACCCCATTTCATTTCAGCAACACGCGGTGGAGGGGAGACTCTGGTGACCAGTCAATACTGTGAGTACCTAGGGCCAAACCCAATGAGGTAGGGGGGGGCTGTCTCTGGACTGCCTACCCCAACCTTCAGGGTATCTGGTGCCCCATTGCTCTATACTCAGTGTCACATTAATCAATGTTTTATTACCCAGAGTGTATCTCCCCTCCTTCCTATGCATAGTACACTTTAAGAGCACCTTATTTCACCAAACCACTTCTACGAAAACGGGCCCAAATCGCCGGAATCTCCATAGGATTACATGGAGCTGCAATGGCGACCTATGGAGCCTGCAAAGGCGGGAAAAAGGAACAAAGGGCTATAATCACTAAACTAACATTAACCCTTTCCCTCCCGACTGGATCCCAGTGTGAGTGTTGGTGCAGACACTGGAATGAGGAAAATACATATTCACAGGGGGATACACAGTTGGTGCCGAAGCAGGGGCATAAACATAGTACTGGACCTCAGTCCAGTTAACCCCTTTCCTCCCAGGTGAGGGCAGGGGGTGGCCAAATGGGTTGTAACCCCTTTAATACTGGCCAAACCCCCTCTCCCATGACACCTCATACTTCCAGGCATGGCCCTACTGCTCCCTTCTCCATTAATGTTGTCAGAACTATCATACACTGAGTACCACAAGCATGCTGCTTAGGTGTCACTATTGACTCCTCCATCACATTCTTCTCTCACGTTAAAAATATAGCTAAACCTATTGATTCTTCCTCTGTAATATTGCAAAGAAATGTTGCAGAAATACCCCCTTCCCTCTCTTGCTCTATTGCTAAAACTAACACAGGCCCTCATTCCTGTATCGACGATTGCAACCTTCTACTGTCCGGCCTTCCTGCCTCTCACCTGTCTCCCCTACAATCTATCCTAAACGCTGCTGCTAGAATCACTGTGCACTGTCTCTGTGTCTCTCCTGCTAAAATCCCTCTCCTGTCTTCCTATTAAATCCTGTATTAGTTACAAAATCCTCTCCTCTTTTGATTTCTCTCCCGTCTTTGTCTATCTTCTCCCTAATAGCAGTTCTCGGTCTATGTTACTCTTCTTCATTTTTTTGTCGTGACGGTAGGGGTTAACCAGGCTCTATAGTAAAGGTCAAGCCTGTTTGGTTACCCCTGCTCCGTGTATAAGGGTCCCAGAGAGTTAGCTCTTGGACCCAGTAACATTGTATGATCGCATTGTAATTTGTGTGATAAAACTTTTTTTTTGTGTTTTTTTCTTTCTGGGCATGCCATCAAGCAGGGATTGCTAGGGTATTAGTTTCAAGGGGAGGGGGAGGGGGTTGCGGAGGAACCGTTGACAGAATGTGTCTAGGAGGTTGGGCTCCAGAGTTACCGGATCCCCAATACAGGTACCTGGGAATCATGCCTGATTCTCGGATACATGTAGGCACATTGTCCCAGCAATACCTCCCCTTGAAAACGTAAGTAAGACTCACCAGTAGGGTACATTGCTTCAGCACAGCCCAGAAAGGAGAATGGGGCCCAGGGATACAGATGCAGCGGGTGTTATTCGAACAAATCACGGCGCTGTTTTCGTGTGCGCTGCTGTGCTCCACGCGGCATTAACGCCGCCAATCGCCCCAGGCACACGTGTTTATCGCGGTTGCTTTGTTTGAATTTCGTGGATTCTGTGCAAATATATGCAATGAAATGAATGAATTGTAATGTGTACAGTACTGTGCTACTGTGTCAATTTCAGGTGTTTCAAAGCCAGAACTCTAAAATGCCATTTTCTACACTCGCATCTAAAGGCGGTACGGTTGGAAGAAATCACGTGCCATGACATGGGTATTCCAGGTATACAACGCGTGAAGCTGCTGCATCTGTAAATATGTGTTCCTGTAATTGAGGAAATCCCTACATTAAGGGGGGTACCCCAGCTAGTGCCAAGGTGACCCACAACCAGTATAGGGTTTGTGGGTGCCCCAACCATAAATAAGGTTGGGGAGACTTAGCGTCCAAGCTGAGTCAGAGTGAAAGTGTGTGGGGAATAAGGCAGATAGAAATAAAACGACAACATTTTCCCGTTTCTGTTCCCTGTACCCCAATACCTTCACCTAAAGTCCCACATAGGTGAAGGGGTTCCCAAAGACTCCGTGTGTATTAAAATGTAGTTTTAATATGTTTAAACATTCGGAACCGATGTCCAAACAGGCAGCCCGTGTAAACCCATAGGCGCCGGTACGTCTGCTGGACATCGGAGTTCAAAGTAGCCAGAGGATGCCCAGAGGTGCGAACAGCCTTTGGTTAGCAGGGAAAGGGGGAGTACTAGGTCCGGAGATGAATGGCAGTCCTCCGGGATGCCACTTGTTCTGCCGGACCTAGGGGCGCCTGCCCAGCGGGTGGCATTGGGATAGCTGGGGGGAGATATGGCAGTATTGTGCATGTCCCTTAGCTATTTCAAATTTCCCGCTGACCCGGCTTCTCTACCCGGCTTTGCTCTGATTGGCTGTTTGAGAAGGGTCCGGGGGCCTCGAGGTGGTTCCTGTGGTTGTCCAGGGGCCTCCACGTGGTCCCTGCGCTGCCGGTATGCCACACAAACACCACAGGAGTAGTTAAATTATCTCTAGCCAGAAGACAAGTGAAGGAGTCCTTATCTTAGGAAACTATATAAATGTAGAACAGAGAATAATAAAAAAAAATAAACACGACCCCACTCAACCTTCAAATGGAAAAGAGTCTTCTTTTTTCCTCATAAATAGTGGTCGGATGTGATGAGGGAGCGGGATACTTTGTATGCAAAAAGATAACGAGAAGTATATAGAGTAGTAACGTTGATAAAAGTTGTAGATAGTAATGTTAACCTTCAAAAGTTATACTCACAAAGCTATGAGTAAATGGAGCATGTCACACAACACCCAGGTGTGCAGGAACGGATCCAGTATGTGGTCAACTAGAACGCTGTGTGGGTATACGAGGATAGAAGATAGGAGAACACCATAGCGCAGACTTAATGAGCTTAATCTAATAAAGTGACAGACAACTGTGCACTTACAGTGAGTACAATAAAAACAGGCACATAAAATAAGTCACGGATCGATGAATATCTCACCGCCCCTGTCGCCAGATTGAATGAACGCTGGTGTCGGGCAGGTGCTGCTTCCTATTGCGGCCGCCTGGAAATAGCAGCTGCACTCCACGGGGTTCTCTCTCTCTCTCACTCGGTGTCGATCCTTCCACTCTCCGACTGGATTCTACGCGTTTCGCTTGATAGAGCAAGCTTTGGTAGGAATCTTTGGAGGGAGAGTATACTAGTATATATTCTCTAATCTACATCCTAATGTGACTTGATTTAAGGATTTTCTGTAGCACTACATGGAGGTTCACTTCTCCTTATACACATAGATGGGGGGAGAGGGAGGAGAGAGGATTGGGGAGAGCGAGGAGAGAAGATGAGCGGTTGAGGGAAGAGAGAGGATTGGCGGTTGAGTGAGGATAGGGGAGAGAGAGAAGAGAGGGTGGGGAGAGAGAAGAGAGGACGAGAGAGAGGATGGAGAGGAGAGAGAGGTGGGAGGATGGAGGTTGAGGGAGGACCGAGGATGGCGGGTTGAGGGAGAAGAGAGGATGGGGGTTGAGTGAGAAGAGAGGATGGGGGATTGACGGAGAAGAGAGGATAGGGGGTTGAGGGAGGAGAGAGGATGGGGGGTTGAGGGAGGAGAGAGGATGGGGTTTGAAGGAGGAGAGAGGATGGGGGGATGAGAGAGGATGGGGGATGAGAGAGGATGGGGAGGAGAGAGGAGAGAGGATGGGGGTTGAGGGACGAGAGAGGGTGGGGGGATGAAAGATGAGAGAGGATGGGGGGAGAGGAGGAAAGCAAAGAAAGGGGTTGGGGTGGCACAGTTTGTGATTTAATTTGTTTTCTAAGTATTTTTTAATGTGTCCCGGTTTTTACATTTGAAAATCTGGTCCTTCTACATAGGATATTGCATGGATTGTCCTTTACCTGTACTTAATAGACACTTAAAGGCCCAAAGACTAATATTTAGAGGCCAATGTTCAGCTAAGTATATGCAAAGCAAGGTTTTGCAGGTAACGCTGTACAATTTTATTAGAGATGTTTTGTGAATTAATTTAGAAATATTTGTGGCAGTGAAAAGTGTAAACATATTTTATTAGACATTCAAATTCCCCAAAATGTTTACCTTCCTCCCCCCACCCCCCACACAATACTCTATAAATAGTCATAATATAATAATAATATAAAGTAAATTAATAACAGTAAATCACAAAACTCATGAGAAAATCCACCACATTTCATGGAAGTCATCCAAAATATTCACAAACCTCATTGGGGACATTTGATCTCTGATTAAGATTTTGACGTCTGAAGAGTTTTAGCAAATTTTGCGATTTGGAAATGTTTTGTTCTTGAAAGAAACTGGAAAAAATCAAACAGTTGGGGGACAGGGAGGAGAGGATGGGCGGTTGAGAGAGGATGGGCGGTTGAGGGAGGAGAGAGCATGGGGGAAGAGGGAGGAGAGAGGATGGGGGTTGAGGGATGAGAGGATGGGGGTTGAGGGAAGATAAAGGATAGGGGTTGAAGGAGAGAGGATGGGGGAGAGAGGAGAGGCTGGGGGGAGAGAGAGGATGGAGGGGAGAGAGGAGAGAAGATGGAGGGGAGAGGGAGGAGAAAGGATGGGGGAGACAGAGGAGAGAGGAGGGGGGTTGAGGGAGAAGAGAGGATGGGGGGTTGAGGGAGGAGAGAGGATGGGGGATTGAGGGAGAAGAGAGGATGGGGAGAGGATGGAGGGGTGAGAGAGGAGAAAGGATGGGGGGAGAGGGAGGAGAGAGGATGGGGGGTTGAGGGAGAAGAGAGGCTGGGGGTTGAGGGAGGAGAGAGGATGGGGCATTGAGGGAGAAGAGCGAATGGAGGAGAGAGAGAAGAGAGGATGGGGAGAGAGAGAAGAGAGGATGGGGGAGAGAGGATGGAGGGGAGAGAGAGGATAGAGGATGGAGGGGAGAGGGAGGAGAGGAGGCGATTTGGAAATGTTTTGTTCTTGAAAGGAACTGGAAAATATCAAACAGTTACACTGAATACCATACCATGTTATAGGCATTATATAAACATATTGAAGGTTAATTGGAAATATACTATAACAATACGTTCCCCTAGATGGCGCTGATGCAGTATATAAAAAAAGACAGGTTGTGCATTTCTGGAGAGTGATTCTATCAGAATTAAATCAGCAACCCTTGCTGCACATTAATTTTTTACATATTTATCATTTTCTTTACCTTATTTTTAACAAGGGGCCCCCCCGGGGAACTTAACCAGGTCACTCCGAGCTACAGGCAACCTAGAGATATATTTAATTTTGAAATTCCCTTACAAGAATACAGGTCTGGGAGAAACCTTACGGTCATTGGGGTCAGTCTCACTCTGGCAACCAATAGCGGACAACCCACGGGGTGAGCACCTACTGATAAAATACCCATCTAGCTAAGTATGTCTCAGTACTGATATTTATTGTAGTATGACTGTAAAATCCACCATATGCAAATCCTCTCATCATTATTGCAATTCGTTCTAGGGTTTTCTGTTTCAACTTTGTGCATGTTTGGACCCAAAGACGTTTTCTAACCCTTCATTTTTTCCATACTCCTTTTTCCTATATTATTAATCCTGCTTCTATTAATTTGTATGTTGTCACCATGGAAAGTGGTAATACTCATTATGTTATTTAAACAATATAAGTCTTATGTGTTTCACTCCTTTGGCGCGCTGCGAATCCGTCTATTTGGACACTTACCGAATTCTCCACCAAATTACCCCCAAAAATGTCTCAAGTCTGTTAAAAAAAAAAAGCGCGTTTATTTTTTTCATCTTCATTGAAGGGTAGCAAAGGAGGCGCCATCTCTCTTAAGAAATGAAATAAGATTTGAAAAATTAAAATCCTCAGTGCTGCCAATAATTAGTCATTTTAGAGAAATGTATTATATATATATATATTATATATTATTATACTAGAAATTTATTAATTGCATCTCGTGTCGTTCAAGCTCTTAAGAAAGGCATTTCAGAGCCTTGTGGGTTTGTGAGCATCTCAGTGAATACCACCGGTTGAAGAATAAATCAAACATATCAGAATAATCAGGGTAACGTTTGCACCTTACACACATATTATACTTTCCCGTCGGCAGGCCCCCATGCAGGCAAAGGGTTAACCCATCCGACGAGTAAGAACAAAAAGTTGCAAAGCAGTGAGAGCCGCTGCCCTGGAATGCTGTGTGTGTCACAATTGTGTAACCACAACTTGGCCCTGAGCATTATTCAAAACAATTATAAAGTAGCAGCACTCCCATGTTATGCCACCTAATTAATTCCATTTCAATTAATATCACACAGCCACTTTGCCCTTTGTAAAGTAAGAGATATACATTTTTACACTATCGACATGTGTTTCTTAATGAGAATCAGAGAGTATTTCCAAATAATATTTTTACTATTGCAATTAAACCACTAACCTGCTTTGACCTTAACTGCACTAGTGGAGAGAGGAACATGAGCTGTATGTCTGTTTCTGAGAACGTTATTCCACTTCTTAGAAAAAGTAGTGTTGGGATTTCCGGGAGTCGGTCCTGCAGAAAGTAAGCGGCTCTTTACAAGGATACCCGACAAGCAGATAAAAAAGAACTAAAAAGCCTGTAGCAACTTAAAATATCAAGAGTGCTGACCGACAGCTTGTGGCCTGAATAGCATATGGAAGAAAAGACCTCCACAAAATGCCATTAGCTGCAGCTGTGGAAGAGGCTGTGAAGAGGACTCTCCCAGTGTTGAAGGCAGACAGGAGATGTGCAGAGCGAGACGCGAGACATAAATCAGTAGGGAGGTGAGACCTGAACTATCCAGCTGCCTAGTCATCCCTGGGGAGATGCACTAAAGACAGGACCATGTGGAGAGGGCCCAGATCAGGCGGGGAAAGGTCCTGAGAACATCACTGAGACCCATGCAACGCAGGAGAGACAAAGTCACAGCGGGAAAGTACGGCAAGATTCCAGTCAATTCTAAAGTACGGGGAAACAGCCTTAGTCGAGGAGAAGACTGATAGGTCTTCAGATCCTGATAAGGAATGTTGTTTAGTGTGTAACCTGAATATCAAGGTACACACAGCTAACATAGACCCTGAACCTATACGTTTCGAGTATTGAAGGCCAGATTACCTTCGGGTCGTCTGTTTTTAATACCCATTATTTTATTTCATTGGTACACTAATAAAGTTATGTTTTAAATCATTCACTCATCATACAGAGCGTGAAGCTGAGTGCTGCAATTGGGTTTTATCTCTACCCTTCTCCCATTAGTCGAGGAGAAACCTGCTTGTGCAGCCAACACAACACAGACCAACAATTTCTCCAAATTGCAGGTCTCCTCAGTGACAGAGATACAAAGTAGAGAACTCTACTCACAAGTTCATATGGAAGTTCTCCATATAATGTGACAGCCAAGAACAGTGGAAAGACAACGTTTCAGGTCCCATATGGACCTTTCATCAGGTGATTCCAGTCAAGCAACCAAGTGGAACTTGTGAGCAAAATCTACCTCTCTCACAGCAACACCACACAAAGACACAACAAGTGTAAACAAGACCACAAAATATACCCACATAATTAATGTGAAAAAGCCATATAAACAGACTCCCCAACATTAAAGGCATTACAGTCATCCAAAAAAGCGAAAGGGTATAAGATCAAGAGGACACAAAAAGCTGCACATAACACTGGGGGAGTTGTGTGTAGTAGATTAATAAAAAAAACGGTACTATCCAGGTCAAAGGTCAAAGACTTCTCAGAACCAGTATCCATAAGTTAAAAAAAAGGATGTCAGCAAAAGAAAAGAACAGCAACAGTTTAAGCTCAAAAGGAGAAAGGGTTTTCATTTCAACTGGGGGGAAAAGACCAGAAAACTGGATTTTTAACCTTTAGAGTGGTCACCCACATTTGTCTAACCAAAGTAGTCACATGGATGAATATTTAGACAAACCACAGAGCACAAAAAAAAGTGAAGGTAACAGGGAAGCTTTTGAAAAAAAAAATGCAGCAGATAATGTACCTTATTCTCCAGGGACACTGGAACGAAATAGTCTGGGCGAAGAAAATATAACACAAAACATAAGAGGCTACTAGAGATATAGCTAAACTGCTAATGCCAATATTTGTGGGGAAATTCTCTGAAATACAAGAATCCATACTAAAATCTTTAAACCAAATTACAACACATGCACAAAGACTAGATGAGGTTGAGCAAAGAACAAATCTCTGTGAGGAACACACAGAAAGCCTCCAGAAAAACAGTCCGAGCTCAGGAACATACCATCCAGTCATTGGCAGATAAACTGGGAGACTTAGAAAATAGGAGTAGAAGAAATAATGCTAGGGTCATTGGTCTTCCTGAAAACATTAACGACAAAGACCTTCTTCAGGTCCTGTCAGAATAGCACCCACAACAACTGGAATTGAATCACATATAGACAATGGGATAACGATCGAAAGAGCCCCTAGAATATGTATTTATTTATTAAAAATGTTTTACCAGGAAGTAATACATTGAGAGTTACCTCTCGTTTTCATGTATGTCCTGGGCACAGAGTTATGAATAGGACCAGAAGGGACTAATAAGAATACAAGACTGAGACCAATAATAATGCACTTAAAAGACACTTAAAGGGGGGAAAGAGACCTAAGATAGAAAGAGCACAAAATACTCAGCAGCAAAAAAAGAGCATTTTCCCCAATTTTCCACAGTTTATTTGAACAGGGATTTAAATTCACTAATATTAACGTGGATGAATTCTTAGACGGAGCGGGTACGAAAACCAACACAAAACGAAGTTAATCACACTCAATAAAATATATAAGAGAAAACTTAACAGTGGTGATCTCATGGAGGTTATTAAACCCCTTAGAAAAATATTTCACGTTTTACTCGCATGTACTGTACATCAAGTCTTCACCCGTATTTATAAATTCCAAGTATCTGCAAGGACATTTTAAAATGTCGTAGCAAGTAAGAAAGAAAGTATACTGATTTCGGATCCTATATCATAAGGCAAACAAAAGGGTTCGACTCCAAAATCAACAGTCTAAGGCTGCGGTCCAGTCATCACTGTGACATGCGCGCCCGGCGGGGGGGGGGGAGGGGGGGGCGCGTGCACAGCGCTAACCAAGATCTGCGGTCTTTAGGGAGAGAGGGAGATTGCGATGGGAGGGGACGTGGTCGGGGTTTTGCAGGGGCATGGCCATGACCTCACGCGGCTGGTTCGCCTCATTGGGTGAACCGCCGGCGGGGGCGTGGCCAAGCCTCTGTCGCTAGTTCTGAACTCAATTTCATTGAGTTAAAAAAAACCTTTCAGTTCGGCGTGGCTGCACCTTCAGCGGGAAGGTGCGTACTGGGCCCAGCCCCATTGAGGGGCGGTGCTTATAAGCACAGCGCACGCCGAGGTGTGCGCTGTAGCAGTTTCTGGGACCGCAGCGTTAATGAAGCACCCAGTAGCGTATATAAAACACAGATCCAAAAACACAGAAGGCACAAAAAATAAATTCATAGAATCTAAACAAATACACGAAACAATGCTAACGGAAAGAGCACAAATGCAAATAGACTCATGGAGAAATACATTCTTATGGGGAAATAAACCAGGAACGATGCTAGCTAATCTCTGAAAGGGTCATAAAGGCTCTAGCCAAATCTTATCAAGTACATCAAAAGCCAAACATAGGCAGATAACAAACCCAAAACAAATATGCCTGGAATTTTATAAAACAAACTATATTTAAAAAAATAACTAGATGACCCGGTAATGGGGAAACAATTTTTAGAACAGATCAGATCAGATCACCAAAACTCAAAGCAGAGGATAATGAACTACAACATGCCCCAATAACGGAGGAGGCAATCGGAAAAATAATCAAAAAAAATAACCAAGCCCTGCGTCTAGACGGCGTATAGGCGAAATATTATAAAACACTATTAGAACAGATAACTCCCTCCTTGGTATCATTATATAATCTGATTTTAAAGGAAGACAAAATTCCAAATTATAATAATAATAATAATAATAATAATGATAATAATAATAATAATACCTAAACCAGGTAGAGATATACAGTACATCTAACATCGTCTTATAGACCAATATCTCTCCTAAAGAGGCAATCCGAACCCTTCATTTTTTAATACAGGATTGAAGCATGGGGGGGCCCTCGAGCTGAACCCCATTAATTTCAGCTCTGGGAACCCCCTGCTTCCGGATGTGCTAACCTCCATACTGTAGGAGGTACTGGCAGCCACTCCAGGGTTCATTATATGGCTGCTTTTCAGAGCTCCTCGGATTGCGAGCCAATACTGCAGGAAGCAGTGACATCATCCAGTGCAGCTTCCTGTCGGTCACAGAAGCTGAAAACTGCAAGAGATACTAGCACCCCTTTCGGAGGTAAGTATCTTTGGACGCAATGGGATTCCCCGGAGCTGAAATAAATGGGGTTCAGCTCCGGAGACCCCATGCTTCAAATTAAAAAAAGAAGAAAATATTAGGATAATGGAAAAAACTGACCAGTTTAATTCAGGACAGGTACGAATCTTTTCTAAAAATACGGGGGGCCATGGATGATTTGCTGGGAAACAAATGCTTAACAAATCTCTGACAATCTCTCCCCCCAACGTTATATCATAAAACTGCAATGTGAGCCACGCCGAAAAGTAAATACAAGTGTAACAAAGTATAATTGATTGGACCGAAAACAAAGCAAAAGTGGAAATGTATCCCTCCCCATCCCTCTCCCCTCCTATTTTTCTTTTGTACCCTCTCCCTCCCACCCCAAAATAACTTGCGTAAAAAAAACCCAATAAAATACAAGTTTAAAAAAAAAAAGAAGAAGAAGAAAAAAGACTTGCTCCTTTAAACGATGATTAGAGAATAATAACAACAATATTTGCAAACAGGCTACAAATAATAACACCAAAACTAATCATAGAAGAATAGGCAGGTTTTAAACCAGGAAGACAGTCAGTAACAAATACAGCTGAACCCTGTTATAACGCGGTCCTGGGGGTCCACAGGGGGATGTGTGTTGTGTCATGTGCCCCTCCTCTGCGCTACAAGTCTACGTAAGTGCCGCACATCTGGACACAGCCCTATGAAGCAGGGAGAGGAAAGAAGGGAGAGAGAGCTGACAGCTGCAGAGAAGAGAGAGATCTACAGACGAGACCACGAGTATTCTAAAGCTTGCCTTAAACTAGCCCGGTTACATTCTGGGCACGTGCTGGGTGTAACCTGGCTAGTTTAAGGCAAGTTTAAGGCATTTCTGCATTGATTAATGACCGATAGGATTAACACAGCAGGGGTCCCTGGCAGTCCCATTCAGTTTGAATGGGACTGCCAGGGACCCCCGCTGTTAATCTGATGGGCCATTAGTCAATGCAGAAATGCTGGGTCTAGTTTAAGGCATGTATCCATGGGTCTTTTTGGCGATTGCCACTGGTTTGTGTTAAAATAACCGTGGGCACTACAGTAGATGCCGGTAAGTCCTCGCTCGGCGAAATGGAGGGCTTGAGTACTGGAGTTGAGCACTCCTGTACTTACTATGTATTGTTTACCATTCAATAAAAATAATAATTAAAAAAAAAAAAAGAAATAGCAGTGTTCCTATGCTACATTTGCTGAATTATTAAACATTGTGGAAAAGTTATTGTCAACTTTAGAAAGCAGAAAGGGGGAGAGGCTTCCCAATGATAAGCCATTTTCAGTAAATAGAAAGTGGATCTGTAACTGAGTAAATAAAAAAAAAAACTGTGTACTCTGTGGAGTGTACCTAAAAAAGTAGTGGTCCTCATTAGAGCCGGGCAAATTATTCATCTTCACCGCTAATGTGTTATTTTTTCGCAGATGCAGATATTCGCGGCTTGGGGGGGAGAGAGCTCTGTACAGTATATCCCCTCTAACACAACTTAAATACTGTACCTGGGATATATACAGTAGTAATAGAAGTAATGTAAATATATTTTACATATCTTATTAGAACATAATCCAGGTATCTCAGGTGGGCTCCTTTTTGTGCACTGGTGTGTCACTCCACAGGTGTCTGTCCCTCTCTCTCCTCCACCTCCTCCAACTCTTCCTCTACCTCATCCACTGCCTTTTCCAACTCTTCCTCTACCTCATCCACCACCTCCTCCACCTCTACCTCTTCAACACCTCTTCCACCTCCTCGTCTACCACCTCCACCACCTCTTCAACCTCATTGTCCACCACCTCCTCCACCTCCTCCTCTACCTCTTCCATCTAATAGTCCACCACATCTTCCACCTCTTCCACCACCTCTTCTGCCACCTCCTCCACCACCTCTTCCTCTTCTTCTTGCTCTACCTCTTCAACCACCTCCTCCTCTACCTCTTTCACCACCTCTTCCGCCACCTCTTCCTTTACCTCTTCCACACTTCTTCCTCTACCACTTCCACCTCCTCATCCACCTCTTCCTCTACCTCTTTCACCACTTCTTTCACGATCTCCTCCACCACCTCTTCCTCAACCTACTCCACCACCTCTTCCACTACCTCTTCCGCCACCACTTCCACTTCCTCATCCACCACTTCCTCCACCTCTTCCTCTACCTCTTCCACCTCCTCGTCCACCTCCTCCTCCACCTCTTCCCCACCTCCTGCGCTAACCTCTACCACTCCTATTCCAACCACCTCATCCACCACTTCCTCCACCTCTTCCTCTACCTCTTCCACCTCCTCGTCCACCTCCTCCTCCACCTCTTCCACCACCTCCTGCGCTAACCTCTTCCACTACCTATTCCACCACCTCTTCCACCTCTTCATCCACCTCTTCCTCCACCTCTTCCTCTACCTCTTCCTCTACCTCTTCCACCATCTCCCACACCACCTCTCCACTACTTCTTCCTCTACCTTTTACACTACCTCTACCTCTTCCACCACCTATCTACCTTCTTTGACCAACTCTGCCACCTAATTTAAATATATTTTACATATCCTATGAGCACATATTCCAGGTATCTCAGGTGGGGCTTCTTTGTGTGCACAGGTGTGTCACTCCACAGGTTCTGTCTCTCTCTCTCCACCCCCTCCTCCAACTCTTCCTCTACCCCATCCATCACCTCTTCCTCTACCTCTTCCACCACCTCTTCAACCTCCTTGTCCACTAACTCATACCACCTCCTCCACCACCTCTTCCACCACCTCATCCACCACCTCTTCCACCACCTCCTCCTCTACCTCTTCCACCACCTCATCCACCACCTCTTCCCCCACCTCCTCCAACACCTCATCCACCACCTCTTTTGTGCCTCTTCCACCACCCCCTCCTCTACCTCTTCCACCCCCTCTTCCTCTACCACTTCCACCTCCTCATCCACCACCTCCTCCACCTCTTCCTCTACCTCTTCATCCCCTTTTTCACCATCTCCTCCACCACCTCTTCCACCACCTCTACCTCTTCCACCACCTCCTCCACCACCTCTTCCCCTATCTCTTCCACAACCTCTTCCAATTCCTCATCCACCTCTTCCTCCACCTCTTCCTCTACCTCTTTCACCACCTCCTCCACCTCTTCCACCACCTCCTCCACCACCTCTTCCACCACCTCTGCCTCTTCCACCACCTCTTCCTCTACCTCTTCCACCACCTCGTCCACCTCCTCCTCCACCTCTTCCACCACCTTCTACCTATCTACCTTCTTTGGCCACCTCTGCCACCTCCTTTTCTACCTCATCTTCCACCACCTCTTTCTCTACTTCTTCAACCACCTCCTCCACCATTTCCTCCACCTCTTCCACCACCTCTTCCACCACCTCCTCCACCACCCATATGTCAGGATCTGGAGCAATTTGAATTTCACTTGAGTTGAATGCGTGAATGCAGACCACTGGTGAATTTACACACATTTGCTCAAATTTATTTACACCATCTTCGCATTCGAATATTCATTCGCGGACCGAATTTTGACACATATGTCCATCTCTAGTCCTCATTACCCCTCAATAAAATCACTTGTCAGCTCCAGTTTTTCTAAATGTTTCAAGAATATCTGACTGCCAGTGCCCAGTAGCACGTGGTGAGACGATTGGCACTAATAACAGGGATGTTTACTATAGCACACATTATGGAAAGTATAAGAGTTAATATAAACAAAGGTACATTTTACTCCTAGGGAGACACAATAGACGTTATCCAGACGTTAGTGCTGATCGGTTTCCTATCGCACGGAATCTCCTATTGGCTTCACTATCATACAAAAACTCCCATTGAGTTCACTATCATGTGGAATCTCCCATTGAGATCACTATCATATTGAATCTCCCATTGGCTTCACTATAATACGGAAACTCCCATCAAGTTCACTATCATATGGATTCTCCCATTGGCTTCACTAACAAACAAACAGTCTGGGTTTCGTCCCAAACACTCCACCGTAACTACCCTGCTAAAAGTTTGCAATGAATTCCAGTGTGGAATGGAACGGGGACAACTCACTGGTGCAGTATTCCTAGATTTTGCAAAGGCTTTTGACACAGTTAATCATGTTATCCTGCTTAACAAACTCCAGAGCTCTGGAATAGGGAAACATGCTTTAAACTGGTTTCAGTCCTACCTATCAGGAAGATCCCAACATGTGTCCAGCTCAGGCTCTAACTCTAACCCCCTGGATATCACCTGTGGTGTCCCGCAAGGCTCTTTTCTGGGGCCCCTACTCTTCTCAGTGTTCATTAATGATCTTCCCACAGCTTGTAAGGAAGCCTCAATACACATGTATGCAGATGACACAATCCTATATGCACACAGCCATAGCCTCTCTGACCTTCAACACATACTTCAGTCTGACTTTTTGAGACTCGAAAACTGGATTTCCCAAAACAAACTGTTTTTAAACACTGACAAGACTGTAACAATGGTATTTGGGACCAAGACTAAATTTGTAAAGCTTCCAGTGACTGAGCTCCTGATTAGAACCAACGCTAACACCACCCTAACACCTGTCACTAGATCTAAATACCTGGGCTTATGGTTTGACTCCCACTTAACATTCGGGATGCACATTGATACCCTGACAACCAAGACCTATGCCAAACTAGGGGTACTTTACAGGAACAAATCCTCCCTAAGTCTCCTGGTCAGAAAGCGTATTGCACAGCAGATGCTAATGCCAATTATTGACTATGGAGACATAGTATATGGCTCGGCTCCTCAAACCCACCTTAGCAAACTTGACAACCTCTGCAATTCAATTTGTCGTTTTGTTCTCCAATGCAACTACAACACACATCACTGCGAAATGCTCAAAGAACTAGATTGGTCATCACTAGAGTCTAGGCGCAAAGTTCACCTTGCCTGTCTCACCCTCAAATACTTTCTGGGCAAGCTACCCAGCTACCTGAACAAGCTCCTCACCCCTACCACATGCAGCACCTATCACCTGAGATCAGACTCCAAAAGACTATTCATGGTCCCAAGGCTCAACAAAGTATCCGGACGTTCCTCCTTCTCCTTCCGTGCACCCCAAAACTGGAACAACCTACCAGAGACTCTCATATTCACCACCAGCTTAAGTTCTTTCAAATCTAAGGCTGTCTCACACTTTAATCTGGTCTGTAACTGTTTCATTCGCTCATAATATATATTTTCTTTAACTGTGCACACAATGTCTTGTATATAATGTACACCTTGTTCATTTATGTAACTGTACTTGTAACCATGTATTATTTGTTTTACTCTGTGCCCAGGACATACTTGAAAACGAGAGGTAACTCTCAATGTATTACTTCCTAGTAAAATATTTTATAAATAAATAAATAAATAAATACGGAAACTCCCATTGAGTTCACTATCATGCGGAATCTCCCATTGAGTTCACTATCATATGGAATCTCCCATTGAGTTCACTATCATATGGAATCTCCCATTGACTTCACTATTGGATGGAACATCTAATTGATTTCACTATCGCACATAATCTCCCAATCACAGTTTAATGAATAACCCCAAAGGGTTGGCAAACAGCTGGATTGAGATACAATGTACACATGGATTCAAAAATGTATTTTGAAACTATACCAATTCTGAATAGAAAACATACAACTGATGGCCATTTCCAGAGTTCATCTCTCTTCTGCTCAGCAGTTCTTTAGTTTAGTGATCAGGTACAATTGTAGCAGTCACAAATAATGATCCTTAGTAGCGAAGGCTAAGGGCACCTTAGTAGAAAAAAAAAACATTTCTGCTTACAACCTAATATCGCTGGTTTATGTGTATTCTCTGGGGCAAGTAAGTAGTTACACGTTTTTACAAGGGTTCCTGGAGTGAACACAAAGGGAGCTTAAAATAGCAGTACCACATACAGATGTAGCAAGATTTACCATTTCCAGAGCCACGGATGTTTGCTATTTCAGCCACGGCTCTGGAGCCACGGATGTTTGCTATTCCAGCCACGGCTCTGGAGCCACAGATGCTTGCGATTCCAGCCACGGCTCCGGAGCCACAGATGTTTGATATCCCAGCCACGGCTCCACAACCACAGCTGTTTGCTATTCCAGCCACGGCTCTGGGGCCACGGATGTTTGCTATTCCTCCCACGCCCCTGGAGCCACGGATGTTTGCTACTTCAGACACGTCTCCGGATCCATGGGGAACCATGCTCCTTGAGTCCCTATCTATTTACTTTCTATTTACTTTATGTCCATTACAACTTTATAAATTCATTAAACTGAGTTCACAAATGATTACAAAAGCTGCATTAATAAAACAAGTATGCACTACACCCGTTCTTTGTTTTATATTGCACAACATTTTCTGTAATCCTGTTTAACACGGTTGATTACGTGCTAAGTACACAATGTGTCTCACACAGGAACTAGGATAAACGTTTAATATACAGCGTAGGTGCACGCATCATTGGCTTATGCAGGAATTCCCCATTAGCATTGCTCCATGGTTCTCCGTATAATATTTTTTATACATTTACAAAAGTGCTCTGCTGCACACAGACATTATCTTATACATGTTCCTATTTATATATACAGTACGCTTACTCAGACATGTTTTGTATACCACATATTGGGGTGAATTTTACTAGAGTCACCAACCTGCAAAACTGGGGCAAAACCAATGGGAAAAATGCCATCACATTCACGGGATTCCTTTTCGTTGATTAATATAATGTTTTGTTTGCTCGGTTTGCCCCCAAGTATTGCAGACAGGAGACTTCACTAAATAGGCCTCATAGTCCCATATTTACCAAGTGAAGCTATTCCATTACAGAAGTGAATAGGCAGTAATGTCTTCCAGTGACGCTCGGTGGATAATGAACCGTAATGCGCTTTGTTTTATTCTCTTTGGTGCAATGTTCCGTGAAAAAAACTGCAACTTGGATAGTGGGGTGGGGCGAGCTTAAACCCTGGGCGGGGGGAGGAGGGGTCACTAACTCCCAAGCAACCGTTGCCAGTTGCAAATCAATATCAATGGACACACAATATCCCAGCAAGCTCAAGAACCCCAAAAACCCACCACATCATTTATAAAGCATTGTGATGACAGGGGGTAGCCGGCCTTCATTAATAAGGGTGGAGCCCGGCTGGCTTTCCCTGAAACCGTATGGCAAGGGCTGAGAGTGTCAGCTCTTGGGCCTAATATTGTTCCTTACCATGTTGCTCTATAACTCTGTTACCCTTATACTGTCCCCCGTAGGGTTATAAGCTAGGAACCGTGTGTGGGGTGTTAACTATATAAGCCCAGTGGGCCAGTTAATGCATTATATGCTGTACACCCTTTGACTCATGGTCCCGTAGCTGCTTGTGCAAGTTTATAAGGGGGTTGCCCTGTATGGGTGGCCCCTTATGAGAAATAGCTGCAGGGCAGAGATTTCTGGAACATGAGGAAATAGGTGGATATTTGGGGGCAAACAGGGTTAACCTGTATTGCCTGCCAGCAAGGTATTAGAGCTGGGTCTAGGAGGCTTGTATGCTAACGCAGGTTTTAGAAACCCCACTCGCAGATTCCAGTTTTAGAGTGTCAGCTCTAAGGATCAAATGTTACTGTTACAGTATTGGGTGTAGGGGCTGGTGTCCTAGAACAGGTTTTAGAGGCCAGTTCACAGACCCCACGTTTAAGATCCAAATTGTGGAGGGTCAGCTCTAGGGAATTTTTTTTAGTTTTGCTGTGTTTTAAAACTACAAATGCCTTTTGTTTTTCTCCTGTGAGGAAAAAACTGTTTGGTGACAAAAGGCAGCCAGATGTAAATTAGCATAGCAAAAGATGTGCAGGTTTGTTGCACATGGTGAGGGGGAAGGGCTGTGAACAGGATATCTGGAGTAGAAAGCCTTTGTTTCACCTAGACCCAGCGGAGCCAGGAACACAGGGGATATGGGGCTGGCCAGGAAAACGGTTGCTGGATGTCAAACTCATAGGCACGATTTCCATTGGCAAGTTTTGAATTTTCCACTCCTATCATTGAATGCACAACCGCAATCCATGCTCTAATTGGCCGCCAGCCACCTCTATGTATTCGATAGGTAGTAAGCCCTACATAAGGGAGAGCAGTGCAGCAGATAATTTTTTTTTCTGTTGGAGATTTGAAGGAACAAGCAGCTGCTGACGGGCTTCTAAAATGTGCTTCTGGGTGAAAGAGCTATTCACACCCCCCCCATAGAAGCATGGCGAGGCCCAGCCAGCAGGCTGGAACAAACCGGTGCGGGCAGGGTAACGCCTTTTGCTGAAGCAGGCGCCCTGCAACTAAGAAATAACTAGATCTCAACCCCCAGACCCCATAAGTGTGTATATTCTCTGTATTTTTTATTTCTGTGTGTTTCCGAGGTCTTATCCAAATAAACCTCAATTTATTTCACTGCTGTGTTTTGCCTTGTGACTGATCCCTTAAATATAAATGTGTTAAAAGACCTGGTCTACCGTGACAAGCATATATATTGTGTAATACAGGAGAGCTACTGAGCGGGGCTAAATGCATACAAAGGTAAAAATGCCCAACGCAACATTCAACGCTTTCGCCAAAGGGTTTAACTAAATGACCCTTAGGCTAAGGTCCCGGTCACGGCGCTCTAATGCGCGCCCGCGCTTTTGGCTGCGCGTTCCGGCGATTCCCCGGTCTGCAGCTCACTGCAGGAGCAGAGACCGGGGGGGGCGTGCCGGAGGAGTGACGGGGGCGCGGCCATGACGTCACCCGGCAGGTTCGCCCTCATTAGCTGAACCGCCGGGGGGCGTGCCTAGCCGCTCGACGCGAGTACCTGCTCTCAATTCTATTGAGAGCAGGAGTAGCTCTCGCGCGAGCGCTGCGCCCCCCCCTCGCAGCGGGCCCGGCGCCGTTGCGGGGAGGGCTCTGGTGAGCGCAGCGTCCGCCACAGCGGACGCTGCAGCATGCAGCGGGGGCAAGGCCTTACTCATGAGAATATCAGCGCTGAAGTATTGCAGTGTGTATTTTGTCACAAAGGATGTAGCGTTGGGCATTTTTGTCTTTTGTATGTCTTGCGGTGGCTGGTCCAGCTATCTCTCTACCTTCCCCTGTCATGTAAGTTCTAATAAGATGTAGACAGTGACAGGCTATCCTTTCCCCCTCCTCATGCTGAATTCCTGAGTGACAGGAGTGGAGTTGACAGAGGGATCTGTGATAGCCAATGGTGGTACAGATACTGGGCCCTCCCTCTTTTAGCTGCAAGAAGGAAATACCTAAATTATAGCTCGAAGTTCAGCCTCTTAGGGTTGAGACTTTCAGTTAGTGTTTGGAGTTGGTTCCAGCCTGCCCCTGCGTGGGGTAAGAGCTTGCAGTGTCTCCTCCCGGACAGGGGTGAGACATGTGCTCAGCCCCTCATGGGCTGAGGCACTAATCTAATTCAGCCAGGCCTCATCATTACCCGCAGGCCGGTACCATCCAGAATGGATGAACAAAATACGGTAAGCGCAAAAAAACAAAGAATGAGAGAAATAGAAATTAATAAATGGTGATCAAACTTATATCAATTAAGGTCTGCACATAGGAAGCTTAAATCTTCTCTTTAAATCCTCAAACCGCTTCTCTTGTTCTGGAACACTTGGTTCTCTCAGAAGTAGAGAAAATAACCAGGGTTGGTGCCAGTATGGGGTATGAACAATAAAAATACCAAATATAAAAATACTAGATAAAACTACACTCACATGTGAGTGGATAACACTCAGAGGATTTCCAATCCTTGCATAGCACACAATGGTTTGCAGTTTAGAGAACAAAGTGTTCCAGAAACAGAGAAGCGGTTTGATGATTTAAGCTTCCTATGTGCAGTCGCTCACACATGGCTGTGTGAGTGTTAACATTATTATCACACCTACCATCTATCCATTATCATCACGTCCCTTTCCTTCCCTCCCCCTCCCCTTCCGTTTCCCGTCTATCAAGACCTTAATTGATATAAGCTTGATCACCATTTATTAATTTCTATTTCTCTCAATTCTTAGTTTTTTGCGCTTACCGTATTTTGTTCATCCATTCTGTGTGAGGATCCTGGGAAATTCCTTTTTTCGGTTGAGCTGCAGCAAAGACTTGGGGCCAGTATTCTTCTGTTTTTTACTTTATTCTGTTTACACATGGTTGTGTTATTTAAAGCTGAGGGAATACCATCCGTTGAATTTATTGAGGTAGCGCCCCAGTCCCCTCTATAGCATGTACCATCCAGAAGCCAGGGATCTACCCTATCCAATTGAAGCATACGCTGCAATAACACCAGCAGTGGCTGCTGAAATAAAGAACATCCTCATTTGTACTTCTGGCTCTGCTGCAGTCTGTATGGAGGGAGGTAAATGAGAGTAAGGACTGTCATAACGGGGACCCCCCTTCAGCCTTCCTGAAGCCCCCTATGTCTAGAGGCGCTGACACCGAGAAGAACAGAACCAGAGGGATCCCTAAATGTCTATCCTGTACCCCCACACCATTGCGAGAAACTCATCTCTCCTGTACCACGCATGTAACCAGCACTACACTGAGATGTCACATAGCCATATTCTCCCGGGGTGATCAGGGGGGGGGCACACACACATGTGCTATATATGTATTTGACCATGCCCAATAGCTCTCCTGTTTGACACAATATATATGTGTAGCCAGGTACCCCCTGGGCTACTAATTTCCCTGCCTAACACATAAGCCCTGGTACCATCACAGGCAGTGTTAGGGTTAATATATGCCCTGCTTCAGTAAACAGCTCCCTAGAGTGACAGGGGGGGGGGTGCCTAAGGCCTAGGTACTGCCCAAACTGGGGTTAAGACCTGAGACCCTCCCCTGGTAACAAAAGGAGCAGCAGCTTCAAATTTACTTGTTCTATCGTTAGTATTATTGTATCCTGAGCCAGGGACCTGGTCTCAGGCCTTCCCTCCCGCAGGGGAGTAGAAGCATCTACCCCATACTCCACCAGGGACTGTGGGAGTCAAGGAGAGACTCTTGGGGCCTCAAGCTCCAGGGACCACAGAAGAAGAGAGTGTGCTGATGTACTGTACAGTATGCTGCATCATGTCAGTGTAGAATGCTGTGCTGTGAAGAATAAAGATCCAGATAATGTTTTACTCCTGCCTGAGGCTGCATTGTTTCAGGGGGGGGGAAAGAGGGTTTCCTGCAGGGACTGCACCTATCTCTGATAGGCCCTGTTGGAATGGAGGCGCTGCACCAAAGATGAGAGCTACAGAGCCAAAAGCCCCAACTAACACCGGCGGACACTCAGAATCCTGTAAGCCTAACAGGCGAGCAGCACTACACCCGGTAACCAGAACCGGATCTTCCTTAGGGTGGTGGAAAAGGGGTTACAAATGATGTGGTGGGTTTTGGGGGTTCTTGAGCTTGCTGGGATATTGTGTGTTCATTGATATTGATCTGCCACTAGCAACAGTTGCCTGGAGGTTAGTGGCCCCTCCTCCCCCGCCCAGGGTTTAAGCTCGCCCCGCCCCACTTTCCAAGTTGCAGTTTGTTCCATGTTCCTGTTCTGACAGACCCGATGTGGTTATTCTCCCTCCCGGGAGGTACATGAGGATTTTATCAGGTAGTGTTAGAACCTGTAATTGGGCATGCCGTGACGTGGCTGCAGGCTTACAGTATACAGGCATACCCCGCATTAACGTACGCAATGGGACCGGAGCATGTATGTAAAGCGAAAATGTACTTAAAGTGAAGCACTACCTTTTTCCCACTTATTGATGCATGTACTGTACTGCAATCGTCATATACGTGCATAACGGATGTAAATAACACATGTGTAACAGGCTCTGTAGTCTCCCCGCTTGCGCACAGCTTCGGTACAGGTAGGGAGCCGGTATTGCTGTTCAGGACGTGCTGACAGGCGCATGCGCGAGCTGCTATTTGCCTATTGGGTGATATGTCCTTACTCGCGAGTGTACTTAAAGTGAGTGTCCTTAAACCGGGTTATGCCTGTAACGCTTTGGCCAAAGAGTTTAACTAAATGACCCTTACTCATGAGAATATCAGCACTGAAGTACAGTATTGCAGTGTGTACTTTGTCACATTGGATGTAGCGTTGGGCATTTTTGTCTTTTGTATGCATTTGGCCACGTTCAGTAGCTCTCCTGTATGACATAATATACAGTATATGCTTTATAAATGAGGTGGTGGGTTTTGGGGTTCTTGAGCTTGCTGGGATATTGTGTGTTCATTGTAATCTCTGTGTGTTTAGGACAGTAACCACAAACATTGGTAAACTGTTTAACAGATGTGTGTTGCGGTACTATCAGCCTCCGATCTGGGGATTGTGAAAAGGAGGAGTTAGGTAGGACGCAGATTATAATGCGTTGTATCAAACTGTGCGCCTGTTTGTGTCACTTTCTCGCCATTCAATACACATAAAAATATCTGCCAAGTTTAATAATAATAGTAATAACTTTATTTCATATAGCGTTTTTCTCCCTATGGGTCTCAAAGCGCGTCACAATTACAGTATAGTGCATGGTACAAAGCACATAGAATTATTGCAGACACAGGTCCCTGCACAGATTATTTTACACTCTATGTTTTTGGCACCTGAGGCACAGGGAGATAAAGTGACTTGCCCAAGGTCACATGGAGCAGACACCGGGTTCCACTTCATTAAACCTCAGTGTTGTTGTTATCAGTCAGTGTCGTTACTCACTAAGCAACTCCTTCGTAAGGTGGTGTAAAGCTTCTGGCTTCTAACTATCTGCACCAGATATAAGAAACTTAATTTGGTGCAAAAGTGCTCAAAAGTTGGTGCAATGCATACATACAGCTGTGTGAAAAAGAAAGTACACCCTCTTTGCATTCTATGGTTTTACAGGACATTATAACAATCATCTGTTCCTTAGCAGGTCTTAAAAATAGGTAAATACAACCTCAGATGAAAAACAACACATGACATATTACACCGAGTCATGATTTACTTAACAGAAATAAAGCCAAAATGGAGAAGCCATGTGTGAAAAACTAATTGTTAAATAAATCATGACACGGTGTAATATGTAATAAGGAACAGATGATTGTTATTATGTCCTAATATGTAAAACCATACAATTCAAAGAGGGTGTACTTCCTTTTTCACGACCCCAACGTTGTTTTCCAGCATAAACATCCAGTGGTATTGTAAGGGTAATTCCACCCCCAGACACCTAAGTGTTTCTCCAACTCTACTTTTTTGCTACCCATAAAAGTTGAAATCTACTTATGACTCTGCACAACCATACATGTGTAACATTGGTCTTGCTCCTACCCCTTGCCCTCTCCAGAAAAGAAGCCGTTGACACCTTTCCTATCGACTTCGCTCACGGTGAAAGAGCTGTTGACACCTTTCCTTTAAGGCTTGTTCCATGAAACAGACTATTCTGGTTATTTTGACATTGCTCTTAAATTGCTACTAGTTTATTCCTGCACACTTGGCTTCCACCCATTTTCAGCACTTCTTCAAGTTCTCCTTAATTAGCGTTTTTCTTCATACAGATGTAGTAAGACTTACTGTTTTTGGTGCCGCGGTCACGCGCCATGGTGGTGTTGTCTGTCAGCTGCACCGATTGCGCCCCCCCCCCCCGAAAACAGTAAGCGGACCCCGGAGGGGGGGGGGGGGTTCATGCTTCTGAATGGGACCCCCCCACCACGTTAATCTTCCCGGGCCATCAGCTCACTGCCTCACTTACCTTCAGAGCTGCTCGGGGAGACGCGGAGAGAGACTGCTTCTCTCTGCTCTCTCTGCGCAGCTCTTCCAGACTGTCTGGCCCGGGAGGTCTGTTCAGAAGCAGGGTGCCCCTCAGCGTTAATCCTCCTTGGCCACAAAAGTACTGTTTTTGGTGCCACGGATTTTCATACATTGACCTGCAGCACCGAAAACAGTAAGTCTTGCTAGATATGTACTGTATATCTTCATAACAGGTTTTTACTGTTCTTACGGTCTAGCAAAATTATTGGCATAAATCCTAAATGTCTAATGTTAGAACATTATGTACCCTAGCATATAAAGGCCAATGTTTCCAGTTGGCACATTTCCAAGAATCAACAAGTCTTAGGCATGAAGATAAGCCCTGTAAGAGCAGTGGCATCATGCTTTGAAGAGCCTGTACTACCGGTTATTGTTATAAATGAAGATGTCTTCTTACACTCATGGCACTTCTTACACGATTGCATGCATAGTACACGTAATTACATTCTCCAGCTCTCTCTCACACACACACACACGCACACACGCACACACACACACACACACACACACACACACACACACACACTTACACACACACACACACTATAAATCATCTGGGGGTTGACCAATATAAAAATGGTTATTTTATTGTAAGAGTTTGCTACAGACGTAGCAGATATTATTACCCCCGATAACGGGAGTTAACGCACTATTGTTTTTACTAACACTATTGTTAAATAATGCACCAGCATTAATGCAATGCATCCAGGGGCGGATTTCCCATAAGGCTGAGTAGTCTATAACCTACTGTAGAGCGGCAATTTTTAGAGGGGAGGCAATTTTGGGGGAGAAAATGTATGTGAGTGTGAGAGTCTTACCTTTTCCTGAGCGGGCGCCCACCTGTAGCGTCGCGCCATCATGGCGAGCCGACGTCGAATCATGTCGAATCACGCTGCAACTTCACATGATGACGCATTGCCATGACAACGTGACGTCATATGATGCCATGACATCACATGCCGCCGTGACACCGCACAGCCGTGACAACGTGGTGTGACATGCCGTTGTGACATCAAGACATCATTAAGTTTGAGAGGAGGGCCGCCCTCTCAGCCTACGAGTGGCACAAAACATAAATCCGTAGCTAAGGGTGAGTCCCCAGTCTTCACTGTGGCACACACGCCTGGCGGCACAGCGCTACACCGCGATCGGCGGTCTGAGGGGAGAGGAAAGGTTTGCGACGGGAGGGGGCGTGGCGGTGGGTTTGCGGGGTGTGGCCATGATGTCCCGCAGCTGGTTCGCACCTCATTGGCTGAACCGCCAGCCACGCCCCCGTCGCAAATGCTAATCTCAAATTCCCCCGCCTGCCTGAAATCCTGTCGCGCACCGCTGGGGAATGGTGCGCGACAAGGTAGGGACTGGGACCGGCCTGACTGGGGGGGGCGGGGCTTGATTGCACAGCGCACACCGAGGCTTGCACTGTAGTAGTTACTGGGACCGCAGACCTAATGCAATAACATCCGCTACATCTGTGTTCTGTGATTTCCGGGACTGCAGGGTGTTCTCCTGTTACTTTATTAACACAATCTCCCACTAATAAATGAAACTATGAAAAGACGGTGGAGATGACGGGAGACTTGAAACTAAATAAGTGCGTGTTTAAAACTCTCCTGTAAAAATTCCAATTTTGTACAGCCGCAATTTCACAAACATGCCTCTTTTTTTTCTTGTGTCGGAACAAAGTGACATTACATTTGGGGACCAATGTGTTAACCTTTAACTAGGAATGCAGTATCAATCACAACATACCAAGTCACTGTGCCATAGAGCAGGGGTACACAAACTTTTCTGTTTGCGCCCCCCTGTCTGCTCTCCCCCCCCCCCCTGCTCGCGCCCCCCCCTCCTTACCTGCTCTCTGGCTTCGGTGGCGTCATATGACGTCACCACGTCATGTGATGCTGCGTTGTCATAGCTACACATCGCCGAAGAGCCGGCTGAGAACAGGCAAGAGAAGTTGAATATTGGAACATTGGGGTAAATCCCATTGTTATGGCTATAGGGAGGTCCTCTATGGCAGGGGTGTGCAAACTGGGGGCTGCGGGATTTTCTAGTTGGGGCGCGGGTGGTTACAGAGACCCTGTGCTCTTAAATTAAATGAGGCATGAGGCCTCTGTAACCGACCGCGCCCTCCCCCTAGAAAATCCCGCAGCCCCCAGTTTGCACACGCCTGCCATAGAGGACCTCCCTATAGCCATAACAATGGGATTTACCCCAATGTTCCAATATTCAACTAGTAATCTAGCATTAAACAGTCCTTGACATCAACATATGTTGAATGACTGTGACTGTAGGGGGTAACCAGGCTCTCAAATAAAGGCTAAGCCCGTTTTTGGTTACCCCAGATCCGAGTATATAAGGGTTCAAGAGAGTTAGCTTTTGAGCCCAGTAACATTGTATGTTTCAACTGTACTTTGCGTAAATAAATAATGTTATGTGTTTTTGCTTTTCCAGGGATGCCAGCAAGCAGGGATTGCTAGTGCACGAGTTTCAAGGGGGATTTTGCAGAGGAATTGTTGTCAGAACGTGACCAGGTAGTTGGGGTACGGAGTTGTTGGTTCCCCTAAAAATGTACCCAGGAATCATGCCTGATTCTCGGATACATGTAGGCCACAATGAAATGTACCTCCAGCTGGTCACAGTCCAATTCCACACTCCTTCCTAGAGTGTCTCTCCCTCTGATAGTATCCACAGTCCTTCCCAGAGATGGAGTAGTGCTCTGATCAGCAGTGTTCCTTATATACCCCTTGGTGGCTATCCTTTTACATTGAGCAATGGTAGCCAGCCAAGAGAAACAGTGCCTGGGGCTCAGACCTGGTAACTGATTCTATTAACTAGTGCCCCCCCTTTGTTCTGATTACATCTTCTCTATAGAACAGTTCAGCTAAATGGATTGCTTAATCTTTCTCCATAGAAATGACAGGCACATAACTTAATTTACATTTGCGGGGCTAACATGTTAATTTCTTCACCAAGTATCTAAGCTGGGGGGAACACAGGAATAAATACTGACATAAAGTTTTATGTAAAAGACAGGACTTAGAATTACAGCTAGCCCAAATCACAGAACAATATTGATTCACTGGGGGGCTGCATTTACAGGGAATACAGAATTCAGTCTTTGAAATACATTTCCTGTTCTCCCACAGATATTAAATTACATTTGGGAAAGGTTCCTTTCGGTAACATTACGGGATTGCCCATTTAGGGCTCAGCTACTAAGGACACTGCTAACGGGACTATCAAACTCTGAGGAGGGACTCCTGTGACATCCCACGAGGGGCCACTTACCTGAAGGAGGACGACATCTCCCCCACTGTATCCCGAAGGTGATCGAGACATCCACACTTCCATCTACACGTGGGCCCGGCGTGCGTTAATCCATGTCTTTTCACATTAAATGCTTTTAGCAATTGATTTGATGTTCGCATCATTTATTACCCCTTTTTTACACAATATATACTAATAATACTGCACTGTGAGCGTGGTGTGCTGTTTTCTTGTCTTTTTTTTACTCTACAAAAGTGTCTGTCCTCAGCTATTGCTAAATATGTTTTACAGGAGAAAGAAAAGCATCAGTTGGAGAGTGACATGGTGATCATGTCAAGTAAGCTGAAGAAGGCATACACCGATGCTGCCCAGGACCAGAGCTCCGTTGATCACCTTAATAAAGCACTGGAGATTGCTCTGGAGCATATTGACAGGCTTAATACAGAGATTAAAACCTTTCAAAAGGAATATCACGAGCTTAGAACAGGGATGAAAGCCTCCCGGGAGGAGCGACGTTCTGTGAGAGAGGCCTTCAATAGTGGTTTTGAAACTTTAAACCTAAAGTTAAACAACCTCTCTGTCCAAGATAGCGAACGAGAGAAGAGACTCCATGAATTAGAAGAGAAGAAGATACTATTGATAGAAGAAAAGTCAAGGATGCAATTGGCACTGGAAGAAGCAGAGGGTGCTTTGGAAAAAGAAAAGGATCAGTTGGAGAATGACAGGGTGATCTTCTCAAGTAAGCTGGAGAAGGCATACGCTGATTCTGCCCAGAACCAGAGTTTCATGGATCAAGTTGGCACAGCGCTGGAAGCTTCTCAGAAAGAAGTTCACAGGCTGAATTCTGAGCTGGAACTCTCTCGCCAGCAAGGCCACGTTCTAAACACAGAGCTGTGTATAGTGAGGGATGGCTAGGAGTTAAGGGACATAGAGTCAGTAAATCAAGAGAACATCAGCCTGAAGGAAGAGGTTATGAATATGACTAGTCAGGTCAGTGGAGAGACTGAGAAGTTTCACCAAGCCCAAAAAGTTAAGAAACAATTGGCCCAGGAAAAGTTAGACATATAGGCAGCACTGCTGAATGCAGAGAGCGTGCTGCAAGAAGAACGTATCTCCCTGGAGCAGTGCACACAAGCAGAAACTATGCTGCTGAGTCAGCTGCAAGACCTGTGTGCGAGTCTGCAGAAGGCCAAGGAGAAACAGGCAGATGCTGAGGAGAAGCAGCGAGTTCTGCTGGTAGAAAGTATCTAGACAACTAACAAAGTAAAAATGCAGCAAGAGCATTTGAGTACCCAGTGTATCCCTAGAGAGCAGCATGAGGAGCTCAAGGCCAAACAGAGCATAATCAGATCCACGCTGGAGGAGGAGCTTAAAGGCCAGGTAACCCTGTATGAGAGGGAGCACGAGGTGGTCCAGAAACTGAAGCAAGAGTTAGAGGAGCAGAGATACTGCTTGTGGCGAACATGGGATTAATCAGGCCTTAATAAAGGTATTATACCCGGCTGATTAATCCCAATTCGCATTGGAGTGAAGGGGTTAAACATATATGACACCGATGTATTTGCTCCTGTCCCAGCCTTCTTTACCCCAGTTTGCAGGCTGTTCCCTGCCTGCAATGGTAGAAATACCTACAACCAGTGCTATATGGTTTTTAGGCACAAGATGGCGTTGTGAGCGACAAAGCCAACGCTGATTGAAGAAGCGTGGCTGAGACTAGGAGGTCTGTTTGAAGTATGGGTATCCATTTTCAACCATTTTGACTTCGTAACCGCAAGTCAATTGAATAAGTGGCTTGCAGTTAGATTTGAAGTGGTTTTCTGATAAAATGTATCCATGCCTTGTTAACTCGTGTAACTTGAAAGGCGAAAAATCTATTGCCGTGGGAAGCCGGTCAATTGACATGAGAAGTAGGTGAACTTGGCTTCCCACCGACTAGCCTTTCAATTAAGCGGTAGAAGGATATGGGGGTTAACCCCTAGGTAAACCAAGGCTACTACCCAGGCTAAAATATATATACTGTCCATTGGTCATGGAGAAAGACACCAGTAATAAAACATGATGAATATGAGGCTATATAAGCCTTGCGGTACTCACATCAGGGTGGTGGGCTAGGGCAATTGTCTGGTAGAAGTACAGAGAAGTACCTCCTGGAAAGGCGCCTCAAAGTAAGTCACTGTCCGGTGTCCGTCAGCCTCACCTCCACCCTGTGTCCCCCGATGAGCAGTTCAGCTGGTCAGTACTCACAGATTCCGTTTCTGTCTGACCCAGACGCTGAAATGTGTGCAGCTCCTGTCCTTGCTGCTCGTGGTGTCGGCGTGCTCCAGCCGGAAGTGACATCAAACAAGGAAAAAATAGTAAACCGCAGTCACAGCATCTCCAACAGCCAACGCATTGAAAAAGTAAAAAACTTTATTGGTAGCTAACAGTGAACATCAGCAGCAGTACACTCTGACGCGTTTCATCCAATGATGGACTTTTTCAATTAAGCGGGCTAACTCAAGAACGGAGAGAGCTAGCACTCTAATTTTTGGTCTGCAAGTCCCAACAAATAAACCACTCACACACATATAAAAATTACAGTTGTGACACCCCCGAAACATGATGTTTTAATAAAGTGTATAATACTGTAAGTTTTAAAATGTACATGCAGGAACAGTTTTTTCTGTGAGCCCGGGAAAAATCATTTGGCATGTAAATATGCCAGGGATGAATGAGCTGAGGGTATTTTCCTTCCTGCACTTCAAAGAGGTCCCGCTAAGCAGGAGACCCTCAGTCTAGCGAAGTGACAGGAATGAAAAGCCTCAGAGATCGAAAGTGTGAAAATGGCCGCAATCTTCATGATTGCCAGATCACGGGCCATTGACACCTTGGGGCCAAACCCCAGACTAAGAGTCGCCAGTAAAAGGGTGTATCCCAGGTGTGCTAAATTGCATGGGTGTCAAGCTGACACATGCGCTTTGCAAACCAGAAAGCCTTTTTGCCTGGTTTTGCAAACTGCGGGCAAAACTGAGATTGGTGGGTTAAATATTCCCATGGAGGGGATTGGGCATGCATGTTAGAGATAGGTCTGTGAACCCTATAACACTGCCCACCAAGCTATCCCCAGTGTGATTCCTGACTTTTCCAAACTATATATATATGTAACGGGTATTCCACCCCACCCAATCACAGATATAGTGTGGGTGCGGAGAACATACAGTGTTACCAGGTGTGGTGCTTTACCTGTTAGGCTCACAGGAGGGCTGAGCTTCCGCCACGGGGAACCTGGGTCAATTATAGTAATAATAAGAGTATCCTCATACTCGGTGCAGCGCCTCCACCTGCGATGGTTCCTAGCAGAGCAGGAATTGTTCCTCGCAGGACACATACAAATACTCGCACACCTTAAGTATGATAACCAATAACGTTTACTTAGGAACATCAGATACGTATACCATCAACATAAATAACAGGTGTCCCTCCCTAGAGGAGGCGCTACTACGGCATCTCGTAGAACGCAACTTCCTCCCACCGGATGATCCCACCCGTGTCCAGTGACCCACACAGTGACCCACACAATATGTCCCTTTAAATTATATGGATATGTGTGTGACTGCGCAGCCACTAGTCCCGTGTGAGTACTCGGTTGGTGCACTTATAACGATACCTGCCTGGTGCGGTGGCACCTGGTGTTAAAGGATCTTCTCAAAGGATCAAACGAGCTCCCACACGACATCCAGGATCCACCCGCGTGGTGATCCGTCAGGGGAGATCCCACCCTGAAAATAGTCCAGCTCTCTTTAATGCGGGGAGACTTCAGCCCAAGTCTCTCAGCAGGAACCGAAGCGTCCGCTGTGTCTCTACTACGGCTAATGGGGCAGGGTCCCTAACCTAGGGCCTGTCCCTATAGCACTCAGCTACTGGTGACTCAGGGCTATCTGGGGCCTAGGGGAATGCTGGCCTAGTGCAGAGAGTCACTGACTCCTGCACCCTACCTCCTTCCCTTAGCTGCTCCGGTCAATCAATAATTAACTGCGTAGAGCCCACGAAATGTATCTATTTCCCTCCTGGGGAGATACTGTAACCCTATTGGCTCCCTGGAGTCATGTGGCTCTGCCCCTGTGCACCCTGGGGGCTGCTACTCTTGGGAGCTATTCTCCCTTGCGGGGGCCTCGCACGCATTTCTTTTGCGCATGCGCCAACCTCTGTAGTGGCCGCCGGCTATCACAACCTGTTGCGCATGCGCAACTACAGTGAAGATGGCGGCGCCCTGCTCGGGAACTCAGAGACGCCGAAAGCGCTCCCTGCAATGGCCCCCACCCTCCCGAAGCGCCGGCCGGTCTGTCGTGTGACCCTCGGTAGCGGAGGTAAGAGGAGGGGAGTCGCGGGACAAGGGGACATGGCTACATCCTCCCCCTGGTAAAAACCCCAACGTCCTCGCTTGGGATACATAACTCACCCCGTACATAAATTATATAATAAAAATGCAGTTTGATCATATAACTTAGCACATGCATGACTCTAAACAAGATTGCACAATTCTGTGAGCATCACAATCACAGATTGGATCTTGCTCCGAGACCACTGCTTAGCCTCATAATGTGGTGCCCCAATTTGATCATAGTTACCCGAGTTGGAGGGTACCTGACTCTTTGGCTCCTGCGGAGCTGTTCTTCCGCAGCTCCCTCTGGGGAGTAATAAGTATAGTCCTGAGGCTCAGCCTCTTCCCTTGAGGGGAGAAATGTCTCTGGACAGTCTCTGTTTGGCACAAAATCACGGGCTCTGTGGATCCAAAGGCTGGCCTTTTGGTGCCACCTTAGTAGGCGTTGGCCTACGGGGCTCTTTACCCGTAGCTCCTCCGGGAGATGCCCCTCCATTGGGAGAATCCCTTTGAGAGGGTCCTTCCATGGGATCTTCCAGAGTCTCAAGATTGGTATGATCAGGTACAGTCTCTTGTCCAATCGCTGAGGAATCGGACTCACCGTTGAGCGGTGTGGCCAGTATTTCTGCGTACTCATCTCCCACTTGTGGAATGGGGAGAAGGTGATTTCGGTGCCATACCTTTACCCGGTCATCGGTGTCTTTGATACGGTAGACCGGGAGGCCAGGCATTTGAGATTCTATTTCATATACACCGTCTCTCCATCGGTCAGCCAATTTATGTTTTCCCGGGACTCCCAGATTGCGAAGCAACACAGGGTCACCAGGACGAAGTTCCGGTATTTGACCTTATGGTCGTATCGCCTTTTATTGCCAGCATTCAGCTTAGCTGTGGATTTCTCAGCCTGTTGGTATGCCTATTGCAAGCTGTCTTTGAGTCGCTGCACATATTTGAAATGGGTAGCATTGTGTATCCCATCCGTTGATACGCGAAGACGTACATCTACTGGTAGTCTCGCCTCTCGTCCGAACTTGAGGAAGTATGGAGAGAATCCAGTGGACTCGTGTTGGGTACAGTTGTATGCGTGAACTAAGGCCTCTACATGTCGACTCCATTCAGTCTTCTGGGCACCCTGTAGAGTTCCGAGCATGTCCAGTAGAGTTCTATTAAACCGTTCTGGCAACGCATTTCCCTCAGGATGGTATGGGGTTGTTCGTGATTTAGCAATGTTCAGCATTTTGAGCAATTCTCGGATCAGAGTGCTCTCAAAATCCCGACGTTGGTCTGAGTGGAGGCGGTTTGGAAGACCGTAGTGAACGAAGTACTTCTCCCATAATATCTTCGCCACTGTGATAGCTTTCTGGTCTTTAGTGGGGAAGGCCTGAGCATACCGGGTGTAATGGTCCGTGATGACCAGTATGTTGGATATTCCTCGGCTATCAGGCTCAATGCACAGAAAGTCCATACACACAAGGTCCATGGGGCCAGAACTTTTCAGATGGCCCATAGGAGCTGCTCTGGTGGGCAGGGTCTTGCGCTGGATACACCTAGTACAACGGCGACAGTGGCGTTCTACGGCCTCTTGCATTTTGGGCCAGAAAAAGCAGTCTCTGACCAACCCAAAAGTCTTCTCTATACCGAAATGTCCATGCTCATCATGTAGGGACTTCAACACCATGTATTGCAAGTTCTTAGGAAGGACTAGTTGTCGCCTATCCGGGTGGTTGTGGTATTGCACCACCCGATAGAGTAAGCAGTTGTCTATTTCGAATTTATCCACTTCCCGCATGAGCAAGGCCACCAAGTCGTTGGGGGCACGCTTCAGAAGGGCTGGGTTCTTCCTTTCGACGGCTTGCCTAATGATACTAACGACAGGATCTCGTATTTGGTAGTCTACCAGATCTTTCCACCGTAGCACTTTGTCACGCGTGATGTTCATCCCTTTTGGATCACAGTAGGCTGCGGGGACGACCTGCGACTGGCATCCCAAGGAATCTGCAACCCGTAATTCGGAGAAGGCCACTAGGTTGTTGATGATGGCGGCAGTGCTACACATAGCTCGCACCACTGGCCCTGGGAGTTCTTCCCATTCGTCATCATCTGGAATAGCACTTAGCCCTGGTCTTCGGGATAGGGCGTCAGCTCCTATATTCAAAGGCCCCGGCTTATACTTCAGGGAGAATTGGTAATTGTTTAGAGCTGCCAACCATCGGTGCCCGGCTGCATCCAATTTGGCCGAGGTATTGATGTACATGAGGGGATTGTTATCCGTCCTTACCTCAAACGTAACACCGTATAGGTAGTCATGGAGTTTTTCCGTGATGGCCCATTTGAGAGCCAGGAATTCTAACTTGTGGACAGGGTATTTCTGTTCACTGGGTGTCAGAGTGCGGCTGATGTAGGCTACAGGCCGAAGCCCTTCGGGGTGCTTCTGGTGCAAAACGGCGCCCAGTCCATTGAGACTGGCATCCACGTGCAGAACGTATGGTTGTTCGGGATCCGCATACGCAAGCACCGGCGCTTCGGTCAGGCATTTCTTCAATTTCAGGAAGGCCTGTTCACACTCAGGCGTCCATTTATCCCCAAATGGTTGGCGGGCCGATACAGCCTTCCTTCCGGTATCTTCAGGGTATATCTTCAACAGATTATTCAGGGGTTTAGCTCTACAAGAGTACCCTTCCACAAAGCGACGGTAATACCCACCGAACCCCAGGAAGGATTGTAGCTCTGTCACATTCTCAGGATGCGGCCAGTTCACGACCGCTTCTACTTTGGCTGGGTCGGTGGCGATCCCTTGAGCAGACACGATGTGCCCCACATAGGTCACCGGGGTGTGACAAAACCTGCCCTTGTCTAGGGACAATTTCAACCCTTCCTTCCCAAGACGGTCTATTACTTTAAGCAGCCTTTCTTCATGCTCCTCCGAGTTCTTCCGAAGACAATAATGTCGTCCAGGTATACAAGACACTCCCAAGGGTTCATGTCCCCGATAGTCTTCTCCATCAGTCGCTGGAAGGTAGCCGGGGCCCCACATATACCTTGGGGCATACGGGTAAATTGGTAGAACCCCAGGGGACAGACGAAGGCTGTTTTCTCCTGATCCTCCGCATTCATAGGTACCTGATAGTACCCGGATCGTAGATCGAGCACACTGAACCATTGGCTTCCTTCAGAACATTCAGGATCTCTTTAATGCGAGGAAGGTTGTACTGGTCCGGTATCGTACGATTGTTCAGGGTTCGATAGTCGACACACAGTCGTACGGATCCGTTCTTTTTCCTCACCACCACTATGGGTGATGCGTAAGGGCCCCGAGACTCTGTCAAAATCCCAGCGGTCCCTATTTCCTGTATGACGTTCCTCACATCGTCCACATCCCGCAGGGCGATGCGACGAGAGCGTTCCCGGAATGGGGTGGCATCACTCAGTCGAATGGTATGTTGGGCGCTTCGACTGCACCCCACTTCCATCTCACTCGTGGAGAACACAGTCCGTCGTTTATTCAACTGGGTTCTCAGCCGTTCTTTCCATTCAGTGGGCAATGTCGACTCGCCGAAGTTGAAGTCCAAATCGACTAGTCGCTCACTCACCGTTGCCGCATTCACCTGGGGCGTTGTTTCCACAGGGCTGACCGGATATATGCAACCCAGACTCTGTCCGGCATCAAGTTCCATCGGGAATGGAGAGATGTTCTGCACATAGACGTAAGTTCGTGGGGGGATTTTAGTTGTCCATTTCCTCACTTCGGGTAGTACCCTATACCCTCTCTGAACTTCTTCCTCGTGGGTACTCTCCAGAGAGAAGAGATAATCGTCCTCCTCTCGTCCAGGGTAACAGCAACAGATGGCCATTCTTTGCACTCCCCCTGGTAATACGGTCATCAGTCCGCGTTGACGATTGTAGAGGTCCCCATGACGCTCCAAGGCATATACACAGTGACACTCTTCTCGTAAGACGGGATCTAGAAGCGAATTGGCCAGCGGCAACTCATTGGTCTCTTTCAAGTAGGCTCTGATTACAGCTTGTACTATATCAGTATTGGTTCCCAAGATGATTGGATACTTGCACTGGTCTTGTGGCTCCGGGCATACCATTGCCGCTACATGCATAGGGTGTTTCTTGCCGGTGTTCAGTTGGAGTATTTCCAGTTGGACCCGTACAATTCCATCGATGGGGTAGTCTTCATTACTTAACCCCCTAACCTTCATATGGTCGGCCGCCCTCAGAGGGCAGTGTCTGAGGTGCTGGTCATAGAACTTGTGGTATATGATGGTCACTTGTGATCCTGTGTCCAGTAGGGCCGATCCATAGATCCCTTCCATTACCACCTGCACGATGGCCGCGGGGCCTACTTGACTGTAAGCTTCCCTTGGGGAGACGTCATCACCGCAGCCGGCGTCAGACGGGGCCTCTGGGGTTCCAGGAGGGGGTTCTGAGTCAGACTCGGCCGTCTGTACTCAGCCTACCATTGACCGGGCTGTGTTTCTTCTATCGGGAGGGTTTTCTTCCGGAGGGTTCTCACTCTCCGGACAATCGTTGGAGAAGTGGCCCTTCTTCCCGCAGTTATAGCACACAACCTCGCGTCATTCCGGACGAACCTTGGACGGGGAAGGTGGTCTGTCGGTGGGTCTTGGCTTGTACCCCTTAGATGGGGCAGCAGACTCTTCCTTCTTTTCCATAGAGCCCTTTCCCTTTGAGACGGAGGGGCTCTTAGGTTTTGCGGTAGAGTGTAGCATAACATGTGCCTCCTGCATTTTCACTTGGCGCAGCAACTCGGTGAACGTAGAGGGACCCCCGTCCATTATTTTGCTGCAGAGCATATTGGCTATGGGGTGAGTGGGGCTTGATCCCCGCAGGTACTGCTTATGGAGCACTTCATCCATCCCAGAGGCAGGAATCAGCTTACGATTGAGTAGGATTCCCAAGACCAGCTGCAGGCGGTGTATAAAGGCCGACAAGTCCTCTCCCTCCTTCTGATAAAGATTGAAGTACTTCGTCCAGATCGCTCCTTCATCTTCTGCTAGTCCGTACGCTTCCAACAGGAACTCCACCATCTCCAACGCCGTCAACTCTGGGTGTTGGTCCCTGTGGATGGTTACAATGGTAGAAGCGGGAGGCCTGAGACACTCCATGATACGCTGCCATTTTACTGTGTCAGGGCACGACCATTCCTCTACGACTTTTAATGCGTTCTCCCTCCAAAGGTCTATCCCTTCCTCCCCCTGGGGTATTGGAAGTACTCCCGAGAAGGCCTTGAGTTTCCGGTAGCCTTGAGACTGGGAGGCCATGGTGATGGCTTCTACGAATTGGGGTAGCGTCACCCCCATTATGGAACCTTCGTTAGTTACCCTCTCTCTGATAGGCCGGGAGTTCGCCTCGCGGGGTGCGGGGTCTGGTGGAGAGGGCGGACTGTCAGCCCAACTAGTGGCTCCCATGAGGGCGCTTGGGGTAAAGGAGACTTTGGGTTGGGGACGGTCAACCCGGTTTGGGGTACTTGACACTGGTGCAAGTGGGGTCCAAGTACTGGTGGACAGTTCATCTGAAACCTGAGGAGGGGCCCTTGGTGAAAACATTTCCCGTATTACTGGCAAGTCCAAGTATATAAGGGGGTAGCCTTCTGGCGGGACCTCGGGGGCAACTAGAGTGTTTGGAGCCGTCTCTTGGCATATGTCCCGCCCCACAGTGAATAGTATGGCGCTCCAATAAAAATTAGTGTTGAACACCCTGCCCCGGTACCATACTTTATTTGACCCTATGAGCTCCCTCAGCGAGTCCCGGAGGTCAGTCTCTGCTACTAATGCTGGAATGTTCCCTATAGCCACGACGTAACTAGGGGGCTCCAGGACGGAGATGGCCCACGCATGGACCTCTTGACGTGAGGGAATCACCATGTTGCTGATCTTTTATGATACTGGTTTGAATAGGGAACCCCAGTCTGGATCTCAGCAGCGCCTCCAAATGTAACGGGTATTCCACCCCACCCAATCGCAGATATAGTGTGGGTGCGGAGAACATACAGTGTTACAAGGTGTGGTGCTTTACCTGTTAGGCTCACAGGAGGGCTGAGCTTCCGCCATGGGGAACCTGGAGCAATTATAGTAATAATAAGAGTATCCTCGTACTCGGTGCAGCGCCTCCACCTGCGATGGTTCCTAGCAGAGCAGGAATTGTTCCTCGCAGGACACATACAAATACTCGCACACCTTAAGTATGATAACCAATAACGTTTACTTAGGAACATCAGATACGTATACCATCAACTTAAATAACAGGTGTCCCTCCCTAGAGGAGACACTACTACGGCGTCTCGTAGAACGCAACTTCCTCCCACCGGATGATCCCACCCGTGTCCAGTGACCCACACAATATGTCCCTTTAAATTATATGGATATGTGTGTGACTGCGCAGCCACTAGTCCCGTGTGAGTACTCGGTTGGTGCACTTATAACGATACCTGCCTGGTGAGGCGGCACCTGGCGTTAAAGGATCTTCTCAAAGGATCAAACGAGCTCCCACACGACATCCAGGATCCACCCGCGTGGTGATCCGTCAGGGGAGATCCCACCCTGAAAATAGTCCAGCTCTCTTTAATGCGGGGAGACTTCAGCCCAAGTCTCACAGCAGGAACCGCAGCGTCTGCTATGTCCCTACTAGCAAACGGCTAATGGGGCAGGGTCCCTAACCTAGGGCCTGTCCCTATAGCACTCAGCTACTGGTGACTCAGGGCTATCTGGGGCCTAGGGGAATGCTGGCCTAGTGCAGAGAGTCACTGACTCCTGCACCCTACCTCCTTCCCTTAGCTGCTCCGGTCAATCAATAATTAACTGCGTAGAGCCCACGAAATGTATCTATCTCCCTCCTGGGGAGATACTGTAACCCTATTGGCTCCCTGGAGTCATGTGGCTCTGCCCCTGTGCACCCTGGGGGCTGCTACTCTTGGGAGCTATTCTCCTTTGCGGGGGCCTCGCACGCATTTCTTTTGCGCATGCGCCAACCTCTGTAGATGGCGGCGCCCTGCTCGGGAACCGCCGGGGACTCAGCGACGCCGAAAGTGCTCCCTGCAATGGCCCCCACCCTCCTGAAGCGCCGACGGGTCTGTCGCGTGACCCTCGGCAGCGGAGGTAAGAGGAGGTTGAGTCGCGGGACAAGGGGACCTGGCTACATATATATATATATAAATATATATATATACACATTAAACTATACACATTTAATAAAATATATTGTGCCCTGTCTTTTATGTGTGGTAAAATATATGTCTTTGTTCTGGTGTCAGGGATGGAGTGAGAGAATAATTCACCTAACCTCACGAGCCTCATTCTTGGCGCACATTAGAAAAATAACTTTTAACATTTTTAAAACCCTGCAAACATGCTCAGTTTTATAGCCTGAGCTCGAGCACCTTCCTGAACCCTTACTCTAGGCTCAGGATACCTGGGCATGTATGTGGGTACCTCTGCTATACTCGGGAATCCCTGCTATACTAAGGACTCCGTGCATACCTGCAGATATATTTTAACCCCTTCATACCCGTTTACCTTGTCTGGAAGATGCTGCAGCAGGGATCCTGGCGGTGAGTCGTAAGAACGTTTCCAGGGTCCGAGGTTGGCAGAGTAATGCGCTTAGCTGTATCCGAAGATTCACTCAATCTCTAGAACTCTACAACTTTTGGGGTATCCCCTAACTCCGGAACCCAGCTACATAGACACATTCTGCAAAGACTTTCTCCGCCAAACCCACTGAAACTTACAGCCTAGAAATCTCCCGATTTCAGCATTACAGTAAAGGCAAAAATCACATAATTCTTTAATGTCGCAAAATCAGTATACAGTTGCAGTAATACATTTTTGACATCTGGGTCCCAGAGCTGACACTCTAAGAACCTAACACACGGGTCAGGGTTAACCAAGTGGGCTTGACCTTTATTATAAGCCTGGTTAACCCCTTCAAGGTCCCAGTTTCCTATTACAAGAATCTCAGTGAGACCCTATAGAGCAGCGGTGCGCAAACTGGGGGGGGGGGGGGGGCGCGGGAGGGTGAAAAAGCTGTGTGCGGTCGGCCAAGAAGAGTGCGCGGGCTGACAGCCAATGATGTGCGCGGGCGGCCGAACAGGATAGTGCAGGTGGTGGCCACGTGATGGTGTGTGTGCGCACGCGCGGGGGCTTCGGAGGTACGGGGAGGAGCACGTCTGAGCGTGGTAAAGTCAAACGCCCCTACGTCCGGTGTCTGCCCTGTAATAGTGCTGTGTTCCTGCTCTCCTCCGCTGGCAGCCTGCTTCGCCGCGATCCTCTGCAAGTGAAAGGGTAGGCTTCCACTATATCAATCATACTATGAATGTACAGAAATAATTTTAGAAAAAAGTGTAAACACTTCCCCGCTCGTGCTTGCAAAATTATGCAGGACACCCTGTGCTCATGCTTGGAGAGTTGGGGATGTCACCGCTCTCAGCGGCAGCGTGGACGCAGCCTAATTTTGCAAGCGCGAGTTGTTGAAATATATAAGTATTTAGACATATTTGTATTTACATTGTATACCGTTTAATAAAGGGTTTTTTTGTCATGTGATTTTGATTACATCAGGCAGAGAGCCCCGAGAAATTTCATGGATGAAAAGGGGGGCTTGGCATAAAAAGTTTGCTCACCCCTGCATAAATAGAGACACATTTACAAAACATTGTCCCATCTCAGCTGTAAAGAAAAGTTTAATACAGCTGGTCGTGGATTTTCACTGACGAAATCTGTGTTCCATTTTTTTTTTAAACTTGTATTTTATTGGTTTTACAAATTATAGGGGGAGGGGCAAAGGGGGTACAGAAAACAGAAAGAGGGTCTGGGGGGGGGAGTTACATCCATATAGCCCCCACACAGGGAGCATACAAAACAGTATACAGTACATAGTTGTATCAAAATTAACAAAATTTTGGACCGTGTGGCTAACATTGAGGACTACTGTCAGGCATTAGGTTGGGTTTTGTTCCATGTTAGTCACCCCTGGATCCCAGACAGTCAAAAATATATTGTATCTGTCGTGAATTAAGCTGGAAAGTTTTTCCATGGTCATTATGTCGTTTAGTTTGTGTTTAACTGCTATGAGGGGTGGGGGGGTCATTCTCTTTCCAGTGCGTCGCGACCTCTGTTTTGGCTGCTGACAGGATCTGCGTTACCAAAAGTTCCATATTCCTCTCCATATCCTCCATGTTCCATTGTATTGCTTTTTCACGGTTCCTCAGGAAGACTATTGTTGATGTAATTTTGAGTTAAAACAGTGTAGACAGGAAAATAGATTATTTCATCTTACAGGACAATAAATTAAATGGATCCATATAGGAACAATTCCAGGTTGACTTGTAGTCATAGGAGGCATCGGTTCCTCAGGTCATCACAGTTCAGTTTTGAGCAGGGCAGCGACTAAACATATGAAACATATCAACAATCCGTAGCTGTTCTTCACCGACACTCCTCCAGAAACAAACAAACCTCGGCTATTGCACAGGTCAATGTTACAACAGAGAATTGGATGGACAACTCCTATTTCATCTACTTCACTTGCTTTGCAGGTTACGGCACAGTTTCGAGTGACCTCCTCATTTCCCTGAAAGGGGAAACCTGAAAAGCAGGAAATTACACACATGGATTTGTATAGCTTCATGTTATTTTATAAGCACTTGAAATTCATCTCGCCCCCCCCCCCCCCCCCATTGCTCTGTCATTTCCCCAACGTCAGAATTCCTTTAGCAACAGAGCACCACCATTCCACCTCAATTTCTACCTGTCTCTAACACACTGAGTGCTCATTTGCATGTCATTACCCAGAATCCCTGCCTGCAGTTGAAGCATTGTATGCTAATAATGAATGTGCTCACAAGTGGTATTTTTATTTGCTGTACTGTACATGGAGGGTTTTTGTCACTTTTTTTTACTCGTCATAACATATTTTGTGTCTGGTTGTACCTTTCTTTTGAATATTTAATTTTTTCTTGGTCTCCTTCATCACCGTGCACCCATCACCTTTTTTATTTCTATATTCACCCTCATTTATTGGATAGCCAGTTTAAAATTAAAGAGAAAAGGGATGGATTTTTACAAAATCTCTTCTCTTAAATTTGAAACTGTCTGCAAACACGGGCATTGGTTAAAGCAGAAGTACAAGCAGCAGTTTTCTAAAAGAAATTATGCATCCATACAATCCACACAATGATACGTAATTAGCTAAGTTGCCGATCGATCCATTCTCCTGTGATCGATCGGTGAAGATTCGGTTGGGGGGTTCACTAAATGGCTGGCAGTGGACCAAAGATGCAATGTTCTCCAGGGAGGGGGGGGGGGGAGATAGTGTGACCAGGCAGTCACTAGATACAATTAGTGCACTGCTAGAGAGAGGGCAGGGCTAAAAAAGGGGTGTGCCAGAGCCTGTTTCAGAAGAGGAAGGGGATGTGACTTTGTAAATGGTTGCTATAGACACAAAATATGCTTGTTACATTATAATACATTAAAAATGTAATTCAGTGTTGTTTAAAATAAAATGCTACAAGTATTTTCTCACAGTAGAGAACTGATTTTTTGTTTAAAGCCACTAAGGTAATGAAGTTGCTTTTATTTTATTTTAATAACATAGTATTGAAGCAGAGGGTCTCTGGAGCCTTCATTTCAGCCTTGGGGACCCCCTGTTTCCTGGCCCCGGTATGGGGTGCCGGTATCTCCCTGCATTGTTTAAATCTACCGCGGCACGTGACCGGGACATTTAAACATTGCGGGTAGGTCCGCGACTCTGTCTCCGTTGTAGCGTCCTCGCAACTTTAGGGACAAAATAAGTCAACTCCCAATTCCACTTTGCACCTTATTTAGGATCGTAGAAATATTTATGAATCCCTACATTTTTGTTTCTACCTTCCTATAATATTAGCACTTTATCGGAATTTGATGAATCCGGACCTCAGCTCCTTATTTTAGTGTTCCTCCTGTGATAAGCAGTCACATTCTTACGTCACTGCTTCTTTTTTACATTTTTACCAAAGTGAAGTTTTATTTATTGCAATGTACACCCTGATTTGAGTACAGTCCAAGAGGGGGCTCTTTCCCTTCTTCTTGTCTATGTTGATCACTCAGCGCCCCCTATCATATTTACACTCACTCAGTTTACCTTCCTTCCTCTACTTTCCCTATACATGGGGGGGGCTTAACTCCAGTCCTCAAGCCCCACCAACAGGTCAGGTTTTCAGGATATCCCTGCTTTAGCACGCGTGGCTCAATCAGTCCTTGTTTCAGCACAGGTGGCTCAATCAGTCCTTGTTTCAGCACAGGTGGCTCAATCAGTCCTTGTTTCAGCACAGTTGGCTCAATCAGAGGCTCAGTCAAAGACTGAGCCTCTGATTGAGCCACCTGTGCTGAAGCTGGGATATCCTGAAAGCCAGACCTGTTGGGGGGGAAGCGGGACTGGAGAACTGGAGTTGAGCCCCCAGTGATAGAGTATACAATTACTGTATAAAGAGCATAGAGACAAAACATAAAAAAACATCCAGACATCTATTCATTGCAGACCATAAAATGGCCCCAATCTGAAAAACCTAACATTTAAATTAAAATCCCAATATGTTACTGAACCTCGCGTCGGGAAATGCACGGAGAACACAATGAAAACGCTAACTGCTCCCTACTCCAAAATCAGAAACGATGTAGTATTATTATTTGCAGACTTCTCTGGGTGGAGTTGTTGAAGGAACCACACAGGGATTCCACAGATCTCCACCTCTACCGTCATACGCAGGAGCGGTACACTTCATCAGGGGCGCTCAACGCCATCCTCATGCACCCCCAACAGGTCAGGTTTTCAGGTTATCCCAGTTTCGAAGATTGGGCCTTTGATTGAGCCCCACGTGTGCTGAAGCAGGGACTGATTGAGCAACTGGTGCTGAAGCAGCGACTGATTGAGCCACCTGTGTTAGAGCAGGGACTGATTGAGCCACCTGTGCTAGAGCAGGGTTATCCTGAAAACCTGACCTGTTGAGCGGGGGGGGGGGACTTGAAAACTGGAGTTGAGCACCCCTGGCCGATACGATTCCGATTTGGTCATTCACATACATTTATTAACATTGTCATGTTACTAGCAGGAAACCTACCGACGTCCGGGCTGAACACTTTGGTTTCACACACCGTATGTTTTTCAGAACAGTTTTTTGTATCCGAGCACTCGGAACTGGGCGATATGTACGGGCAAAAGTAACACTGCAAAGACCATACTGAAAAAGAGAAAGTTTGGATGTCCCGTTAGAAATACGAGCACTAATTAGGATATAACGCTGGGTGAGACTGTCACTTTTTTGCAACCCCCCCCCCCCCCCCAAAGTGGTCAATTTGGACCCTGTTCAGCTGCTGTTAAACATTATACTAAGTTTTTTTTTTATAACTTACATTTGTATTGAGTTTTATATATAGTACATAACATTCTATAGTCAGAGTTCGTACTCTAAGGTCAACCATATTAGTCCAGCAAGTAATATGAACCAAATAAGATCGGGAAGGGAGGGGGGTGGGGGAGAGGTGTTAGAGGGGGGGCGGGGGGCAAAAAGTAGTTGCAATGTTTAATTTTGTGTTGTACAATATGAAAGTTTCATATGTACATGAATATTTCAGTACAGGAGAAACAGCATTAAAAAAATTAGTATAGGGTTTTTTTTAAAGTTTTTTAATGCTGTTTCTCCTGTACTGAAATATTCATGTACATAAAACTTTCATATTGTACAACACAAAATTAAACATTGCAACTACTTTTTGCCAAAAAGGTAAATTAATTCAGTAAGTGCTAAAATGTAATCTTGCACTCCTATAACAGATTTGCTATGTATTGTATTGTATTGTATATCTTTATTTATATAGCGCCATTAGTGTACACAGCGCTTCACAGTAGTAATACATGTGGTAATCAAATAAATAACAGATAATATAAATAACAGATCATGGGAATAAGTGCTTTAGACATAAAAGTAACATTTCGGAAGAGGAGTCCCTGCCCCGAGGGGCTTACAGTCTAATTGGTAGGTAGGTAGAACGTACAGAGACAGTAGGAGGGTGTTCTGGTGAGTGCGTCTGCAGGGGGCCAATCTTTATGTATCCTGTGTTCAGAATATCCACAGTGCTATTCATATGCTTCTTTAAGCAAGTGTGTCTTAAGGTGGGTCTTAAAGGTGGATAGAGAGGGTGCTAGTCGGGTACTGAAGGGAAGGGCATTCCAGAGGTGTGGGGCAGTCAGTGAAAAAGGTTTAAGGCGGGAGAGGGCTTTAGATACAAAGGGGGTAGAAAGAAGACATCCTTGAGAAGAACGCAAGAGTCTGGATGGTGCATAGCGAGAAATTAGGGATGAGATGTAAGGAGGGGCAGAAGAATGTAAAGCTTTAAAAGTGAGGAGAAGAATGGAGTGTGAGATACGGGATTTGATCGGAAGCCAGGAGAGGGATTTCAGGAGGGGAGATGCTGAGACAGATCTAGGAAAGAGTAGAGTGATTCTGGCAGCAGCATTTAGGATAGATTGTAGGGGAGACAGGTGAGAGGCAGGAAGGCCAGACAGCAGGAGGTTACAGTAATCAAGACAGGAGAGAATGAGGGCCTGAGTCAGAGTTTTAGCAGTCGAACAACAGAGGAAAGGGCGTATCTTAGTTATATTGCGGAGGAAAAAGCGAAAAGTTTTAGAAATGTTTTGAATGTGAGGGGCGAATGTGAGAGAGGAGTCGAGTGTGACCCCTAGGCAGCGTGCTTGGGCTACTGGGTGAATGATTGTAGTTCCAACAGTAATGTGGAAGGAGGTAGTAGGGCCAGGTTTGGGAGGAAGTATGAGGAGCTCTGTTTTAGCTATGTTGAGTTTAAGGCGTCGGAGGGCCATCCAGGATGATATAGCAGAGAGACATTCAGAAACTTTGGTTTGTACAGCAGGTGTAAGGTCAGGTGTTGAAAAGTATATTTGTGTGTCGTCGGCATAGAGGTGATAATTAAACCCAAAAGATGTTATTAGGTCACCTAGAGAGAGTGTGTACAGAGAAAAGAGAAGAGGTCCCAGGACAGAGCCCTGGGGTACCCAAACAGAGAGATCAATAGAGGAGGAGGAGGTGTTAGCAGAAGAGACACTAAAAGTACGATGGGAGAGGTAGGATGAGATCCAGGATAGAGCTTTGTTCCGAATACCTAGAGTATGGAGAATGTGGAGGAGAAGAGGGTGGTCCACTGTGTCAAATGCTGCAGAGAGGTCGAGTAATATGAGCAGAGTGTAATGACCTCTGTCTTTGGCAGCATGGAGGTCGTCAGTTATTTTAGAGAGGGCTGTTTCGGTGGAGTGAGCAGTGCGGAAGCCAGATTGTAGAGGGTCTAGGAGAGAATAGGTGTTGAGAAAATGGAGCAAGCGAGAGAATACAAGACGTTCAAGGAGTTTAGAGGCAAAAGGCAGGAGGGAGACAGGTCGATAGTTAGAAAGACAGGTAGGGTCAAGCTTGCTGTTTTTGAGTAATGGTATGACTGTTGCATGTTTGAAGGAGGATGGAAAGGTTTCAGAGCAGAGGGAGGAGTTAAAAATGTGTGTAAGCGTAGGGATTATAGTAGGAGCTAGAGGTTTTAGGAGATGAGAGGGAATGGGGTCAAGAGGGCAAGTGGTAGAGGGAGAAGAGGCGATCAACAGCGACACATCCTCCTCTGAGACAGTGGAAAAAGAGTCAAGGAAGACAGGAGGAGAGTTAGGAAGAGGTGTAGGATGGGGGGAAGAAACAGAGGGGATGTTCTGCCGTATGGATTCCACCTTATGTGTTGGTACTGTACAATATTACTGTATGTACTATGGTGTAACACCCAAAGCATTAGAAACAGCCATGAATACTGGGCTATTTTGAATTAAATTGAATGTAGAGGGTTAACGTACAGGTATAAAGGTCATTTTTGCAGCACCATTGACACAAAGGCCATCATGAAATCTTGTTTCTCTAAGTGCCAGTGTATCCCGGTTTAGCTCCAGTCTTGCACCATGTGTGATTCGGGGACTGTCTGCAGGAGTTACAATACAATGGGTGGGTCCTATCGCAACTCAGAGAGAGGACTTTTTCTAATCATTCCTTACTTTCCCTGTGGGCAGAAGGAATATCTCAATAGTAAATGTCCCTGCCTTGTCACTGCCTTTAATACAGATTACCCTGGTGTAGCCAGGTCACCTCTTTGACAAAGTCCTATTGGTGGACGAAACGCATCAGAGTTCTCTCTGTAGCAGAAGGAATCGTGTGTATGCACTCAATAAACAACCTTTTTTCCTGATTGCGTGTGGATACCTGTGATTGTACCCCTACGGTTAGCTGTGAACCGCCTGAACTTCTTTCTTCTACTAGCCAGGTCACCTGATGGCTACTATTCTGCCCTTGGTACAATCAGGTTACCAGTAGTTGGTATGGGGTTTTCCCCCTTCCCTTTGGTACTGCACTTGAGTGACAGCAGGGGGTGGTACATCCTGTTGTAGCTGGGACAACGGAGTGCTCGCCTCCTGGCTATACTTAAGGGCAGGACCGCCCTAAAGTTAGCTGTTGTTCCTTCCCTCTGAGGAAGGCAGGTCACACAACTGGGAGCCATAGATTGGGGCCTTTCCATGTGCTCTTCCCGGGGAGAGTGAGTGTGGACCATACTTCTGCCTCCGCTAGGGAGGTAGGGAAGAGCTAGGATGGCTGCGGGTTCCCTTGGACTGACGTGGCGGTCCAGGGACCATCATTCATTGAGAGCTTACAGTACTGCATTGGGCAGAAGCCTGCTGTGTAACTGTGCTGTACAGAGTGAATAAACCGTTCCTGTTATATACCTCCTGCCTAGTGCGTGACCTTGCTGGGGGAGAGGTAATAAGTTCTACCGTGTGAGATCACCTTCAGCTCCTGGAGTCTACGGCAGATGGAGGTGCTGCACTGCTAAAGAGATATGTGGGGTATGAACCCCAGAAGCCTGATCCAGTGGCCCCACTACCATCGGTGGATGACTCAGCCCTCCTGTTGCCAGCCGATATATGCACCACACACCCTGTATGGCCCCTATCTGCGATTGTGTGGGGGAAACACCGTTACACTGGTTTGAATACCAGTGCCAGCTTTCCTGGTCACTTTGGGCAAGTCACTTTATCTCCCTGTGCCTGCTAAATTCTATGTACCTTGCTACAGTATATAAAGAAAACAACATGTGATTTTAAATATTATCCTTGTGGCGTGTATATTTCCACTTTTTGGGGAGTAATCCTTGGATACAGTAGGTGCCAGAGAAGTTTGTGTACGTATATCAGTGTTGTAAACAGGATCATCCAAAGAACAGCTCAGCTGGATTCTTTTGGATATTTATTGTTATAATACAATAAAGGATAGGTATACACAAAAATGAAGTGAAATATAAATATATGAATAGATGCAGAGATTGGATAGGGTATTGCACATAGAAGCGACGTGCGCATGCACCTCCAACATAAACCCAAATAATGATGTGACAGAGCCAGGAACACTGGTACTGTGTTACAGTACCACTTTGCGGGTCAAACAAACACATATTCCTAAGGATAAAGACCATCCCTAAATTAGGATCAGAATCTACTAGGTCGCTTCCTAGGGCATATACCCAAACTTATTTCCACCAGATCACCTTGCAGTTGTGGTACATTCAATTAGTCAAGTCATCTTCAACATCAAAACTCAAATGCCAGATTAATCCTGTATCCTGGTTGCTGTTTTTCTAACCCAAGGGGATATATGGAGTTGTGGTCAGAGAGATACATTATCTCAATTATCTCCTTCACACGGCCACGGAAAGTAAGCACATTGTCCCATCAGACTGCTGATGCAGTAAAGATAAATCATGTTGTGAAGTTCATGATTGAAATGACCTGAATGATATGGAATGGCATCTGTCAGCTATGTTATGGTGTTCATTCACAGCAATCAGTCAGGCCCGGCACGAGGGGTAGGATGAATTGTACAGTAGGTGACACACTCACAGCCTGGTAAGGTGATGTTTACATTCTGCATCACTCTGTGTCACTTTCACTAGCAAGTGCTAGCAGGTCTCCTGGCTGACAATCTGCAGCAACACATCGGATATTCTCTGCAGTCCTCCCTGCAGCACGCGCGCCTGGCAGCATGGCGCCGCATGCACAGACTGCAGCCGTGATCGGTGGTCTGTAAGGGAGCTCTAGGGGAGTGCGTGGGGCCATGTCGGGGCGGGGAGGCACGGCAATGACATATCTGCCCTGCCATTGGCTGCCCGCCAACCGCGTCGCGGCACGGGAAGACAAATTTCTTGTCTTCCAGCCAGCGTATGCGTTAAAGCGCTTTGTGCGCCCACACACACAGCCACAGGGGCCATAATGGGCTGTGATGTGGTGTGGTGTGTGTCGCACACGCCACAGCACGCGCCTCAGCGGCCACTGGGGACCTGGCCTAACATGGGATGCAAGCGCCAAAGTCGGTCGTTGCATTAATAGTAATACCTGTCCAAAGAGTTTTCCATGGAGGACATTGTAGTGTACAAGACCTCAGCGTACGGTACACTGTGAACGTTGGCTAGTACATTTGAAGACCTGTAGGATTTCAAAATCTAATCTAAATTAATCTGAAGCTGTGACTAGAAATATAGATGATTTATTTAATCATACAAATAAATTGTTACCACGTGAACTTCACTGAGGCAGGCGGGTCCCATTTTATATATATATATATAAAACTGAAATCTTTGTCCGATGTTTGTCTGTGGGTTTGTGCATTTTCTGATTGGTTGTCCCCTCTCGTTGGCGCGCTCTCCCATTGACTATGGGGCGGGGTTTGCGGGGCGACGTCACAAACAGCGGCTCACAGGCAATCTTCGATCCTCCTCACTCGGCGCTTCTCCTCCTCACTGCAGGTAAGCTCCCCAGGCGCTTCTCCTCCTCATCCCGCGGCTAGCCACACTCTAACCTCCCCGGCGCTTCTCCTCCTCACCCCGCAGCTAGCCACACTCTAACCTCCCCGGCGCTTCTCCTCCTCATCCCGCGGCTAGCCACACTCTAACCTCCCCGGCGCTTCTCTTAAATATGCTTCCCTCTGCTACTTTGTCAAATACTATATACTGTGCCCGCTTTCCCATCTATCTTCTAAGCCAGAGGTACTCAACTCCAGTCCTTAAGCCTCCCTAAGAGGTCAGGTTTTCAGGATATCCCTGCTTCAGCTCAGATGACTCAATCAGTTCCTGCTTCAGCACAGGTGGCTCAATCAGTCTCTTCTTTTGCACAGATTATTCAATCAGTTCCAGCATCAGCACAGATGACTCACTCAGTTCCACCTTCAGCACAGATGACTAAATCAGTTCCTGCTTCAGCACAGGTGGCTCAATTAGAGGCACAGTCAAAGTCGAAGACTCCCCTGCTTCAATGTGACACATTGTGCTCATTTGCATGTCATTTCCCAGAATCCCTTGCTGCAGTGGAAGCACTGTATGCTGGGGATAATGGTGAAAGGCAGGGTTGCAGACCTGCTTAAGACATGTGAATATGCTCACAAGTGATCTTTTTATTTGCTATATGCAATATGGTGGAGGTTTCTTGTTGACACACACAAACACACGCTCTATACCATCGCTCAGTAAATAAGGGGAATATATATATATAGTGAGAGCTAATAAATGTAGTGAACAAGTGACTGCTAAAATAATAGAACCAATGGAAGGCTGCTCAACAAGGCGTAACTAATTCCTGAAATACATATAGAAAAACAAAAAAAGTGAGCGCACACTCCAAGAATCAATAATATGACAATTTAATAAATGGATAGTAGTGGTAGAGACAAATACTAAAATAATAGAAATAAAAATAAACAATCCTATAATAAATGAACAATCTAAAATGTGGAGATGGCTGCAGCATATGATGGGTTAACCCTGCGATGAATATCAGTCCGTATTAGTCCGATGGTAAATAGTGCCAAACACTCCTCCATGGAAGATGCAGGTAAGTAACTCCAATATCCAATGTGCAAATGTAAATAGTTCCAGTAAATAGTTGGAAGACTCACTCTATGACAATAAGCCCAGATAAATGCTGATTGGGGATTCACGCTACCAGCGCGCCTGTCAGCTGGACGCCTCGTGTCTGTGAGTAATAGGAACCAGATGGAAAGAGATGCATAAGCAGGAGTACCTTACCGGTCAGCGTCAGGACCCGTGTATATCACAAAGAGCCCCTCCACGGTGTTCAGAGGGTTGATCTTCCCAGCACGACCGGGGTAAGCGAACCGCAATAGTTGCAGCAATGAAGGTGATGAATGTATTGGCACAAAGGACATCAGATGTAGCCCGATAATATGGCACTTCCAGCAGAAGTAAAAGCAGGAACAGCTGATTACCTCTCAGGGACTTCTCAATAGCGCAGCCTCCAACGTGATGACGCACCCTACGCGTTTCGTCAGTGCGTAACCGACTTCGTCAGAGGATATAAAAGTAGTGGTACCTAGAGCCCTCTGCTACCTTTACTCTTTGACCATTGGGTGTACTTCTTCTAGGGTTGTGTTACAAAGTAATCGAGGGCTAAACACCTTTTCCTTTATCCCAGTGACTTTGCTGTGCGGTGACATACAGCAAATGATGGCTTTAGGAAACATCAATGTCTAAAATGGAAAAGAGTAAAGGCGCATCTTCATTTGCATGTCTTTACCCAGAATCCATGAACCACTGCATGACAACGGGTTCTTCAGAACCTCTTAACATATACTGTACTTTTGGGCATCTTTTCTTTGCTGGACCTTATATGGTAACGGGTCTATGCCCCTTTTTTTTACCCACCATAACTTTCCTGCTTATTTGCCAACATGTTCTTTTTAGAAGCCTCAGCCAGACTAGATTTTGGGAATAGCCAAGTAATTAGCAAGCACACAGGCAGGCACTTAGTTTATTTATTTATTGATGATTGATTGGTTCACTGGGGTTCTTCAATGAGTGGATTAAGAAACACTGCCTTTTTGGGTCCAGTGTGTACAGAAATAACTGCATGTTATTTATAGATAAAGGGGACATTTTAAACCTTCCTTTCATTACTTTATGAAAAGCATCAGTCTTTTCTCTTTCTTCTCATTTGGAAGCCTTCCCACATTCAAATATTGATTGCAAGTTGTGATAACATCCGATGTAACGATGGAATCATTTTGCATAAAAGAATGAGCATTACATTCCATATACTGTATATAATTCATTCCATATCTACTATATATTTTGGGAAATTGTTTGTCCGCTATGCATTTGTACACCTCTTAAGATATCGTAACTACCTTTTGCACAATGGTTCCTGACATCAAGGAGCAGGTTGTATGTTTTGATACAATTGGATACATTCTATTTTTTATTGTATGAGTTATTACAATTTCTCTGACAAGCAAGTCAGCCCCTGGGGGTTGTACCTGGTAGGCTATGTATCTGGTACGTGAACATCATACTGGTGCCATCTTAATGCACATGGCCTGGTGGCGGATAAGGAGAGTCAGATAGCTATAAAGTTAACACAGAAAGTAGATAAAGAAAGAGAGAAAGTCCGTTTGCAGGTGAGAAGAAAGCAAGAATGCTGGAGAAGAGAGGCGGAAAGAATTGGTCACATCATAAGGTATTAAAGGAAAGTAATGGGGGTCAGAGAAATGAGATGAGGGGGGATAGAGATGAGGGGGGGAGAGAGAAGGGGGTAGGGGGTTAGAGGAGGAGGGAAAAGATAAGGATGGTGTCTTAGCATTTCTGAGCAATGCTGAGTACTTTCAGCTAATATATATATATATATATATTATTATTATTTTTTTAATATATATTAATAACTGCTTCCACGTTATTAATTACCATGTTTCCACACACCTGTATGGTGAAGACCATGCTCCAAAAGTTTCTGATCTTTCTATAAAGTAGGGTGGGGCCTCCCAAACTCCGACCTGAAGATCTACCTAATTATTTAAACACCTGATTCTAATTATCCCCTTTAATTTAGCTGATAAAACTATGGTTTCAATTAATTTTTCACATACTGTATCCTGACTATTAATTATTCATTGTTTGTCTAATTCATACATCATGTTTCAAAAGACATGGAATTGGTTAATATAAACCCTATTGAATTTAAGATAAAACTGGTTTTGAATCAAGAAGGTTATCATGGAAAAACTATGGAACTTCCGTAATTATCATTGGGGTTCATAAACTTTTTCTCGCCATTGTGTTTAAATATACTGAATACATATAATATTTGCACACTGATATTGTATATGTTGTAAAATTAATATATAGATATATCTATATACTATATAATTCCTATATATATATATATATGATATATATCATAGTAGTAGATTCATATAATATATATAGATAGACGTATATAGATAAGATAAAGATAGTATATACCACACAGCTAGCTAGAGATAGAGATAACAATATATCTATATACTATATCTAGCATATTATATCACTATACTATATATATCTACATATCTACATATTACATATTACAATATCAGTGTGCATATATATAAATATATATATGAGCTGGTGATGAGAGGGAGAGCTGAGGAGGTATGATGAGGAGGGATGATGTATTTATGTATGTCTTTATTTATATAGCGCCATTAATGTACATAGTGCTGCTTCACAGCAGTAATACACGTGACAGTCATATAAATAACAAATAATACAAATAACAGATCATGAGAATAAGTGCTTCAGACATAAAATAAACATTTAGGAAAAGGAGTCCCTGCTCCGAAGAGCTTACAATCTAATTGGTAGGTAGAAAGAACGCACAGAGACAGTAGGAGGGCGTTCTGGTAAGTGCGTCTGCAATGGCGATGGGAATGAGATTAGAAGCTCTTTGTGCAGTTACGCAAGTATTCACCAGGGGGCAGTATGGCTTATTGCACTGCAATCCCACATCAACTGTCATTCAAGTCCAGGGCAGATACCGAGGGATCTCAATGCGTTAAGTCAACTTAGTGAATTCCCGGTAACTGCAGCTTCACAATCCCAAAGAACAGTACTGCAGACAAAACAAATGCATATGAGTAATAATGATTGTTATTAATAATAGTATTGAGGACAACTACACATCTCTGAAATAATGAGTGAAACCAAATAACTGGGGGGCCCTGTAGCCTACGGAAGGTAAAACAGGGCTGGGGTTCATATAAAATAGACCTCTGTTTGCCCAAAACATCACTACGATTTGTATAATTTCGAATGCTCCTTAAATCACCCCAAATATACTGGGGTTTCCTAGTCCAGTTAATTCAAATATTGAATAAATGACCGTGAGTAATAGTGAACCATTACTGTTTGATGTGAGAGAATATAGTTCAACACAAAATGCCGTGATCCCTGGGATACTGACCATGTCCCGTCAGGGGTACCAACAGCCATGTGTATTGGGCATGGCAAACTGCAGCATTGCTACAAAAACGACACAATTGCATCATTGCGACTCGCTTCAAATAGCTGCTTTGTGTAAGCGTAGTAATATAATAAATAAATCACAATACAGATGTGGCAGCCGTTATTATACCTGCTAACGTGTATTGTCGTGAAATTTATAACGTAATCTTGCAAATCGCGTTATCCATGAACTTTGAACGTGTAAGCCGGTGCAATAAGCGTTGGCTATATCCTTCTGCGCTTTGAACCTGTGCGGATCTCCCTGTCCCCTGCTACGTTCGGGTGGCATTCATCTCTTGTCAAATGTTGGAAACAAAATGAACGAGTTTCATTCCCATGCCAGTGCTGCAAATAGATGCCAGGTTACATAACCCCCAAAAGTTAAGTTGTCCCAAAAATGTGTATAATGTCTTCTTTGTTAGAGAGATCTGTAGTTAAATGTGTACAATAAATTGAAATTCTTACCTGTTTGCCAAGACAGAGCCAGAGTCAAAAGATAGATTGCAAATCCTTTCATCTTGTTCGCTCAACAGTTTGCAAATACTGAACATCTACTGCAGGTAGCACTTATATACAGAATCACACCTTTGTTTCATTAGCATAATCAGCACAATTGTGCAAATTACGATTTATCTGGACTGGAATGGCAGGCTACCTGAGTCATGAGTTGCTGGCATTTTATATAACATGCTCTGCCTTTTTATAGACATTCTCGCACATTCGTTCCAAGAAAGAGATGTGAAAACCAGTCCAGCAGCTTGTGATCCAGAATGGATGAGAGTTACAACAATGAAATGATTCTACTGTATTTGTTACATGTCATTTAATGATATGCATAACTTTGCCATTTAAAAGCAGATCAAACACATACAATGAAAAAGTGGTTCAGGTTACATGAGTGTCACGGGAGATCAGGTAATTTACACCTTTTTACCAGGATCATTCATTGAGCAAAACAAGTTGGTGAAATAAACTGTACATTTATTCGCATAAAATCGTATACACGCAGTGGAACACAAAATATAGACAAAAAGACACTTACTGGGGGTCTGGGGTCGAAAACTAGACTCTCCTAGTTGCAGAGAACTCTAAATAAGGATTTTACCCTGACCTGGACTTAGCCTGAAATGTCATGGAACCCAAATGGGCATAACGGTCCAGATGCAACCACTACATTCTCTCCAGAGGACTTGGTTTTGCTTGACTGGAACTTAGTACCAAACTCCCTGGAACTAAACTCTGCTTGCAATCCTAACCACGACCGCTACATTCAATTCTGAGAACTTGGTCGCAAAAAGCTGGCACCATTTTTCCAGGCAGACTTTTCTGAAGCCAGTGCCTTGCTATTTGCGCAATATCACTTTTGAAAAGCCCGCCCGTGCTCACTCAGTGAGCCCTGCCCACTCACCGTGAAATTCCACAGGTACAGATGAAACTGCCGGTTGTTGACTGCTTGCTAAGAAAAATCTGTGACCCTCTCGCAGTAGCTCGTGAGATGTTCCAGAGCCTGCTGTAATGGCCCATCAGATTAACACAGCAGAAGTCCCTGCGTTTGAATGGGACTCACAACCAGGTAGGGTTCATACAGCGTGAGTCCCAAACAAATGCAGGGAGCCCAGCTGTGTTAATCTGATGTGCCATTAGTCTGGCTGCTGGAATCTAGTTGCATGGGATGGGTTTAAGTGCAGAATTCTCAAGGCAATCTCAAGGAAAGCAGTCGACAACCGACAGTTGCAGCTGTAGGTATGATTGTGGCCACAGAGCCGTGTCTGGCAAAAGTCATCCTGCACTTAACCAAAAACAGCCGCCAAGACTGTGGCTATTTCACAGACCCTTAAATTAGCCCCGGAGCCTTCAGACTCCCCAGGATTTTTTCCACCCTTTCTTGGGGAGTAACATTAAATACATGCAAGCCCAAATCAGACAAAAGCATATTGTCCAATAGAAAAAGCACATCGTTATCTGAATCAGAGTCGGGATTAAATCTCACACTACCACCTAACTGCAACAGAAACTTGCTAACAACTTTATTCTTATTTTTACTACTCTTCTCAACTGCACTCACAAGCTTGGCCCCCCACCCAAATCTTCCTATGAACAATATTTGACCAAATCAAATTCAACCTGCCCACAACCAAGGTAGATGTAAGAAGATTAGAACACCGTCAGAAACTGGAGTCAGGAGGGGATCCAAATAACGAAGAAAATCTTTATTGGAGTAAAAACAGCACAGGAAAAGACCTCCTACGCGTTTCGAACGTGTTGTTCTTTATCAAGGAGTGAATAACTAATGCAGATACACTCCTTTAAATACTAAGCTGATCTGCCTCCGCTTCGCGTAATGTTTGTGCATATTTTGTTTTTAATCATATCTCATTCATTAAACTTATGGGTTTGCGGATACACTCTTTTTGTCTCTTTATTATGATTGACTAATTCTTAGTCAGTTTTTTTATTTTATATTGGGGATAAGTTATTTTGAGCACCAGACTTGCTGATCACAGATGATGCCTCTTATCCATTTCCTATGCATATTCTGCACATGGGGTGTTTCAATACATTATCGGGGACTATGCAAGGTATGTGTCTCTTTTAACTTTTTGTGCCTTATAGCGATCTGTAGCCGCTTAGCCCAGGGATCCTCAGTGACTCTCAGTATACCTCTGCATGATGCGCTTGCGCCGGGAGGTTGCGTGATGATGTCACGATGTAATTTGGCGCGAAGCGGAGGCAGATCAGCTGGGTATTTAAAGGAGTGTATCTGTATTAGTTATTCACTCTTGATAAAAAACAACACGTTCGAAACGCGTAGGAGGTCTTTTCCTGTGCTATTTTTACTCCAATAAAGATTTTCTTGGTTATTTGGATTCCCTCCTGACTCCAGTTTCTGACGGTGCACTACTCTTCTTACATCTACCTTGGACTTACCAGCAGAAGCACGTCATCCATACAAGAAGGTGTCTGTGAGTCTATTGCTCTTATGCTTTATTATTGCCCCCAAAGAAATTGATTGTGGTGAGTTTTCTCATACACTTTCGTTTTCAGGGATCTATGGCTTTATTTTGCTTCATGGACTAACTCACTAACACCTACCTGTGTTTTGGGACTGATTATTCAATCTACAGCTGGGTATTTGAGCATTCTGACAACTCTCTCTACCCCCAACCAAACCTGAATCTGCACCAAGTCCCTCCATGAATTCGAAGTCTAATATCGACTTAAAAAACATTGTTACCCCCAACATGAACCAATTAAACCTGAGGAGGCCTCCTTTCTATGACTAGCACTAACAACTCTGACAACAACTGGTCCCACCTTAACCCTCTCTCAACCCCTGGCCAGCAGGCCATTTTGCAAAGGCCCATGTCCATCCCCCATCCCCATGTAAATGTCAATCTCCCGTCAACACATCTGGTCGGTGCCAGACGTTGGACCCAACTTTGTATCCACCCGCAGAGCCCCAGATCCTCTCCACCAGTGGACCGGAGGTCTGTCCTCACTTCTCAAGGTAAAATTATTAGTGGTGGTGGAAACTGAGTGAGAGGGTAATTGAGCGAGAGGGGGGTGATTGAATGCAAGAGTGAGATAGTGGTGGGGGGAATTAAGTAAGAGGGGGGATTGAGTGAGAGAGAATGAGGGGCGGTGTTGAGTGAGAAAGGAGGAGGGGGATTTGTGTAAGAGAGGAGATGGGGAGTAATTGGGTGAGAAGAGGATGAGGGAGGAATTTGAGTGAGAGGATGATGGGGGAATTGTGAGGATCAGGCGCAGGCTCCGACTCCTGCTGTGTGCACTCTACACAGCAACGAATCAGCACTCTGGTTTCATTTTCAGCCTCGGCTGACCAGCAGTTCAGCGATTGGCTGATTCACCCTTTATATGCTCAGTCTTTGCTTCTGCAATTTGGCTGAGCATAACAGTTTGTACCGCGTGACATTGTGCTGGTCGCAAGCACTCTGTTATCCCTTGTCCTGCCTTGCCTTGATGTGCTTTCTCTTTCCTTGCAGTTCACCTGGACCCTTGCCACGGATTTCCCTACTACCCTCCTGTCTCCTACCCTCGATCTCAGCTTGGAAACCTACTACGCTAACTTCTATTACCCTTGACCTCTGCAATGTGACCCCTACTACTCTCATCTCTCCAATCCTGACCCGGCTACCCATGACTACGCATCTGCATTCTGGACGCACCTTCGTGGCGCCAGGTCAGTGTTTCTATATCCCCACCTTGGCATCGCGGTTCAGTCCAGTTTGTGGCGACCACCCGTTAAAGTATGCTCAGCCCCGCAAACATGGACCCCACTGGGGTGGGTATGCGCTCAAATGCACCAGTACGTAGAGCAGAATAACAAACGTATGGATCACATGCAATCTGCCATAGATCAGCTACATCATGCAGCATTCAATCCTGCTCCCCCAGCAGCAGCTGTCGTGACACCAAGTTCTGCCCACGTCACTGCTGAGCCACGACTCCCCCTGCTGAATCGCTCATCTATCGGGGGTTTCTAAACCAGTGTTTTATAAAATTTGAACTTACCCCTTCTCGTTTTGTGCCTCAGCGTTCAAAAGTCGCATACATCATGTCTCTGTTAACCGATGACGCTTTGGCGTGGGCATCTCCTATCTGGGAGTTAATATCGGACCTCACATGTGACATATCTATCTTCACGCGGGAGTTCCGAAGGGTCTTCAACACTCCAGGATGTAAGGTAACGGCTTCTTCCTCTCCTACATATTTCGCAGTCGAACGGTGGCCCGCTACGCAGTGGAATTCGCTCGCCGCAGAGACCAGATGGAACAAGGAAGCACTGGTAGCAGTATTTCAGCAAGGCCTTACGGAGAACCTCATGGATTAACTCGCTGCGCTGGAACGTTTAGAGGATCTCATCACCCTATGTATCCGCATGGACCTGCGCCTACAGGAGCGAAGAGCCAAGAAAGTTCAGTGCAAAGGTGGTACATGATTTCTTCATCCCAATAAGGCGGGAAATGCCAAAATCCCAGTGAGACAAAGGAGAATCACACTGGTAACACTACATACTTCTCCCTCTACCTTCAAGGTTGATGATGTCTATAAAATTAACCGGGGAATCCTTCGCGGTCAAGACACAGGCCTTTCTGGACTTCGGGTCAGGCGGTAATTTCATCGACCAAAATTTTGCAGAGAAGCATGTCATTCCGTTTGTGCAGAAAAAATCTCCGGTAGCTTTGGAAGCGATAGATGTCAGACTGTTACAACCAGCATTCGTTTCCTTAGACATGGTTTCACTACAGTTGGAGATAGGTACGGACCATATGGAAAAGATTCGACTGGACGTTATCCACTGTTCCAATATTTCCGTAATTCTGGGTTTACCGTGGCTTCAACTTCATAAACCTTTCATAGATTGGGCAGAGTCTTGGCTCGTCGATGGGTGTTTACGATGCCTAAGGAACTGTTCCATTCCTTCCCAAATGCTGGCTGCTGCTTCAGTGCCGTTTGAGGAGAAAACTGACCTACTCAGTTTCTACTCCTCCTTTCGCAACGTATTCGACAAAGTTCAGACCGAGGAGCTGCGTCCACATCGGTCAGTATTTTAGAACTTTTTAATTGAGATATTTAGGGATCTCCTCAACAAATATGTCACAGTATACCTGGATGATAGACTGATCTTCTCTAAATCAGCACATCCAGGCCACGTGACGCAAGTTCTAAGACAATTGTGGGAGAATCATCTGTTCGCTAAATTAGAGAAATGCCAATTCCATCAATACAGTACCTCATTTCTGGTATATATCATCTCGAATACTGGATTAGCCATGGATCTATAGCCAAAGTCAAAGCCATTCTGGAGTGGCCACACCCCCTCTGCCTGAAAGCTGTTCGGCAGTTTCTAGGCTTTGCAAATTATTACAGCCAATTTATAGAGAGCTTTTCATCCGTCCCGGCGCCTATCACCGCATTAACCAAGAAAGGGGCGGATCCTTCTCAATGGTCTGCAGAGGCAGCAGATGCATTTGACAGACTAAAGACAGCCTTCGCTTCAGCTCCAGTTCTGGTGCACCCAGATCCTGCTTTGCCCTTCACCCTTGAGGTAGATGCATCAGATGTGGGGGCAGGAGCGCTACTATCTCAGCGGAAAAACTCAAAGGCCAAATTGCATCCTTGCGTATTCTTCTCCGTAATTTTCTCCCCAGTCAAACGGAATTATGACGCAGGCAAAAACGAGAACTCTTGGCCATAAAAATGGCTTTTCAGGAATGGAGACACTTGCTGGAGGTACCGAAAACCCGGTGACTATCCTCACCGATCATACAAACCTCTTATACATCGAGGGCGCTTGACGATTGGGGTTGAGAGGGTTAAATCTGGCGGCATTCCGCCTATGCCTTCCAGCCTCCATGAAGAACCCGTTGGTATTTAAAACTCTTTGTACTGGATCCCAGGTCTCTTGTTATTGCATCTCCTCTGTACCTGCTATCTCATCATTCACAAAATCTGTCCCTTCTTCAATATAAGGGTATTCAATGTATTCCAGTTGACAGGAGGGGTGGTGAAGAATCAAAACATTCTCAAAACAGGAGAATTACTGGATTTTCCAATTAAACACCATTATCCCTACGGGGTTAAATGAAGATTTAGATATTATTTCTTTGTTTTAAGGGAATCTATAATACATCTTGCAATATAGTGTCTGATGTTGGTATGTTCCTTCTCTCTGCGCTTACAGTATTGTAAGTTTATTGTGAGCTTATTTTACTCATGTGACTAGCTATGGCCTCTCTCCCTCTTGGCATTTTTGGGGTTAATCATGACAGTTTTGAAACATATTTGTCTATATAGACTTTATTATGTACAATTGACTAATCAATATTGTCTTGTTCTTTTCTATTATCTCTCTATCATTCTAGGTTCACAGGATTATTTAATGCTAAACAGTTAGGATTTTATAGATATTGTATAATTCTGTTATATGAAGTCTTTTTTTGGAGGGTAGGATTATGTAAATCCACCCCCAGTAAACTCAGCTGATCAAGTATAGTTACTGCACCAATAAGGTGTTACCTACTCTAATTCAATACATTTGTTAACACCCATAATCCATTATCTTTTGGGTTTAAATAGGACACATTCTCACATTGAATCAACCCCTGATGAAGTATCTGTGGATACGAAATGCGTTGGAAATAGATAGTGTGCTGTTTCTATATGTTATCTATAATTAACTCAATACTGCCCTTCTGGCTATTTTCATTGCAAGTTATCGAATCCTCTCAGAAGACGTGGTTGATTTGGGCTCAACTGCAACAGCTGCGGTGCAGTCCATGTGATTCAGCCCTCTTTCACCTACACAATGGTGACACGTGGAGTTCAACGCTGAGGACCCAGAGAGGGTGCACTCATTAACCGCGGTTCATCCTCATCCAACGTGCTCTGGCGCATGTTTGCCTTGACGATCGGAGGTGGGGGCCATGTGAGGGTGCACTTACCTCTCTTCCCCACTTGGAACGTGATTATTTATACCATCGAGCCGGGGCGGGTGCCTTCCCTACTGGCGTTACTCTCTATCCGTGTGCGGACACCCACCACTCTGCCTACAACTTGGCGAATGTCTTCTGGAAACTGAGATAATTTTCGTGATGTTTATGGGAAACCTTGTACGATTGTATCTATCTTAATGTAACATTGTTATTTCTCCATGTAGCACTGCTTATGTGCGTTTTATATATATTTTTTATATGTTTTACTAAAGATTTATCAAGTGAATTCTTGCGCTTGTATTTTCCTAACCGGCTTTCTTCCATCCTGCACGCCCGATACTATTTTGAGCCCTGCAACTACCGTACGTACCACAAAGTCCTTTGATGGATCCCCCATACCAAAAAAACACATAAAAAATGAAAACCTGCCAACTTCCTGTTTTAGCATGTTCTTGTATAGCGCTGCTAGTTTTACTTAGCGCTTTAGAGACATTTTGCATGCACAGGTTCATGCCCTGTAGAGCTTACAATCTATGTTTTTGGTGCCTGAGGCACAGGGAGATAAAGTGACTTGCCCAAGGTCACATGGAGCAGACACTGGGAATAGAACCAGGTTCCCCTGCTCCAAACTCAGTGCCACTCAGTGTCTTTACACACTGAGCCACTCCTTCCTTTCCACTAACCTCCCTTACCTCAATGCCCAGCTCCCATGCCAAATTAAGGTATTCCTGCCAGACAGCCACTTAACTGCAATAACCAGGGGGGAAAGCTTGAGAAACGGCTTCAAGTTCCTCACCAAGGGGGAATCCACCCAAACCTCTGGCCAATGCTCAGCGCACCATGACCCCTCAAAATAAGCCCAAAGCCTATTCACCCTGCCGTATCTGTAAACATCTATAGCTCCTTGTTTGATATCGGCCACCCCCTCCATAGAGTCCTACCATTGTACTGTAGGACCACAAAAAACTTATCCAAACTACAAGGTCCTAATGAATACCAGATGTCACCCGAACAAAATGATGCATCCCCTTAAATAAGCAAAGAAAAAGAAATACGTGCGCCTGTCGATAAATTCATGAAGCACTCACTGACTAAAATATAAATTAATAGATAAATAAAAACATATTAAAAGGTAAAATGAATTAAACCTTGTATATATGTACACTTTAAACCAATAATTGGTGGTGTGACATGAACCATTCAGGAGTGAGAGGGGTTGGCTCTAGCTCTAATAACAGAAATGGCATATGGTGCCAAAAGTACCCAAACAAATATGCAGCCTCCAATGCAAGGTACCCGAAACCTTGCTAAGGTATGGACAGTAAAACAAACAAAAAGGGAAGCGCAATATGAATTTGGGATAAGGCACAACAGCCACTTTATGTTATAAAACAGGAATAAAAATACATATAATTACATAAATGAAAAACAACATCCAGTCTCTGCCGAAAGGGAGATGTCCAGGTGGTAGGAAAATGTACTTTGGGTAAGTAACCTACTGCCCCTGTCTGTCTAAGCAGACTCGGGCACAAATGACCGTGGAGAGGTGAAATTCCAGAGTGGTAGCCTTAGATGAAAAATGCCACCAACCGTGCAGGTAATGGAGTGTATGAGAGTGGAGAGGTGCCGTTAGGCAACATCTGTAGAGATCGCTCACCCAAACTTCAAACCGCTTGGCGGGGGTGGCTCCTTCAAATCCTCCTCCAAACGCCGTGATGTTATGCAGGCTCCACGCTTCTCCAAGGCTCGTACACAAAGCGGAACAACTCCCAGGCTGCCGGGTTTCCGGGTATGACGTCACGGCCGGACGTGACGCACCAACCCTTCCCGGCCAGTCACAGGAGCGGCTTGATCGTGAAGGAGTAACGAGCTGGTTCTCACACAGCCCACACGGCTTCAATGCCTCTGGTAATCCAATCTCGAACGGGGCTCTGGGAGTCGAGTTGCTGCTTGCTGTCTTCTTAAAAATCCCGACCTAAACTGAAAATGGATTGTAGAAGTGAAAATGTTACCCAAGGGCCCAGCCCTGAGAATGGTCGTATTAGTGCAAGCCCTAGACGGAAGATATCCTCATAAAAGAAAAGTATGACATAGCCAGTACTTCAGGCATCTAGCTAAGCCTACTGCAGATGCAAATAATGAAATACAATTCTCAGGGCTGGGCCCTTGGGTAACATTTGCGTGGAGCCTGCATAACATCACGGCGTTTGGAGGAGGATTTGAAGGAGCCACCCCCGCCAAGCGGTTTGAAGTTTGGGTGAGCGATCTCTACAGATGTTGCCTAACGGCACCTCTCCACTCTCATACACTCCATTACCTGCACGGTTGGTGGCATTTTTCATCTAAGGCTACCACTCTGGAATTTCACCTCTCCACGGTCATTTGTGCCCGAGTCTGCTTAGACAGACAGGGGCAGTAGGTTACTTACCCAAAGTACATTTTCCTACCACCTGGACATCTCCCTTTCGGCAGAGACTGGATGTTGTTTTTCATTTATGTAATTATATGTATTTTTATTCCTGTTTTATAACATAAAGTGGCTGTTGTGCCTTATCCCAAACTCATATTGCGCTTCCCTTTTTGTTTGTTTTTACCATCCCCTTAAACTCTACTGTAGCCACAGCCAGATACTTTTAAAATACCTTCCACATCCCCATCACTCTGGCCACAAAGACCACATAACCCAAAAGGGACTGAAACTGGAAAAAAAGTAGCTTTCTAAGGGGCAAGAAGACCTCCAAAGTCTCACTTAGTGTCGTAAGTTTGTCCTGGGGGAGTTTATACTCGATGTTCCTATTATCAATTACAATCCCAATAAAACTATGGACTGTCGACAGGCCAGAGTCACCACAATCTCACGCACCATCACGGAAAACTCCTCCAGCCATCGTGCACATAATTCAGACACACCTGGATACTTGAACAGAAAGTCTCCCAAGTAATGGAGAACACCAATCCCCTTTGCCGGACTGCAACTCTTAAAAGGTGCTAAAGGTCTCAAAAGAGAAAAACGATAACTTACACCCGAGCAGATGGAAACACCAAAAGCAAAAAAGTAGGCTGAATGTCTGCCTTCACCAGCAGCCTGACCACCAACGCAGCTGCCTGATCAAAGGACAAATAGCTCACTGAACAAAGCTGCCTATCGATACTTTCATTAACAGATGATTCTTACAGATAAGAAAGGTGTAGAAAAAGCTGAAATGATCCTGTCTCTTCTCTGGGAGCTATGCCCAGTGGTGACACCCTAAGATCAGGCTGGCTTTTGTGTCATCATCAGCTCGAGCCACAATTGTATGTATTTCGCCCCACGACAATCGTTTTATGTGCCGGTAAGGGGTAACCAGGATGCATGATAAAGGTTAAGCCCTCTGGTTACCCCTGAAACCGTGGGGTCCCTGGTAGCCCCATAAGCCAGGGACCAGGGATAATACATGTGGAAAATAAAGTGACCCCTGTTTTTTTCCATTTTCATGCTCCCTTAGCCCAAGAACTGTGAGATCTCTTGTGTGTCAGTTTTAGGGGGGATATTTCAGTGGAGATGCAATTATTTTGTTTGCAGGAGTTCTGGGGCCAAAGTTACCGGTAGTCATTTAATTCTCCCCGGCGACCAGGCCTGATTTGCCGGTTTGCGGGGTGAATTACACCGGGGCTACCCAGTGTGCCCAGACACCTGGATTTTGAGCCCAAATATCCCCAATCCATTCCCCGTATAAGTATAAGGTTCCCCAAAGTATATTATTTAGTAAAGTATGCTTTATAAGATGTTTTATAATTACTATAAGGCTCTATACAGTCAGCCAGGGCATCAGCATAGACGCCGGCATGTCTGTATAGAGTCCGTAGTTCAAAGAGGAGAGGATGTCCAGAGGAGAGGATGTCCAGAGGTGAGAAGACCGTTTGGTGGGCGAGGAAGGGCGAATTTCGAAGTCCGGAGAACAAAGGATCCCTGTGGAGACATATTTTTGTGTCTGCCAGACTTGGTGGAGCCTGCCCAGCGGGTGGCATTGGGTTAGTTGGGGAGAGATGGCGAGCCTAGGTGCCTCCCTCATTGCCTAATCCATATTTCCCACCCACCTGGCTTTTCGAACTAGATTGGCTTGCCTCCTCCTCTGACGTGAGAGATGTGCCCCAGTTTCTGTTGGCTGGCGGGGAGGTTTCCCACGCTTTGATTGGTCGCTCCACCTTCCTCCATGCTGAACATAGCTCAGCGGAGGGAATGTAAGGAGAAACCCCAGTCAGAGAACCAGACAATTTTGAGTCTTGAGCTTGAGTCGATGAAGCTAGGGCGGGCTTTTCAAAATTGCTCTGTCCCAAATAACAGATAGAGGCAATAGGGGAGCCCCTGCTGCAGCCACAATGGAATTGGGTTGTGAACGGTGCTTTGGGTGTAGATACAGTAGTAGACAATAGAGAGGGAACCCAATGTGATACTCACCATTCGCCTTGAGTAAGCCTCTCTCGAAACACGCGCGTCGGCTCCTACCTCCCACGTGCACGCGCAGATCAGTGACTGCCTCCGCATTATGTTCTAAACCGCGAGTTTATGCGGTAGTCTGCCCATGCAGTATTATACAGGCTATAAGTGCCCCGACGGACACTTCAAGCCTCTATGAGGAGTGTTTACAGGGAGAGTGCTCCGAATTTATAGAAGTACTGAGTTCAAGTTTCCTGCAGCAACACTAAAGCTGCGCTGCTGTTTATGGATTTCTTTACAGGAGCACAAAGGTTTACTTTCTGTGCATCGCAACAGCTAAGCCCTCTGAAATATATGATGAGTTATATATGTATCCTAGTGTCAGTGACTCCCTGATTAAGGTTCCATCCACTTATTCTACAACCTACAGTCAGTCTTATTTACCTCTGACAACAGCCACGTAGGTTACTGCAGGACACCACACTCCTGCAGAACAGAACTAAGAACGTTATCTTAGGTCACTCTGACACTGTGCAAGGCATGCCATCATTCACATACAGTAGAGGAGCAAAGCTGATTGCACTAAGACACCCACTGATATACTGTACATAATATATTTGCTCTTTATGTCTATCAGTTGCTACTAGTCACATTACCTATTTTACACAAGGGTTTATCCAGATACTGCCATTATGTGATTTGTAGTCTCAGTACCTACCCGAGCACACCCATTAGTATTCACTCATTACACAGGTCCACACTAGGATTTCTGTGCTGTTTTGCTACTTGTGTTTTATTAGGATATACCTGGTATTTAAAACCAGAGACAGCACATAAAACACAGACAAAGCTCAGTTATTTATACATATATTTATACATATATATTTAGGCACTGTACCGTGTATGATTTTCACTGGATGTGCTAAAACTGAGCTTTGTCTGTGTTTTATGTTCTGTCTCTGGTTTTAAATATATATTGCCATGCTCAGTAGCACTCCTCTGTGACACTCATATGCTTATATATATATGTTGTGGTTATTTTGGGGGTTCAATAGGAGCTTGTTAGGTGTCCAGTATGATATACCTGGTACACAAAATTACGTTTGATCCGGAGCCAATATGGCTATCAGTACTTAGGATCAGCCTACATCCAGTACATTGTTCTAACATCCATTATTTTATTATATGTTGCTACTAATAAAGATTATGTTTTAACTCATTCATTCATCACCAGAGCGTCAACCTGAGTGCTACATTGGGTTCTCTCTCTATTGTCTACCAAATAACAGAGCAACAGGCTTCGTTTTGAAGCTAGGAAGTCTGCCCTGCTGAGACTAAGTCAGACGCAAGGACCAAGTTCTCATCTGAGAATGTAGCGGACGCAGTCAGGAGTTCCTGCCGAACTCAGTGCCAGGAGTATTGGGGACCAGGTCCTGGTCTGGAGTTTCTGTGGCATCTCGGTCCAGGACATCCGGAACAAGGTTCCGATCAGGGTAAGCCCTTGCGAGCAGGCGCCCTGCACCTAGGAAAGGCTAGATCTCATACCCCAGACCCCAGTATCGTAGCACAAAAATGTTTGACAGCACATATGGTAAAAGAGGGGAACACTGTGCAGCAACTTCACCCCATTCAGGACATTGATTGGACCCCTTTTTGTAGTTCCCCTGGAGTACTAAGAATTTGGAAATGTTCTGAGTTGGGGGGCTCTTTTTATTAAAACAGGAGTGGCAGATACAATTATTACAATGTGTTGACAAGCATTTAGTGTGCAGGTTATAATATCCTTTTTTTTATCATTTCATGGTGTCTTCTGCATTCAGTTCTCCAGGGTTTGTGAATTTGAAACAGTTACTAAGCATTAAAAGGTATCGTTGAAACCAAAGTAAAAAAAAACAATCAGGACCACGTAGGCATGACTATTAATCAAGAAGCATCAAAAGGGTGAAGGAGAATTGCTGCCACACCCTCATCATTCTAGGGCAGTGCTTGTCAACCACCACCTTAGGACCACACCAGGTTTAAGAATAAGCATGAATTAGCAAGGATATGTTAATGTCCTTCATTTTAATTTGATTAAAAGACTGTTGAGTTACTATCAAAACATGTTCTGTAGGAGTGACGGGAGGATAGCTTTGAGAACATCGTGTGTACAGACTTGACCTGCTTTGTAGATAATCGTCTTTTGTCATCAAGCTTTGGGTGCATACGCTAACTGTAACACTCTCTTCTGCATCTCTCTCAACCTTACAAGTGTTTTTGTGCGCATCCCTCCTAAGCTAAGGGAAGCCATTTGTCATGTTCCCTGGTGGTCAGTCCCCATATTCCTGCTTCAGCCCTGCGGGTTGACCTCTTGGTTATTAAAGACGAGCACAGTCAATGACCTTAAATTGAGAGTTTTCTTTATATGTGTTTTCTGAATAATTAACACTTTTATTTTTACTCAAATAAACAAGAACAACAGTGGAATTGACAATTTGCCTGTAAATACTGTTTTTTTGTTTGTTTTTTTGTATAAATGTGCCCATTGTGTTTCTGCTTTGTCTCCCCCCCTCCCCCCCTCCCCCCCCCCCGGTCTCTCCTCCTGCAGTGAGCTGCAGACCGGGGAATCGGCTGAACGCGCCACGAAAAGCACGGGCGTGCGTTACAGCGTCGTGACCGTGGCCTTAGCCTAAGGCGGAAGAGGGCTTTAGACACAAAAGAGGTAGAGAGAAGAGGCCCTTGAGCAGAACACAAGAGTTCTTTATAGTGCGCGTATACATTTGTTTGTTTTATTGTGTAAACCTCCCATTTGTGGGGCCAATAAAAAAAAATATCCTATTGATTTTGACACATCTTGAATATTCTTTTGCTTCAGAATTGCAACATATTTGAACCAAAGAAACGTTGACACATAACCGCCAACTTCTCCAGGTATCCAGATCTCTCTTCTCCATACAGTACATACACTATTGATCTGATTAAAGCCTTGTGAAGTCCGAGAATCATGCCAATTTAAATAAAAGGCTTATCTATGTAAAGTTATAGGGGCCTATTATAGTATGTTTGATAACTTTGCTGTTATCTCGAACACTGTGGCATGACCCTATCAAACGGTTTGTCATTTCTGTTATCACATTATTCAGAAAGAATCTAACACCATTTCCACAAAGTCTCAAACTGTGTGATGGCAAAACGCCAATATCGCTCGGGACAGCAGCGATGAGATCTCAGCCTCTTTCATAGCTCTCCCCCGTACGATCTGGCCTCAATCTGCAAGAGCTACATAGAGAGCTGTACAGAGAGAGCCGCCTCTCCCTGCACAGCTCTCATAGGCGATTGCAGTGCTTTTATTTAAATGTTAATATTAGTGTACAGGAGCAGGGGGTCTCTGGAGATGAACCGTATTCATTTGACGTCTGATGAAACCCCTGCTTACCGAGCTACAAGCCCCGGTATGGGATGCCGATATCTCCTAGGCATTTAAATGTCCCTGTCACGTGACACAGGAGATTTAAAAATTGCAGGGGGATACCAGCACCCCATACTTGAGCCTTTAACTCAGGAAGCAGGGGGTTCCTGAAGTTAATCAATGTGGTTCAGCTCAGGAGACCTCCTGTTCCCGTACACTAGTATTAAAATGCAAATAAAAACAGCGTCAATACCTTAGAGGCTAGCTGCTAAGGCAATGAAGTGGTTAAACCTGAGTACTCAGTTTGTTGGGGGTACAGGCGGTGGATGAAGGGGTTAGTTGCCCCAGTGTGGGTGGCTAGGCCTCCCGGGAAGGTTCTGAGAGGAGTCAACCCCGTTCACTACCATAGTGGCCGCTATGGTAATGAAGGAGTTAACCGCTACCCACCCGAGAGACCTAATCACCCACCCTAGGAGCAACTACACCTTCTCCCAATCCCTCTATGTGACGTTAAAGGGTTAACCAGGCTCTCAATAAAGTTTAAGCCCATGAATGGTTAACACTGATCCATATATATGAGTTCAAGAGAGTTAGCTCTTGAGCCCAGTAGCAATGTATCTTTGAAATGCATGGAATGTAATAAAGATATTTTTTGTGTTTTTATCTTATGCATATCAGAGCAGGGATTGCTAGGGCATGAGTTTCAAAGGGCCAAAACCAAAAAAGACGGTGCAGTACAGCGCTAAAACATACAATAAATAAATAATGGCAGCCAGACAAAAACTGACTGTACAGTCAGTAACTAAGCATGATAGAAAAAAAGATACTGCCGGCGCCAAATCAAACCGTGTGATTAAACCATTTATAAAAAGCAACCAAGCTTGAGATCTTCATTCAAACCAAGCGGTGACATGGTCCTTAGCTCATAAATGAATCTGGCCTCTTGCTGCAACATGATTTTGTTCCTATCACCTCCTCGGGGCAGAGGTGTCACGTGAAAAATGGGCATGCAGCGCATAGTCGCCAAAGGATTTTTAAGTAACTTCAAGTGTCTGGCCACAGGAAGGTACGCAAGTTCAGTGTTATCTGGACTCATCAGTGCTTTTCTAATGGTAGACCGGTGTATAGCAAGGCGTTCTTTGAGCATCATGGAGGTTTTTCCAATGTAGTGGAGACCGCAGGGGAATTTTATCATATAGACGACAAAATGTGATTCGTAGTTCATAAAGTGTTTGATCTTAATTTGGACCCCGCTATGCGGATGCGAAAAACTGGTGCCAGTTTGTAGGAAATTGCAGTTGGTGCATCCATGGCACCGATATGCTCCTGGTTTCCTGCAGAGCCATGTCTTGGTGATAGCGTATTTATTGACTGGATCTGTTTGTGTCAACATGTCACCCAAGTTATGCCCACGCATATAACATAGCAGAGGTGGATCTTTACAGATATCGCCGATTCTATTGTCATTTGACAAAATATGCCAATTTTTACGAATACTGCACTTGATGAACACAGAGGCCATCGAGAAGGTGCTAAGGAAATGACAGAGTTCCTGCGCAAGATTCTTAGCTTTTGGTTCCAGGAGTGTCTGTCAATCTGCCTCACTTTTATGAGTGCATCATGTATGTCAAGGGGACTGTAGCCCCTCTCGTGGAAATGAAGCACTATATCCAGAAGTGCTGGCTCAACTTTATCTGGGTTGCTGGTAATCCTTTTGACCCGAAGTAATTGGGAAAAAGGAAGTCCCTTCTTAAGCGGCACTGGATGGTGGCTAGTCGCATATAATAATGTATTCCTATCCATATCCTTCTGAAAAAGCCGAGTGGCCAGGCCATTGAGTGTTTTGTACAGTATACGGTAGTATCTAGGAAAGTTATTTCCTTAGAACTAAACTGCGCTAAAAAACGAATCGTTGAGGGTATACTATTCAAATGTTGAATAAATTCCAGGAGAGCAGAATATATCCCACAAAATAAAGATATCATCTACTGTATATAGCGCAAGTATTTTTTTTACAAATTGCGCGTTAGCGGCATCATGCAAGATGTGAGTATGCTCCATATAAAGATTTGTGTAAGAAGGCGCCATGTTAGACCCCATAGTGGTGCCACTGAGCTGCAAATAATGACTCCTCTCATACCTGAAGTAGATTTTGTTGAGAATGTTTTCCATAAGTAACAGCAGATACTCAACAGGTACTGCACCGACACACTTTATTCGAGCAAATACCCAGTATGTACCTGGCAGATACCTGGAATGCTAGAGAAAAAAAAAAGATACTGCCGGCGCCAAATCAAACCGTGTGATATAAAGTCCAAATCAAAGTCCTTTAGTGATGATAATAAGCAAATGCTGAGTTCCTCCAAGACGTGACGTGATATGTAAAAGAAATAAAGAAAGAATTATAGTGCAGTATGTCAAATTGAGGACATAAAAACATATAACACTCACAACATGTAACAAACAAGACAGACTCACACCAACAACTAGCCAGACAGAAAATAATAAAAAAGCTATTTAATGTCAACTAATGCAGGATTCTGGAGGGTTACACACACTGATCCGGGGGGGCAAAATCGTTACCCTACTCACAGGATGCAAGATATTTGAAAGCAGCAGGACTGGAAGCACTTTCTGTGGATCCAAGATGGCGACCGGAGTTCACTCTCTGGCGTCCCCACGTGTGGCAGATGCTGTATGGAGCTCCCCGGGCGCTGGAACAGTGATGCTGCTAGGCGTGTAGCGTGTCACGCTCTCTCCTCCTGCCAAATTTCCAATTCTCCTGCTCTCCTGCTCCCCGGCCGTGCAGTGTATTCTCCACGAATCAATTGCTTCTAAAAAATGATGCTTCCCAACGCGTTTCGTGCGCATGCGCGCACTTCTTCAAGGGATGTGGCTACCCCTGAATCTGGATTGTTTATATACACAGTCCACTATTCCAATTGGTCCATGTTGTAATTGGAAATATGTTAACTGTATGACTGCCAGAGCAGAGGTAGCAACAGAAAAAGCCTGGCTAGACATACATGCAATAAATAAGACAACACAATACAACATTAAAACATTAAAAATCTACAACAATAAAATATTAAATAATTGAATGATGAAAGAAGCTCAAGGAAAGGGATTATTTTAGAAAAGCCTTCAATTCAAAGTCTATATTCAACCCCCTTGGTGAGAGTGTCTTCAATTCATAAATCCAGTATGCTTCCCGCATACTGGCATGATTGAGTCTATTCCCACCTCGGGGGCCGACTTGGACCTCCTCAATAGCCTGACACCTTAAGCCTATAGGGTTCTTACTATGGAATAGCAGAAAGTGATGAGAAACGCTATGTGTGACTAGTCCTTTTCTTATATTATAAACGTGTTCATAGACACGTCTCTGATAGGATCTCCCCGTCCTGCCAACATATTGCAAGCCACAAGGGCATTGCAACAAATATATCACAAAAGTTGAATGGCAGTTGATAAAAGTTTTTATCGGGTAGGTCTTAGAAGTGACCATAGATGTAAACTGCCTAGTGTTTTTACTAAAGGAACAAGCCACACATTTTGCACAAGTGAAAAAACCCGTAATATTCCCTATATGTGTTGGTTTGTGCTGTTTAATAGGACAGCTAGGGGCTAGTTTTGATTTTAAGTTATTGGCCCTTGTGAATATTATATTTGGTTTATTGGGCAAAATGTCTACCAAATCTTCATCTTGAAGTAAAATGGGCCAATATTTATTCAATATATTTTTAATTTTTGGGGCCATTTCATTATACTGAGTAATGAATGAAACTTGGTTATTGTATCTCTCAGTTCTCTCTTTTTTCTTTATGTTATAGTTGAGTAAGGTGTCTCTTTGAAGGTTATTGACCTGATCGAATGCTTTATCGATAAGGTCTTCTGGGTATTTTCTCATGATAAATTTATTTTTCAGATCTCTTGCCTGTGTCCTGAATGTTTCATCGTCAGTGCAATTACGTTTAAGGCGTACCAGCTGGCCCTTTGGAATATTCCATAGCCACTGAGGATTGTGGTGGCTGTCCGCATGTACATAGTTATTTGCCTGTACTGGCTTGAAGAATGTCTTGGTGCATATGGTGTTGTTTCTAATGTAAATGTGAAGATCCAAAAAGTCAATACATTCCGTGCTATAATTACAAGTAAATTTAAGATTATACTGGTTGTGATTAAGATATGTGCAAAAAACATCAAGTGAAGCTTGGCTACCCGACCAAACAAAAAGCACATCATCAATGTAGCGCCGCCACAGCACGAGGTTCGCCCCTAGTGGGCAGTTGTTCCAAATGAACTCCTCCTGGAATGCGCCGCTCCTCACCTCTGACAAGCCCCGTTGCGTTTGCCTTCCCAGCCTGGGTTCATGCCTGGCTGACGGGCGGCTGATCTGTTAAATGATAATGATTAGGATTTAATAGGCTGCAATGCTTCGCGTGTCTACCAGATGGCATAAATTCATGAATTGTAATGCAGTATATATATATATACTGTGCAGTATTGCAGCCAGCTGGAATAAAATGCTTCAATCCCTGCCTGGAAAATAACCCAATGCACTCGGGCAGAAAACAGTCACAAACCTCAATACACCCAGGTATACCCGAATTCGTGGGACTAGCCGAGCTCGAATAAAGTGTGTCGCCAGTGTAGACCGTGTGCAACGTATAGGCATTGAACTTGGCTCGGATAGCATCCAAACCTTCCTTGTGAGGGATGTTTGTGTATAAGCTGCCCATGTCCAGGGTTACCAAGATGCAGTTGGTGGTCTCCATATGAATGTTGTTAATCTGTAGGATGAAGTCGGTGGTGTCCTTTACATAGGTACTCATGCCAAAAACCATCGGCTGGAGGTAGAAGTCCACAAATTGTGAAAGTGGATGGCATAAAGACCCTCTGGCTGAGATGATAGGCCTTCCAGGTGGTGCAATGAGGGATTTGTGTATCTTTGGCAGAGTATACAAGATTGGTATCCTTGGAAATGCTTGTATTAGAAACCTGCCTGTTTCTTCGGAAATCCAGCTGTTGGTGATCCCCATCTATACAATGGAACCAATCTCCTTATATTCCGCCGTTGTATCCCCTGGTAGGTGTCTGTAATGGGTGCCATTCGCCAATTGTTGTTCAATCTCTTGTTTGTAGTAGGCATATACAAGCATCAGAATTCCGCCCCCTTTGTCCGCAGCCCGGATGATGATATCTGTATTTCTCTTCAATACGTCAATGGCAGTTTCTCATCCCGTGTGATAGTGTAAAAGCTTGTTTGATGTTTTTTGATACAGCTTCTGGTCTCTTTGTCCAAAACATTCATAAATGCTGCAATGTTGGAATTGCCAGTCTGTGGATCAAAGTTGCTCCTGGTTTTGAAGGTCTTAACATCAGACCAACTGTTAGGCTGGCCTTGTTTGATGAAAAAGTCTTTAAGTCTCAGCTGGCGGTTGAGCCTATACATGTCCACGTCCCAATTAAAGCAGTTTTGAGTATTTGTTGGTACAAAGCTTAAACCTTTATGTAAACCCTGAGTTGGGCCGGGGTGAGCGAAAGGTCCGTGGGGTTGTAGATTATCGTGCCATCTGATGTCCTCTCTAGCCTCTTCCTCTCTTGTTTTCAGGCTCTGGATAACGCCGCTATTCTGGTCACTGGTGCCGGTATCGGGGAGCGGTGGCTTTGCGTGGCCACTGCTGGTGGGCCCTAAAGAAGGGTCCTGAGCGGAACTTTCCGTGTTGTCCGAGAGGTCTGTGTCACTAGTTGCAAAACCAGACCTGTAGGCTCTTTGGGCTCTCCGTGCACGCGACAGGTTCCATCTCTGTCCACCTCTGCCCACCAACGGCGGTTGGTTCACCTAGGCCAAGCAGCCAGCAATAAACCTTGCGCTCTTTATAATCTGCGGTGACAAGACGTAACTTCTCTTTTTTGTATTTAATCAAATTGTCCTGTAGCTATCAATGGTGGTCTGGATTTTGTCAGTCCAATTAGTGCCAGAATCCGCAGTTAGCATATCGCCATGTTTGTGATACAGTAAATAGCATCTATATCCTTTTTCAGTTTGACAATTTCTTTGCTGGATTGCTCAATAACTAATATTGTCAGATCGAACGAACATTTATTAAGAATGGCAATCCATTTCTTACAGAAATCTGGATCATTACATCCTATCTTTGGTTGATTCTTAATTCTGAAACCCCGCGGGAGCAACTTTTCTTTATGGTTGTGTGATAATGTCACCCCATGGAGATAGAAGTCCACTTCGCGTTTTTTTAGTTTAATAAGATCATTGTAAATGTCCACCGGTTTGTCCAGTCCCAACACTGATTCAAAAGACTCTGTATATCGAATGTTAGCTATCTCTACATCACTGTAGCTTGCAGTGTCAGAAAGGGTGGTAAAGATCCCTGCAAAATCTGCAAATTCTTCCATGAAAGATAATCCAAGATACAGTATATCAAATGAACACAAGGGCTATATATATGATAGAAAAGTTCCTCAAAGGCTAGCCGTGGCCTGAGAGACACAGTATAAATGCCAGGTGCAAAACTCATAGGAATCAATAGTCAATAACGTGATAGTTTGCACTCACGGTTTCTCAATGGAGGCAGATGCTCATCCCATACTTGAATGTAGACAAGTGGTGACCAGGAGGATCCTGGTGACAAAGAGACAGCACACCGCAGCATCAGTGAAAAAACAAAGTGTATTAACAACACAGGGCAGCCAACAAGGTATACATTATATACAGTGGCGACACACTTTATTCTCGCTCGGCTAGTCCCGCGAATTTGGGTATACTCCGGTGTATTGAGGTTTGTGATCGTTTTCTGCCGGAGTGTATAGCGTTATTTTCCCGGCAGGGATTGAAGCATTTTATTCCGGCTGGCTGCAATACTGCAATGCCGTGTAAAAACACATGGGGGCGCTTGCGAGCTGTTCTCTTTGAAGCCGTCCCCTAAACATGGACCAATTGGAATAGTGGACTGTGTATATAAACAATCCAGAATCAGGGGTAGCCACATCCCTTGAAGAAGTGCGCGCATGCGCACGAAACGCGTTGGGAAGCATCATTTTTTAGAAGCAATTGATTCGTGGAGAATACACTGCTCGGCCGGGGAGCAGGAGAGCAGGAGAATTGGAAATTTGGCAGGAGGAGAGAGCGTGACACGCTACACGCCTAGCAGCATCACTGTTCCAGCGCCCGGGGAGCTCCATACAGCATCTGCCACACGTGGGGACGCCAGAGAGTGAACTCCGGTCGCCATCTTGGATCCACAGAAAGTGCTTCCAGTCCTGCTGCTTTCAAATATCTTGCATCCTGTGAGTAGGGTAACGATTTTGCCCCCCCGGATCAGTGTGTGTAACCCTCCAGAATCCTGCATTAGTTGTCATTAAATAGCTTTTTTATTATTTTCTGTCTGGCTAGTTGTTGGTGTGAGTCTGTCTTGTTTGTTACATGTTGTGAGTGTTATATGTTTTTATGTCCTCAATTTGACATACTGCACTATAATTCTTTCTTTATTTCTTTCACATATCACGTCACGTCTTGGAGGAACTCAGCATTTGCTTATTATCATCACTAAAGGACTTTGATTTGGACTTTATATCACACGGTTTGATTTGGCGCCGGCAGTATCTTTTTTTCTATCATGAGTTTCAAAGGGGATTATGCGGAGGAATTGTTGTCTGAATGTGTCTAGGTAGTCGGGGTATAGCGTGATTCTCGGATACAGTACATGTAGGCACCTTGTCCAGGCAATATCTCCCCTTGAAAACGCTGGTGCGACTCACCGCTAGGGTTCCCTTCTTCAACACAACCAGAAAGGTCAAATGAGGCACAGGAATGAAAAGTATCCCTGTAGCTGCGGGGTTCCATAGGCAACATAGGGGTACACCAGTTAGTGTCCAGGTAGCCCAGAACCAGTATTGGGTTCATGGGAATCCCCAACCATAGATAAGGTTGCAGGGGAACTCTCAGAGTCCAGCTAACTCCTATAGATAGTGTGTGGGGAATATAGACTGATATGAATAAAAGTGCACGTTTCTATTCTGTGCCCAGGGCTTAGGGATGTATTAAAGGTTTATTTTATTAATACTGTACATGTAATGAAGTGTAGTGTTATGCCCTGTAAGTTAGTGGGCTTTCAGAACTGATGTCCCAGAGACTTCCAGGGCTACCAAGTTAGGTGCCAGTAAGTCTAGGAGACATCAGTGTTCAAAGCAGCCAGAGGATGCCAGCAGAGTGAGAAGCAAATGGGCAGCAGGAAAAGGCTGAACACCCAAGTCTAAGCTGCCAGTTGTTCTGCCAGACTTGGAGGAGCCTGTCACCGCGGGTAACATTGAATGAACCAGGGACAGAGGTGACTAGTTGCGCATGCCCCTTGGTTCATTCAGATTTCTAGCTAAGGCTTTGTCCCCGCTGGTGCTGAGCTTGCTCATGCTTAGAGAGCTCTCCAAGCATGAGCGCGGGTTGTCCTTTTAAATTTCGCAAGTGCTCGCGGGGGCAGAAGCGGCGGGACGATGCAGGGGAAGCTGAGCGTGCTTTTAAGTTAGAAAAATTTGTTTATGTAAGCGCAGAGCGCCGGTGACCGTGTGTGCACGCGCATACCTGCGTGCATCACGTGAGCAACGACTTGCATATATATATATATGCAAGTCACCTCGCCAAGCGCCGCCTGTCCAGCGAGCTCAGCGCTAGCGGGGATGCAGCCTAACCCGGTTTTCTCTACCAGCTTGTCTCTGATTGGCTGTTGAGAAAGTTCTCACGCTTCTGATGGGCTGTAGTATTTTGAAAATGGAGTCAGAAAATACTATAAGAATCCAATCAGATTTGTGTCTCCAGCAAGAAAGAGTGCGGGCGGACTTTTGAAAAGAGCTCTTGCGCGAATAGCAAGGCACCAGCTTCAGCAAAGTCTGGCCGGAATATTTTCTAAGTCCTGTTTTTTGCAACTAAGTCCTACAGAGGAGAAATAGCAGTGGCGCCTGGAATTTCATGCCGATTTGAGTTCCAGGACATTTCGGGCTAAGTCCCGGTCAGGGGATAATCCTTATTTAGCATTCCCTGCACCTAGGAGAGTCTAGTTTTTTTACCCCAGTTCCCAAGTAAGTGTGTTTTTTTGCCTGTATTTTGTGTTCCACTCTGTGGATGCTTTTTCATGCGAATAAATTTACAATTTATTTCACTTACCTGTTTTGCTCAATGAATGATCCTGGAAAAAGGTGTAAACTGCCTGGTCTCCAGCGACAACATAATCCCGTTTCTAAAGTTCCTATGTTAAATGCTGTTACTGTATAAATTGATCTTTTTGCATTTCTGTTTTGGGTCCCATTCATGAAAGGCTACAGTATGGGAAGTAAGCATATTACCTTAATAATGGTTCATAAAACCTTTTCCATGTGATACTTTTGTGTTCGTTGAAGAATACCTCCTCCTAGACATTACTAGCCCAGGGTTTAAGGACACAGAATACATTGATATTGTCACGAAAGACCAGGACTTTTAACACCTTTTAGATAGTGGAATAAAATGAATTTTATTCAGGTAAACCAGCGTACACACAATGAATATACAAAATACAGATGAAATACACACTTACTGGGGGTAAAAACTAGGCTCAAATAAGTGCAGGGGTCCAGCTTCGGAAGGCTTACCCTGACCGGGAAATCCCTCCCGGCTTCCTGGCCACGACCGCTACGTTGTAAAATGAGAACTTGGACCTCGTATCTGGCTTAGTACAGTAGCGACATTGTTTATTGCAGCAAAAGCCGCCGGCTACATGCGTCTGGGAAGCGGGTAGCCGCGGCGCGTGGCGGCGCACTGTGACGTCACAGTAACATGCGCGCCCGGCTTCCCCGTCTTCCCCGGCTTCCCCAGGCTTCCCCGACACCCCTGGAGATCAAATGAAGGTAAGCGGGGGTGCGGGGAAGCAGAGGGGCAGAGCAGGAGCCGGGTACGGGGTCGGGAAGGGGGGTAAATTGCGCGCGAAGTGGAGGGGGGGTGCGTGGGGGAAACGCGGCGGCGCGCGGTTGTTACTGGCGGCAGCTGGGGTAGATCTCGGCGTGCTGTCGTGATTTAGTGCAATAAACAATGTCGGTGCTGTATCTGCAGGGCAGGCTTTCTTTGCTTCAGAAATGAAGCCGGTTGCTGTGCTATCCGTAACAGAGCATCTTTGAAAAGCCCGCCTGTGCTTCATCGACTCAAGCCACAAGATCGGTTGGTTCTTTGACTCGGCAAACTCCTTACATACCTTCCGCTGAGCTATTTTCAGCATGGAAGGAGGAGCGACCTATCAGAGGTTGGCAATTCCTTCCATCTAGCCAATAGAAATGGGGCTTTGTCTATTGGCTGACATCAGTGGAGGAGACGTATCCAGCCGGCTCCAAATGCCGGGTGGGCGGGAAATACGAATTAGCCAATGGGAAATGCACCTACGGGCTATATCTCCACCGGCTAACTCATTGCCACCGCTGAGCATGCCCCGTCAGGTCTGGCAGACTCAAATGGTGTCCCGACAGGGTGCCCTTTGTTCTCTGGACCTGGCATTACGTCATTCCTCGCCCACCAAATAGTTTTGTCAACTTTGGACATCCTCCCTCCTTGGAACTCCGATGTCCATCCAGACATCCCGGCACCTATGTGGATGCCCGAGCTGACTGCATAGACATTTAGAGAAAATGTACCAAACACAATAAAATATGTTTTAATACAAAATATGACTTGGGGAGACCCATACCTGTGAGGGAGATGGGTCTGGCATATCTGGGCTTTAAAATCAGGAGTCTGGGGGACACTGGGCAGCCCCGGTTTAATTCCACCTGCGTACCGGAAAATCATGCAAGGGGAACAGGGAAATGGGAAAGGCAGGGGACACTTTAACCTTTATAGTTCCCATTACATGGCCCCTGGCTTATGGTGCTACTTAGCTGTCAGGGACCCACAGTTTTCAGGGGTAACCAGTCGGGCTTCACCTTTATTATACAGACCGGCTAACCCCTACCGTCACAAATATGTTACTGTATTTGTATTATTGTGTTAATTAATTAAGCTATTAGATCTATTTACTGACACTTTACTGTCGGACTATTGAAAGGTATAAGGACAAATGCAGGCACTCAAATAGTAAGGGTAGTGGGAGGGTCCCTAGCTGCCGGTGCTCTGAGTCAAAGGGAGTCCAAGGGGCCCAGGAGAAGCATAGCGGTACAGAAAGAAGAAGGCACACGGACTTAAGCAAGGTTATTTAATGTGCCATTAGATCCAACGTTTCGGCAGTATGATGCTGCCAGTATCACTTTGATAAAGACAACATCATACTGCCGAAACGGACTATTGAAAGGGCACTTATTGTTCCAGTGCAAATTAAGTTATTCCCAAAAAATATATTTTATTGCCGGTATTTCATACTTTTAATTATTCACCCACTTTGGAATTTAGATTTAAACTGAACTAATCAAGGTTATTATTATTTGACAGGCTGCATCAAGAAATTAACAATTCCAAAGTAGGGTCTTCTTTCTGTATTTTTTTCCACTAGCATAATTTAATTAAATGAGCAATATTAGGAAATCTATGTTTACAATACAGATGACATTTCTGAAATATACATTTTTTTTCTGAAATGTGTCCTGCAGCATTGGATATATTTAGTTGCAGAATTAATATGAATATAATATGTGCCTACAATCGATTTTATCCTCAGGCTCGCTGTACAATATGCTAATTCTATGACCATCTTCTCGCTACTGAAAACATGATGCTGGCAGCTTTTCTTTCAATGAAGTGTTCATGTTGAAAAAAAAGGTGTAAGTTGCTTAGAAAGTTTCAATCACCTTAAATTATGTGGGGTTTTTTTTTCATATGCGTCCTGTAAAAAATAAATTTATTATTATCTTTACTGGTGAAATATATTTGTATCAGATAATTCTGGTTCTGAACTTTTATTTGTTTGGTTCATGACTATTATAATTACTTTACACCAATAAAGAAAAAGTATTATTGACCTTTACATAAAATATGCCCAGTGAGTTACTGAATGTCTTCAGTCTTTTCACAGTCAACATCGATTCAATGTAATCATTCAATGTGCATATTTTTTCATTCTTTACAAGCAGAAAATGCATAACATGTACATGATAAATGACATTACATTTAAGAGCTGCGGATTGCAATACTTATTAATGGACCAATGTGACAGTTCTTCATAACTGATATCACTGTGTGTACCTGATGAAGGGGTATTTACCCCCGAAACGTTGTGCTAATTGTGTTCAGCGGAATAAAATCACTGCAATAAGGTATAGGATGAGTGGCTCCGTGAGTAAAGAAACTGACTGATAACAACAATCACTGAGTTTGAAGCAGGGGAACCTGGTTCAATTCCTGATGTCAGCTCCTTGTGACCTTGGGCAAGTCACCTTATCTCCCTGTGCCTCTTGGCACTAGAAACATAGATTGTAAGCTCTACGGGGCAGGGACTGTATCAACAACAATTCCATATCCTGTGTACTGTGCACTATACTGTAATTGGGAAGCGTTTTCTGTCCCTTTGGTGGGAGAAGCGCTATATGAAACAAGGTTACTGTTATTAAAACACTGTTTGGCAAGCCTATATTTTGCACGTGCGACGCATGAATACAGATTTTTGCTAGTTTTTGTGCTTCTCGGATCCTGATATACATCCAGCCAGCACCTACACCCACTGCTGATTTGTTTATTTCAATATAGAGAAATGGATCCATATGCCCTATAGAGGCTGTTTTCTGTACAGTAGTTCTTTATAACTGCACATTTTTGTTTGACTGTATAAAAACCAACAAAGCCTCATTTCTGGGGCACAAAAACATTAAGAGACAAAGGAAAGAATTAGGGAGTGATCACAAAACCATACTAATTGTATAATAATAAATAAATAAGGTAATCAGGGGATGGGTGCAGACTGTGATCTAGTCAGTGAACCAGAGAAAAGTGGAAGGGGAACGTGAATAAAAATGAATTAAATCAAAAGTGTCAAGCATCGATGTCATCTAGTATGTATGGTAATAATATCCCAATTAACCAACTAATGATGGTGGGATATGGAAGGCATAGGATGCAAAAGGTCAGGGTAAACACCCCTCTGTATCAGCTGTTAGACCAGATGGTGAGTATATGAAATGGTCAGCGAGACCAGATATATAGTAAATAAATGTCCAATCCTCCTAACATGAACATAAAATTGAACAACTCTGCAATAGTGAACTGTCACGTGAAATACAAATCCTGTGAATACAGGGGCTGGCATTTACAGCCACAGTGTTGGTGAGTATACAGCATGTAGTAGGTGAGAGTACCTACACAGAGGTAGGGGGAATATCAACTGTACTCGCTGCTTACAAAAACTAGACTGAAATAGCCCAGTTTTGTGATCTGAACAGACTGACACAGGAACCTACAGAAACTACATTAAAACAGCTCCAAGTAGGAGACTGACAACATTGCGCGTCCAACGCGCGTTTCCCTCCAGCAAAGGAGCTTCTTCAGGGACAAATATTTACCCTGACCTTTTGCATCCTACGCCTTCCATATCCCACCATCATTAGCTGGTTAATTGGGATATTGTTACCATACATACTAGATGACATAGATGCTTGACACTTTTCATTTAATTCATTTTTATTCACGTTACACCTATCTTTGGTAATATATGTTTTAAGTCAATATATTAAAAGTTACTTTTTACACTTGGTGGTGTGCAGTTTAGTGAATTCTTTTAGGGGCACAATCACCTTGCGTTCCCCTTCCACTTTTCTCTGGTTCACAAAAACATTAACCGGAAAAAAAAAGGCCTATTTTTGAAGCATTTTTTTGTTTTACATGTCTTCAGTACTTTTTTGCCTCAGGATTGCAAAATATTTGAACCATTGATACATACAGTCACCACCGACTTCTCCAGATATCCAGATGTCTCTTCTTCACACACAGATCTGATTGCAGACTTGTGAGTGCTCAAAAGCGTGTACATTTTAAAGATAACTACATTTATAAAAAAAAAAAATAAAGAATGACATTGGTCCATTAAAACATAACTACATGTGCAACAAATTTAGGGATCTACAGGACTAATCAGATAACAAAAAGTCTGCAATTGTCTTCATAATTCAGTTCGTAGAAGAGCAATGACTGACCCCATACACAATGTCAGTGCCCTATAGCTTGGGGTCACCGTGGCTGGTGAGTTGCTGGTGTATAGTCCTCTGTTGTTGCAAAGGTCGGTGGTGCAACAGAACACGGGTCGGCTCTGCCCCAGCGTGTTTGGGTCACTTTCTATACAGGTGTGAGCGCAGTCCCTGACAACCAACTCGTTGCCTTGGAAGGGATAGCCTGAAATGCAAAACCGTGAGAGAAGAGACATTATGTGGTCAATGAGCTCACAAATATCGCGTTGTAAGTGATGTATAAAAAATATATACTTCACTGAAATCCAAGGGCAAGAGACAGAGACTGGAAGGGTTCTGAAAAAAAGTATTTAATGCAGTCAAAAATTATTCATCGTTTTGTAGTCAACTCAGGGCCCCTTCATGCACCTCCCTGCAACACCCTGATGAAGGGGCCCTGAGTTGGCTCCGAAACGATGGATCGTTTTTGGCTATGTATTAAATACATTTTCTTTCACTTCTAGTGCTGTGTGTCCTTCCCTGATCTTTGGATTTCGGTGAAATACATACACATATACATACATACATACATACATACATACATACAGTGTTCGACAAATCACCCAAAAATCTACTCGCCCAACCAAAAAATCTACTCGCCACCTAGTCCCGCCCCCAACTCCGCCCCTAGTCCCGCCCCCAACTCCGCCCCTAGTCCCGCCCCCAACCCCGCTTTAAAATAAAATATATAAATAAAATACATTTAATAAATTCCTAGTCAGAACAACATTCGTTTTTGACATAAATGTATTTATTGTATTACATTATACCACAATTAGTCGTGTGTGTGTGTGTGTCAATGTCGGATCTAGAAATAAAAGCCAGATGTGAATGACTAGTTTCCTGAACCCCTTAACCAGTGTCTGGACGTCGGCGCTTCGCAGAGAGACAGAGAGAGACAGACAGACACACACACACACACACACAGAGAGAGCGGCACACCCACACACACACACACACACAGAGAGAAAGAGAGACAAAGAGAAAGAGAGACACACAGAGAAAGCGAGAGAATGAGAGACACACACACTGAGAGAATGAGAGACAAAGAGAGAGTGCGACAGAGCGAAGAAGAGAGTGCGACAGAGACAGCGAAGAAGAGTGCGACAGAGAGGGAGAGGGTGACAGAGAGAGGGAGAGGGTGACAGAGAGAGGGAAAGGGTGACAGAGAGAGGGAGAGGGTGACAGAGAGAGGGCGACACAGGGAGAGGGCGACACAGGGAGAGGGCGACACAGGGAGAGGGCGACACAGGGAGAGGGTGACACAGGGAGAGGGTGACACAGGGAGAGGGTGACACCGGGAGAGGGAGGGTGACACAGGGAGAGGGAGGGTGACACAGGGAGAGGGAGAGGGTGGGTGACACAGGGAGAGGGAGGGTGACACAGGGAGAGGGAGGGTGACAGGGAGAGAGGGATGGTGACAGGGAGAGGGGGAGGGTGACAGGGAGAGCGGGAGGGTGGGTGACACAGGGAGAGGGAGGGTGACAGGGAGAGGGGGGTACCCACCCTCACACCTGTGCCAACGCTCACACCTGTGCCCACCCTCCCACCTGTGCCCACCCTCCCACCTGTACCCACCCTCACACCTGTGCCAATGCTCACACCTGTGCCCACCCTTCCACCTGTACCCACCCTCTAACCTGTTTCCACCCTTACACCTGTGCCCACCCTTACACCTTTGCTCCCCCTTACACCCTTACACCTGTGCCCACCCTTACAACTGTGCCCACCCTTACACCTGTTCCCACCCATACACCTGTTCCCACCCTGAGATGTTATTGGCTGGAAAATGTGAGATCTGTATCCTGAAAGTTTTCCACCAAATCCAATTCGCCAAGAAAAACTAACCAGACACTTTGATTAAATATTGGAATATTAGAAACAAAATAGTGGTCCTGTGTTTCATTTTTGTTCAAAATATAAATAAATAAGACCTTTTTAGTACAGTTGTTCTCTAACCCTTGTTCTTTTCTGCTCTTTTCTTTAGCACGCCCTTGCTGTTCCCACTCATACTACATCGCGGCCTCATTGTAATGACACAGGGGGTTTGCACTCAGCAGTGATAAGTGGGTTTTCTGGGTGCTATGCACAAAGCAGTGATAGGTGCTTTTAAGTGAGATAACTGCCTTTATAGCGTGATACTGTCTGCTGTGAGATTCACAAAGCAGTGAATCTAGAACCATTTATAAACTATTAAAGGAAAGCGACTTTCAGAGGGAGGAGATCGATGGAAATCTAAACGTATACCTCTTTCTCCTTATATAAAATAGCCCCTCATTTGAAGGGTTCGCTCCCTGTCTTACCTTTCGTATTAAAATAATACATTTAAAACGGGGCCTACTGAGCTCTGCCCCCAGAATTGTGCTCTTTGCTGTACATCAGTCGTGCTACATCTAGCGTCACATCAACCACTGTCTGTTTTGCTTCTTATCTCTTCCTCTGCCAGGCTTGCAATGAGTTTGGGACTCCCCGGCAGCACATGGGTTAACAATCTTCCCAAAAGAATAAGGAATACATTGCGCATCTTACCCAAATCATACAGAAGAGCCGCAGCCCCCAGGCAGACTAGAAGTCCCTTCATGTTGTAGCCTCCAGAGAGCATAAAAAGGAACCGCTGCTGTGCTGCAGCTCAGATATATAAACCAACCCCCCCATCTCATTACCATAAAGTGAAAACCTTCTAAAGATTAGGATTCACCTGCAAGGACAATAGAGTGTTTACCTGCAGGCTGGATTATTGGGCATGAATGGTCCAATTACCAAGTGACACACCACTCTTCCTGTATCTTAGTTGTTGGGGTTTTTTTTTTCCGGATCAATGGAAATGCAGAAACCAGGTGTGATAGGTATTACATTCGTCCAGATAGATAGGGAAAATGCTGCACTCCTTAAATTGTAAACAAAATTGATACAGTTACCGGTGCTCCAATGTTTGTACGAAAGCCTGTGATCAGTCCTGTGTTGGCTCAATAAATGAGTTTGGATATTCTAAATCCGTTGTGCCCTTTGTTCCTTTTATCAAAGGTATTACATTCCCCAGGGTGTTACTTGCTACCTCTGTTTTGCATGAATTTTTAATAAAAAAACCTTGAAAAGCAACACCCCTCTCATTCATTCGACCTGTTAACCCCCCCGCCCCCCAACTCCTTCATTCAGAACTGGCTCGATTCCAGGGATTGTCATTTGATCAGAACGGTTTTGATGTGATGGATATCCCCTGCACCCAATTTACCAACTCTAACTGTCCCTGAAATGGCTGGGAACTGATTGTAAAACCTCTGTTCATTTAATGTAACCGTGTATTGTGAAAATGGGTGGGAGAGATTAATGATCAACTTAAACTTCCAGCTAATAAGATCCAACATGTGTAAACAAATATTATTGGGAGGTGCATACGTGAACTGGAGATACAGACAAAACATAAAAAAAAATACTAGGGTATTAACTAACAAGGAATTCACTAAGTAGCGCACCACCAAATAATATCACTTAATAGTACTTTTATTAATAAATGGTTTACATAAAACATATATCTATGTACAGGGAAAACCGTGAATAAAATACACAGTATAAGAGCGTAACTCCAAGCGATATATCTTACAGTGACTTGTTGAAAAAATACTAGTGTAAGAACAAGTGTGCACTAAAGTTGGTAGATGTCACAATCAAATAGTGATTGTGGCCCAATAATTAGGATAGTAATATTGCTGTTCATAAATGGGTCACAGATCTCCCTAGATGCGACTCAATAAATGTAGGAAAGGGAGACTAAGCCTAGGGATTGGTGTTAACTTGCACATAAGCAAGAACAAAACCAGCCGCAGTCTACACAACACGACACTAAGCTAGTATACAACTGGGTGTCGTGGACCGGAGATTCCACATGTAGATGGCACATGACAAGTTGTAAATGCAGATCCACGGTGCCCTACCTATAATTGGCAAGTTGCCAATAAACAGATACACAGCAAGTAGATAATAGCTGGTCTGACATCCAGAGGTAAATAACCCAATAACAGTAATATTTCACATAAATAATAATGTGTCCAGTCGATCAAGCTGTTAGTTTGATCATTGTGTAGGTGAAAGCTAAATGTAACACTCTAAATCCCTAAGATACGGTAGGTAGAAAACGCTCAATAATATAAAAACAAACCCATAATGGCGTCTGATGTCATAATTGTATTGTATTGTATTGTATTGTATGTCTTTATTTATATAGCGCCATTAATGTACATAGCGCTTCACAGCAGTAATACATGTGGTAATCCAATAAATAACAGATAATATAAATAACAGATCATGGGAATAAGTGCTTTAGACATTAAGGAAGAGGAGTCCCTGCTCCGAGGAGCTTACAGTCTAATTGGTAGGTAGGGAGAACGTACAGAGACAGTAGGAGGGAGTTCTGGTAAGTGCATCTGCAGGGGGCCAAGCTTTATGTGCCATGTGTTCAGAATAGCCACAGTCCTATTCATATGCTTCTTTAAGCAAGTGTGTCTTAAGGTGGGTCTTAAAGGTGGATAGAGAGGGTGCTAGTCGGGTAATTGCCCGGCGCACGTTTCCCTCCAGCTACGGAGCTTCGTCAGGGGCAATTAGCAATGTACTCAAAATACTAATCTTGTATAGGGTTCCGTTACTATGGTGATCAGTTGACCTCTATAATTGGTTAGACTATTGAGTACGCTTAACCTCCATGTTATACCTGCCGATCTGCAATTACCGCGCATGTGTGAGGGCTTAGAAAACCTCTTTTTTTTTGTCCCCCCTTTTTTGGTCTCTATTAACTATCTCATTATCATGTTATACCAATATCCTTGCTATGGTCACCTGCATGATATGACCATCTAAATATTATATTTAATTATTGTTTTTCCCAACTAGTGACTAGTGACTATGTCTAGTACCAAACACGATTCCTGATTATATATTTAACAGTGATAATTAAAATATTCGGTGTATTACTGATCTGATGCATTTATACCGTTACTAAACTCCTAATACTATCTTATTACGGCATGTCAATTTTGAGTAATATGGTTATTCTATATTTGGTATGAGGTTTATTATACTCAGAGACTAGTGGTCTTGTGGCATATGAATGTTTTGATTCATTTTTTAATATATTTGTATTCTTAACTATTTTTTGGCACTGGATGTGACATTTATGCTGTACTGATTCGTAAGTCCTCAGTATGCGCAATGTCTGCTCACTGACAGTGTTTGCTCTATCAGTTAAGGCATGCACAATGGAGAGATTTTCTTTGTTAATTTCCCATTTTCTTACGCATGCGCAGTGTACTGTGTAACTTTTATAAAACATACAGAACACCTACAAGCTCATATTGAACCCCCAAAATACCCACAACATATATATAAGCATATAAGTTTCACAGAGGAGTGCTACTGAGCATGGCAATATATAATTTAAAACCAGAGACATAACATAAAACACAGACAAAGCTCAGTGCACATCCAGAAAACTTATATACGGTACAGTGCCTAAATATACATTGTATAAATAACTAATAATAAATGGCTTTTAGTTTAACTTTTGGCCAAATTGTTGTAAGCCCTTGAGCCAACTACACGGCAGACCACGTTTCAAGGGCCTACCACTAATAAGATTCTTAATAACCTGTGCATGCCAGGAAGAATGATTTACAATAAATCTGTCAATATAAGTTGCAAAAGTTTAAGTCTGATTGAAGCTTTTATTAACCTGTACATTACCAGGAAAAGCACTCTGTAATAGATTTGTCACAATCACACTGCATGCAGGCACGTTCCCCTGATAGTTGGAGATGTCATGGAGTGAGCCTTTAACCATTTAAATGTGGGAGGGAGTGAGCTTCAATTGGATAGGAGGTTGCCACCCTCCAATCAGCCAAGACTAGCTGAACAAGAATTATAAAACATACAGAACACCTACAAGCTCATATTGATCCCCCAAAATAGCCACAACATATATATAAGCAACTTATATTGACAGATTTATTGTAAATCATTCTTCCTGGCAATGCACAGGTTATTAAGAATCTATATTAGTGTAGGGACCCTTGAAACGTGGTCTGCCGTGTAGTTGGCTCAAGGGGTTACAACAATTTGGCCAAAATGTTAAACTAGAAGACCATTTTATTTATTAGTTATTTATACATGTATATTTAGGCACTGTACCGTATATAAGTTTTTCTGGATGTGCACTGAGCTTTATCTGTGTTTTATGTTATGTCTCTGGTTTTAAATACTGTGTAACTTTGTTACACTGTTAGACTGAGCAGTCATTTTCACGCATGTGCAGTGTACTGTGTAACTTTGTTGCACTGTTAGACTGGGCAGTCATTTTCACGCATGCGCAGTGATTCTGCATTGCGAGGAAATACTACACCACGCACATGCGTAGCTGCCTGCCACTATACCATTCTATTTGTTATTTTTAGCTCTCTCTCATGACACACGCGCACTTACATCTGAAACACACCAACTGAGTCCGTCGCGTATGCGCGGATGATCCATCCAGCAAAAATGCAATAGTACTAATAAAATGGACAAAAAGTGGGTGTAAGTTCTCTCTCCCTCGGCTCTCCCCCCATGCCTTCCTTAGGCGGGAGGAGATGGTGATTAGAGAAGCAGCCGGTAGAAGAGTTGTGCTGTGGCAGCAGACACGGGAAGTAATACTTCCGGGTCAGACTGCTAGAGGGTGCTCCTTCCTTGCTGTCCTCCCCCGCCATGTTGATTCCTCTACCGGCTAAGGCCCCAGCCAGGGTGGCACGGAGCGATGCGTTTCATCGTGGCCAGCGTGAGCAAATGCCTGAGCATGCGCGGCACTTAGCTGCTTGCCAAGCAAGCAAATTTGAATTTTCCGCTTGCTTGCGCCGCCGCGCATGAGCGCCTGCACGCTTAGTGCCACCCTGGCCGCAGCCTACTACTGCTGCTGCTTATAACAGAAACAGCGTGAGCGTGGACGGGAGGATTACCATTCACACAGGTAACCGCGCCAAGCTCCGTCAGCGTTAGCGGGGACACAGCCTTATTCTTTAACGCTGGGCCCGCCACCGCATACCATCTTCCCCTGCCTCTGGGGGGGGGGGAGGGTGGAGAAGGCCCCCCAAGAGCGATACGCCCCTGGTATGAGAGTAGAATACAGAAAATAGAAAAAGAGAAAATGAATAGCCAATAGGCAATAAACTATAACAATATTACATACTGTGTAACGTACCCTTACTTGCGACGTACCATTTGGGTATGTGGCAACTTTATTTAAATGTAATATTGTTATAAGGTGACATCAATCTAATTAATTTATGTGGCCCAAGTGCATTACTTTATCATTTTTTGGGTATGAAATTGTTGTCAATCTCCCACTTATATTTCAAATATACAAAAAATCTTTACTATGTTCGCTTTGCAAACAGCATAATAAAATAATCCCTTTTAATCCATATCAGGAAGTATAATATTTAACCGAGCATAAAGCAGAACAACAACCAGTTCGGAAAGTTTCGCCACACTGTCCGTCACCAACCAACGTGATCATCTCATGATGTGAGGATGGGAAGATAATGAGTCAAGAATGAATCCTGGGTATTTAAGAACAATTTCCTGTTTCAAGTGCTGTACATCTGTAGTTATTATACAAAGATTGTGGGCATTCGACACAGATACAATACTTACGGCAGAGAGATGTCGCTGATGCAGAAGCCCCACATGACCAGACCTGGGCTAGGGAGCACGCACACGTCAGTGGAACGCATATGAATATACATTCCACTGACTGCATTCAACTTACATCGGCAGTCATTTAGTGAACCCCCGAGCCGAATCTTCTCCGGTCGATCACAGGAGAACGGATCGATCGGCAACTTAGCTAACTAGTGTGGATTGTATTGATGCGCATATTGAAAGGGAATTTTTTTATTTATTTTTTTAAAACGGGAGCTTGGACTGCTGCTTTAAGCTCCACAAGCTAGGGCCCTGCTCAAATGCCAAGTTAAATGTGCCAGGAAGACGGACATCGCTTGGTATCAATACAATATTTACTGGATATAAGGTGCTTTTTATCAGCAAATGACACACAGAATATATATATATATTTTAAACAAAATGAATTCATTGACATGCATATGACCATGATATATATTAGTTTCTTTCTTTTTAGTGCCAATTTTAGACACTTTATTAAAATTATTTAATCCACGTGACGAAATAGGCAGCCAGGCTTCCAGAACTCTAAGGAAGCTCAGACAGTTGCCTATTCCTGTGTTGTTTTGCTGTTAGCTCCAACTAAATAAACTTAAGTTTATTAAACTTTTTTTTATCATCTGTCTAGTGATTGCACCACCCCTGGTTACCCGAACACCCCTGATCGTGACAATCCACCAATTCTGAGCTAGAATAAACTTTGTGTGCATTAAATGTAAGCGTATACAGCAGGGCCCCTGGTATATGGCGGGTTCCGTTCCAGAGGCCCGCAGTATAGTGAAAATCGCCGGAAAGCGGATCCGGCGATTTTCACTTCTGCGCATGCGCAAACCGGCATGTTTGCCGTTCTGCGCATGTGCAAACTATGGGATGCTCGCGCAACCTATGGTATGTGCGCGCAACCTGCGGTCTGCGCATGCGCGCCTGGCGCACCCGCCCATTCTGCGCATGCGCGACTGGAAATCCAAGATGGCGGCCCCCTTCTCAGTGCCGCCGTATAAGCGGAACGCCAGATAACGGAGCGCCGAGAAGCGGGGCCCTGCTGTATGTGTTAAATTGTTTTTAGAGATAAAACATTCAACTTGACTTTGCCGTCAATAATATAGCAAACATTGTTGTACCAGCTGACTAGTTACAGTGGGTGCGATACTGTGGTATCCCCGTCCTTCTATACGCTGCCAACTGCTGGATAAAGACTTCTCCCACTGTGCAAGTCCCATTGAAATGCGCAGACCGGAGTAATAATGTATCCGAGATAGACGTCAGTTTACTTGACCTTCCCATTTACCACTGACCTGTTGAGAAAATGATCATCAGCTAATAGCAATTTGCATGCTTCTAGTTCCCATCTCCACATCTCACGTGAGGGGTGGCCACCACAGATCATATTTTTAGGGTACATTGAAATGTTCAGAGATGTGTGAAATATTCATGGTGATTTCTGGACATTTGCAGGTGGCAGAAAAGTCACGAAAACCCATCATTTAAGAATCTATTTTTTTAGAGAACACTTTTGACTCCAACTTTCTCAGACATTTTTGTGCATTTTGTTGTGCAAACGTGTCTTAAAAAATGACCAAAGTTGTAGGTTCACTTAAAAATATGAAGAAACCCACAACAATTTCTTTTGGCAAATTACTGAATCATTCGAGATAATTTTAATAGGTTCTGATAGCAATAACAGTATACTTGTGTAGCCCTCTTTCCTCCACCCCCTGGGAGATATAGTGGCTACAGTGTGTGTGGTGCATTACTTGTGGCTCACAGGAGGCCTGAACCTCTGCCGCTGGGAGCCTGGGGTATACCTGATCCGACGGGTGACAGCGCCTCCACCTGCGTGGGATCCTATGTGGGATAGCCCTGTGCAGGACCATATATGAACAATACACACTGATATAGTAAAACAAAAGCAATTTACTGTATGCATAGAACAATAGAACAGTCATAAACCATAACCCGACTGCAGAAACTCTAGGCCTCACAGGGCCTCAACCCCTCACCGTGCCTTCCGAACACTGTGTCCACACACCTGCGGGGTTTACCCCAATGTACTGAGGCGCTTCGGGCACCGTACTGTCCCAATGTCCACAGAACCAAACACCCACCCAAGTGTGTGAGACAGCGCTGTCCCACTAGCCCGTGTACAGTTGGTACACTTGGTGAGATGAGGTACCTGCCAGGTGTGTTCACACCTGGGCACTCAGATGACGCAGATGGGATACACGGGTCCGATGATGAACCGCGACGCCTCAGCGTAAATTCGGCATAAACCTCTGGCAATTTTACGTTCTCTTCTTTGGGAGCAGTAACCCCACCAATACTTTTGATGGGCACATCGCAGTTCTTGGAACAAAAGGGGCTCCACAGGACCGGTTCCTTGTCAGACCAATCAATGCGTGGATTGTGAAGCTGCAGTCATGGGAGGCCAAGAATCACGTCCACCGAAAGGGTTGAATGGCATCCAGCCAGATCTCTTCCGTGTGGTCCTCACCTGTACGAAGATGAAAGAGAACGGTCTGTAAAGAGATATATGCTGATTGCAGAGGTTGACCATCTATGGCTTCTAACTCTACTGGGAATTTCTTGCGAACGAGGGGGATGTAATTGTCTCGGCAAAGCCTTGATCGACAAAATTGTCTCCCGACCCAGAATCCAGAAAGGCCATTGTAGAAGTTTGGAAGACCTCGCCGGTAAGCGTGACAAGAAGCAAGGTCCTGGTAGGCAGCTGTTTAGCTGAGATAGGGGATGTAGAAAGTGTTCCCAATGTGATTCCCCTAGAGCTCATTGGGAGTTGGAGTTCCTGACTTGTGGGGGCAAAAGAGTACCTGATGTCCGGGATTGCCACAGTAAAGACAGAGACCGGCATTGCATCAACGTTGTTTCTCGCTGGAAGACAACTTGTTACCCCCAAGTTGCATAGGCTCTGGGATATCTGGCGGAAGGGGTTCAGCTGTACTGGCATGGGAAGAAGGAACCCTCGGAGTAAGCTGCAGATGACAGGATCTTTCCGTTCTCCTCTCTTGCAGATGTTGATCAATGCGAATACATATGGCAATGAGTTCCTCGAGATACGTAGGACGTTCATGTGCACTGAGCTCATCCTTTAAAATCTCCGTAAGAACTTGCCAGAAGGCTGCTGCTAAAACCTCGTTATTCCATCCGGCCTCGGCGGGAATAGTATGGAACTCCAAAGTGCATCTAGCCACGGATCGACTTCCTGAGAAATATGAAAAAGAGAGGAAGCGGCAGTTACCTTGCGGCCAGGCGTATCAAAGACTCTGCGGAATTCCCGGGTAAATTGTCCGATATCCTGGGTGAGATCCGATCTTCGTTCCCAGATGGGAGAAGCCCAGGCCAGGCATCATCGGTGAGAAGCGATATAATGTACGCCACCTTGGATCTTTGAGAAATGAATCGAGAAGGCATAAGTTCGAACTGTATGAAACATCGATTCAGAAAAACCCCTGCACCCATGGGGGTCGCCACCATATCGGTTGGGTGTGGGAAGTCAGGGTTCAGATGAGGGAGACATAGGCATTGCAGCAATAGTTGCAGCAGAAGGTCCCGAAGGGACAGGACTTGGAGGAGGGGTTTTACCCGGTCAGAAAGGGACATGAGATTCTGGTGCAATAATTCCATGCGATGGTCATTTTGTTCAAAATATTTTTCAATTTTGGAAAACATGCTGGCATATGTGCTCAAGACTCGCCCCACCTCAGCGGGGTCCATGTTTGTTGGGCTGAGCATACTGTAACGGAGTGCTCACAACAAACACGGCATGACCCCGATGCCAAGGTGGGGATTTGATATAACACCAACCCACAGCTGCGTGGGCGCGTCTGGAGTGTAGATTGGTCGAGGTAGCCGGGTCAAGGTAGGAGAGGTCTGGATGGTCCGTAATACTTGCCGAGGTCGGTGTTGGAGAGTAGCGGATCGTAGGAGATACTTAGCCGTGGTCTGGATTGGAGAGAGGCGGATCATCGTGGTACTTTGCCGAGGTCAGTATTGGAGAGGTGCAGATCGTCGAGGAGCTAGCCGGGGTCAGGATGGAGAGATGCAGATGGTCGTACGTAGCCGAGGTCAGAACAGAAGAGCGGAGTCCGGAGGAAAAGCTAAGGTCAGGAACAAGGATCTGGAGACACAACAAGATTGTGGAGGCAAGACAGCAGTGAACACTTCGCTAGCAGGAAAGTTTATGCTCAGCCAATGAACCAGTGAAATGGGTGAGCATGTAAGGTGAACAGGAACCAATGAGATTGGTGCTGAAGACAGGTGTGGGAGGGCTTACAGGCAGAGGCTGGTGACGCGGTACCTGCGCACGTAGAGCGTGCATACGTGACGTGCTGATGATGAACCCGCATGGGCGCAACCCAGAGGCGGGACCGGAGGGCTTGGTATAAACTTCCTGGCGTGATGCGCGCCCGTAGTCCAACGGCTGATAGATGGCCCAGGTGACGCGACGCAGGAGTAAATATATCAGTTCACCGACTCATACCTCTGCAGGCCGATAAAATAATACAGCATCAGGGTTTTGTTGTAGTTTTCCCATTGAAACACAAAGAGCTACTGAGGCTGGAGCCTGTGTAGCTTGTACCATACATGTGTTTGGAAGCCTTCATTGTGTTGAGCACAGACTGCTTATCTACCGGATCGCTCTATTGTGACTATAAATAACTAGTAATACAATTTGCATTTATTCTACAAATGTAACCACGACAAAAAAAAATCTATTTGTCGCAGCCTTGGGAAAGAAGCTGTCGCGGCTGTCTCATTGTCGGCTGTCGGTAAAGTCCCCGTGGCAGGGGTTAGCCACAATTTTTTTCTTCCTACACATATGGTGTAGCTGGGTAATTACCGTCTCTACACTAGACTTGTGTAACGGGTATTCCACCCCACCCAATCTCATATATAGTGTGGGTGAGTAGAACATGCGGTGTTACCGGTGTGGTGCGTATACCTGCAGGCTCACAGGAGGTCTGAGCCTCCGCTAGTGAGAGCCTGGGGTGAATCCTCTGGAACGAATCTTCTTTCAGCGCCTCCACCTGTGTAGGATTCTATGGAAGTGTAGAATGACCCTACATAGGAACCCAATCAGAAACCACACACACAGTGATTATATAACTAAGGACTTTACTAACGAATAATAATGATAACCTGTGTCTCTCTCACGGTGAGACACTAACAGTGACGTCTCGCAGGACGATTCCCAAACACTAGGTGATCCCACCCAGTGTCCCAAGAACCCCACCCAATGTCCCGTACTCCTACAGAGATAGTCAATGGGTGACTGCGCAGTCACTAAGAACCTCTAGGCCTGTTGGTGCACATGTGATGGTATAATACCTGCCGAGCACTCCGGTGCTCGGGTCAGCAACAAACTTCTCAAAGGGTCAGACGTGTGATGAGTCCGTCTGATCCTCCAACCGAACTCCTTGCACGTGCAGACCGCTAGGACGGTCCCACTCTGGAATCGTCTCTGTGGACCCCAACGTGGGTCCAACCGCTTCCACAGGAACAGCAGCAGCCGCTGTGTCCCTATCTATCTAAATGGTACTAACGTGACAGGAACCCTAACCTAGGGCCTGTCCCTGTAGTACAGCAACCTGTGGTGGCTTGGGGAACTCCTAGGGCCTGCAGGGGGTAATGACCTGTCCCACTCCCCTAACTACCCAATCCCTTCGGTAAGTGATCTGGAATGGACTAGAGTACTCTTCCATGCAGTACTTAGGCGTCTACCTACTGTTGGCTAGCCTAGTGCAGATCCTCTCCAGAATTCCTGACCTCGTTAACAGGCTATCCCTTCAGGCATCCTACCCCTAGCGCTACCTCAAGGTGACTAGAACAGCTATAGCCCTTCTCCAGACCCACTACTCTCTGACTAGTCCCAGCGCCTACCGCAGCAAGCTGTAACTCACTGGAGACTGCAGCCAACGTGCTGCGCAAAAAGGTGCCTGCCTATCAGACCTCACAGCACTGCTCGCTGTGACCCTGACAATGCAGCACTCTAACAACACTAAGGGCAGCGTCCCTATCTTGGGCCTCCCTCAGTACTTAACCCACTACGCTAGCGGGGGGGGTTGGGGCCTACCTGGGGTGTGGGTACCTATGGGGTGCAGGAGCTGCTCTCACTCCCCGCACCCTTCTTCCCTCACAGCTCCCTAGCTCCAACCCGCTATCACCTTCTGAACAGTTACCCACCCAACTAGTGGGGAGTTGGGGTCTACCTGGAGTGTAGGTACCTATATGGGGCAGAAGCTGCACTCGCTCCCTACACCCTACTTCCCTAACAGCTCCCTGACTCCAACTCTATAACTGCAGACTTCCTTCTCTCAGCTCCCACTAATGTAAGTGGCAGGGTCCCTATCTGAGGGCTGCCCCTGGCAACACTCACCTTACTGGGGAGCTGAGCTATCCTGGACCAAAGGGGTGCTGGCCTAATACAGGGGAGTCCCTCTCTCCTGTACCCTACCTCCTTCCTTCACAGGGTCCCTCCGCTGACTGACTAGCGTGGTGCAAGCCCGCGAAATGTATCCTTTCCTCCAGGGCAGTCCTGCAGCCCTATTGGCTCCTATGAAGCACCTGATGTGATTGGCCCTAAGCCTCATGGGAATTGTAGTCCCGTGGAGGCTGTACTTACATTGGGGCCGCGTGCGTGCCTTCCCTCTGCCTACACAAACCCCTAATGGCCGCCACAACCTCTCACTATCTATCCCTACTCTCGCGCGACTCTCCTGCGCCTTCCCTGCCCTCACGCAACTGTTCCCTGGCGCTAGGGTTCTCCCTGCGCATGCGCGAGCTAACTGGACCTCTCCTGCCCTCGCGCGATCACTGCGCATGCGCGAGTCTCTCCGAAATGGCGGCGCTCTCCTCGCCGGCCGCCGGGACCCTAGAGACGCGACCGCGGCCTTAGCAACGGCCCGATCGCGTCCCCGGCAACCGGCCTGCTCGCGGAGACAGCGCACCGCTCCCTGCAACGGCCCCCACCCTTGGGATGGCCGTCGGGTCTGCCGCTGGCCTCCGGCAGTACCCGGCATCGCTTGTGCCCACGGAGGCTCCCGAGGGGGTCGCAGGGGGCAAAGGGTGACCTGGCTACACTTGTATCAAATTAAAAGAGCTTTACTTCAGCATAACAGGCAAAGCAGTAGGAAATCCATATATCCCAGAATTAGGATAACGAAGGCCGTATCTGGTCCTAGAGTATAAATTATTTAACTCTGCAGATCCAGATATATCGCAAACCCAGCACTAGCTCAGACAGAGGAAAGCTGCATAGTTCCCTATAACATACTCCCTCACCTTTTGTGTCAACAAGGGAAGCCACAGCAGAAGCCCAACACTCCAAGTCTTACTAGGAAAGGAAATCTGTGTTAGCATTATTCCTCCTGGGTCTGACGCAGATTTAAAAAAGGCTGGGGGGCTGTGTGACTCTGGGTTTGTATCACTCAAACAGTTTAGGGGAGCATGATCAGTGGCCCCCTTAATGGTCAGACAGTCCTTTCCCATGGCAGCATATAGTGTCTATCTGGGAACAAGTGCTTTCTGCTTTTGGTATAGGATCGGACGGCCTTTGCCATCGGAATCCTGTGAGATGACTGCTTTTAAGCCAAGCTCAGAGGCAGCTGTAGAGGATAAAAGGCCTTTGCGATACCAGGTCTCCGGGAGCTGAGGCTTCGCACCGAGGCTATACACGTGGAAAATAAAAATCAAAGCAATATAAGTACCCCTTGTAATGCAATCAGGTGGGCAATAGGACCACCTATGTCAAGTTACAAAATAACATGTATTCTAAATCTACACAAAGGACCGGAATGTCAGAAAAATAACATAACATTTCTTTATAGTCCCTTTTATTATTTGCATTGTACATTCAGGAGACGTCCATATGTATTTCACTATTTGCTTCTTTCTGCATGGAAATGTGAGGCAATCCTCTTAGGCTGCGGCCATGCTGCCGCTGAGCGCGCTCATTGTTGAGAGCGGTGACATCATCAAATCTCTAAGCATGAGTGCTCGGTTGTCCTGCTGAATTTTGCAAGCGCGAGCAGGGGGCGTGTCATTGGCTGGATCAGGGCTATGTCTGTTTGTGTTTGGCTGTGTGTGTATGTGCATTGACTGGTGCTGATTGGTTGCTGAAGGGTCATGTGACCCTTCAGCGCGCTTGAAAATCAATTTTCCCTGTCTCCCGAAGCACCTAGCTTTGCTAAGCGTACGTGTGCGTGCAGCGTCAGCGTGGCCATGCTAATTTGGGTGGGGCAAATCCATGGTGGAGAAAAACGCGTGCTCACGCTCGACACGATCAGAGTGATAACTCTGAATGCCCTCGTCCAGGGTGAGGGTGCGTGCCCGTGCGCTTGCTGCTTGGCAAGGCAACCAAATTTGATTTGGCTGCTCGCTGATGCGTCACGTGAGCGGTTTGCCCAATGAGGGAGAACCAGCTCCGTGACATCATGGACGCGCCCCCCCGACACACCCCCACCATGCGCGCAACTAGCTGGCCTGAAATCGCCCAGCCAAGCAGAGCGCATGACGTCACGGCGCTCGAACGCCTGCGTGCGCGCTCCCAGCCTGGCCGCAGCCTAACTCATACTGTAAGCGTAGATGTATATTTCATAGAAGGGATTCCGACACACTTTTCATGTACGTATGCTGCAACCAAATCGACATTTTTCAACTACATCTTTATTTTGCAAATAAATAAATGCACGACGTTTCAGGGATATACCCCTTCGTCAGGTCTAACCTGCAACAAATCGCACTGCATTGTAGTTTAATAAGATAGATAGCATGGTCCTAGAGGTATTTTGCATAGTGCCAGTAATTTCATAATTTTCTCTAGGTAATCCCTAGTACGTGGTGATGAGGAAACCGAGATAGTTTTCTTGCACAGAACAACATTTAAAACATTCTTTGCAAACAAATCCTATTAGGCAGAGAGCAGTTATGTCCTTGTTCTTTACAGGTGATTGATCTCTTTGTCTGTTCCTTTCTTTGTTTGACCAGATTTTCCACGCTGGCCCTACAAGTTTGTGTTTCTCTGTTGTGCAACAATGCCAGCCTTCCAAATACTTCAAAAGTTATGATGCAGGGAGGGTGTAATTCAGTCCGTGCAGGTACTGTAAGCTTATATAAATTGTCCTGACTCACACACAATTTTAAGGGAGGTTACCAGAGGCTGTTTATTAACTTTCCTGATAGCTTCAGTGCTAGAGGCAATAGGTCAACTGGAGCAAAACCAATATACTGTAAAGAGGACAACATATTTATCAAAGAAAAGGAATCCAATTCATAGTAATTGGAACACGTTTTTTTTATTGTTTTTGTGCCCGTTTTACAGCTGGGAGGCCTTAATAATAAAAATCCCAAATAACTTTGTAAGGGAGCAAGAAAGTTTACACGACCAAGGAAGGAAAAGGACAATCAATTCTAAAGCAGTTTATCTGAGGTTGGGATGGGACCTGCTTTTCCCCCCGCTTGCCATAAATACTTCCCAACAGTATGTATAAAAGACCATGTGAATAAGAATGTTATTATTGCATGTCCAGTTAAAAAAATGATGATTACGTTTTATGTTGACGTATTAAAAAGCTTGAAAAAAATCTGCCAGGCACGAAAAAAGAAGTTTCTGCAGTCTTGCACTGACCAGTAAAAACGTGGCACGTTGCTTCTACAGGTTTCACGTTTGTGTGTGCGTGAAGCTGATATATTCATCTGAAACATCATGGCTGTTATAAACGGCCAAGCATAAGAGCGTTTTCCTGCAACAATGTTATATATTGTAGGGGTGGTCAACTCCAGCCCTCAAGGGCTACCAGCAGGTCAGGTTTTCAGGACTGCTTCAGCACAGGTGGCTCAATCAGTGGCACAATCCCATATCCTTTGGGAGTCTCGCACACAAATCCGCCACCCTTTCCATGAAGTGCTTCCTCACTTGGAGGAAAGGAGATTTCACCAGCAACAAAGGGAAGGGTTCTTTACAGTCAGGGCAGTTACAATGCGGCGTTCATCACCCATGGAGACTTTGATGGAAGATAGAATAGATTTCTTTATAGAAAGGAAAGGTATACAGGGATATACCAAATACTGTAAGTAAATGTAGCCATGCCATCTGTGGCTACTAGTTTGCTTCCCTCCTGGCAGTAAGCCCTGGTATAAGCAGGCCTTGCCAGTTGTTGATATGGGGTTTCCCCCTCCTTGGTACTGCGTTTGAATGGCAGCAGACGGCAGTGACATCAGGCCTGGTCATGACCAATCATGAGACAGACCTGGTGCCCTCCTCCTGGCTGTACTTAAGGGCAGGTACTGCCCAAATTCGGGAGTGCCTTTCCCCACTTGAGGAAGGCAGGTCACAGAGGCTGATTATTGGGACTTCTCTAGTCCTCTTCCCTTCAGATGAGAGTGAGTGTGCACCATACCTCTGCCTCTGCTAGGGAGGCAGGGAAGAGCTAGGACGGCTGCGGGTGCCCTTGGCCTGTAGTAACGGTCCAGGGACCATCCTTAAGTGGTAGCTGTGAGACTGCATCAGGTAGGACCCTGCCATTGTTCCTGTACTGTTTGGATATACGTCCTGCCTGGTGCGTGACCTTACTGTGGGGAGAGGTAATAAGTTCTACCATGGGAGATCACCTTCAGTTCCTGGAGCCTACGGTGGATGGAGGTGCTGCACTGCTAGAGAGATATGTAGGGTATGAACCACAGAAGCCTAGTCCTGTGTCCCCACTACCACCGGCGGACAACTCAGTCCTCCTGTTACCAGCAGGTATCATGCACCACACAACCAGTAATGGCCAAATCTCCCACCGGGTGGGGCAAACACTGTTACATAAACATGGGAAGCATGTTGATCCAGGGAGAAATATGATTGCTATTATTTGGAGTCAGGAAGGAATTTATTTATCCAATGATGGGGCCTATGCAGAGAGGTCCGGAAAGTACGTTCTCGCCATGTATTCGCCAAAAGTGGCTATAGGTATTCTTGAAGCTGCGCAAACGTGGCGAGATATTAGAAATCCGCCGTTTTTTCTTGGCGGGTCCCGAAATCCGCCGATTCCTTGGTGAGAAGGCCTTTTTCGCATCTCATCGCCATCTTGTAAAAATCATTCGATTCTAGGAGCCACGATCACTGTTTCTCGTCTGATCGGCACTCCATAATGGAGATTCTTACGGCAAATCTGCACGCCACAAAAAATAGGCAATAGGCATTAGAGAAGCTGGAGATAAGTGCTGAGACGGAACATAGCACACCTTACACCTTCAAATACCTGTTTGATGCAAGAAAAAAGGAAAGATGGCACATGTATTTTTGTTCATACTACAGTTTGTAAGTAACAAATCTTTTCTTCCCTTAAAATTCATCAACAAAAGTCAACTTTTCTTGCATAAACTGGTTATCTTTACAATGTGTACATATATATGGCTTGTTCATGTTAGGATGATATAATGTGTACATGAAAGTTACAGTTCTTCAGTTTCAATGTATGTTACGATATTTATGTGGGAAATGTACAGTGACAACAATATCATACATTGCAGTAAATAGTACAAAGTCCTGTACATTTTATTACTATTAATGTGAAACGGACATATGTTACAACGCCATATTTTTGATTATAACAACTGTAATATTTGAAGCATACTGTACGCTAACTGTTCTCCTGTTCCTCTTATCGCACAATCTTCATTCACATCCTCTATATAGTAGTGCAACGATTGTATCTATGAACTGCACAGTCGTATTATATTGACGTACTACATAGCAATGACTGCTGTTGGATATATAAATTACATAACCCCAGAAACATACATTTAAAAGGATAACTGTTATATGACCAACAAAACACACTTCTCATTGTCAATATGACAAATCAGCCCTTTCTCGTTATGCACCATCCAGACTCTTGCGTTCTTCTCAAGGATGTCTTCTTTCTACCCCCTTTGTATCTAAAGCCCTCTCCCACCTTAAACCTGTTTCACTGATTGCCCCACACCTCTGGAATGCCCTTCCCCTCAGTACCCGACTAGCACCCTCTCTATCCACCTTTGAGACCCACCTTAAGACACACTTGCTTAAAGAAGCATATGAACAGCACTGTGGATATTCTGAACACATGATACATAAAGTTTGGCCCCCTGCAGATGCACTTACCAGAACTCCCTCCTACTGTCTCTGTACGTTCTCCCTACCTACCAATTAGACTGTAAGCTCCTCGGGCAGGGACTCCTCTTCCTTAATGTCACTCTTATGTCTGAAGCACTTAGCCCATGATCTGTTATTTATATTGTCTGTTATTTATTTGATTATAACGTGTATTACTACTGTGAAGTGCTATGTACATTAATGGCGCTATATAAATAAAGACATACAATACAATACAATATTATGTTCATGCACATATTCCATACATTGCTCTGGACACCATTCCATTTCTGCGACTGGACTAGATTGCTCTTGTTGCACAGGAGCAAAATCTGGTTCTGGCACCATACATGAAAATAGTTCTTGCACTGCACATGATTCAAGTTCTGATGGTGGCAAAGATGGAATTTGTGGTAGTGTCGCAAGTTCAACAGTTATCACAGGTTGGGCAGGACTTTTTTCTTAGGAAAACACTGCTCCTTCTAATGTGCCGACATAGGTTGCTGGCAAGGATGAGGATGCCAGTGCAGAGCAGCGCAGATCATTCTGTTTCTCCAAGCTGTTTGCTATTGATTCCATAAACTTATTATGGAGGGTTAATTGAGCTGTATTATTAATCCAAATTTGTTTGGCCTCTCTAATTTCTTGCACCATCTTCTCATGCACACCCATCAACTGCTCATACCGTTGTACCTGGCTTTGCAGTAAACGTTCCTCGGCTCTTTGGATTGATTGCAAGTGCTCCTGGTGGCCAGGATCACGATTCAAAATTGCACGTTGTCTATGGCTTATCACCGGACTATCCATGGAAGATAAGTACGGAGAATGAATGATTCTGGATATACTTCCTGGACTCTGTATATCTGTTGAAATAAATAATAAAAATCCCTAAATAATTTCACTGTAGCACATTCCATCATTACACATTGCTACAAGTTAAGCCAATAGAATATCTACAATGGTGTATCACTTTTAGACACATTTAAAGCAAACCAAAGTAATGTAACATTAATGGCCATAAGTAACATTTAAGGCAATTAATGCTAAAAGGTAAACATTGAAGGAAACACAAGTTAACTATTACTCCTACTTCGCATGCAGTTTTCTATATTTTTTTCGAAGTGGTCGGTTCATGCCACAATTGCTTGCGTTAAATGCTTTGATGGTCATGTACTGTACATGCTGCGTACAAGGTGCAACACTTTTATCTGATATTTATTCTTTATGGTCTCACCTTCAAAAACTGGTATAGAGTTCTGTGAAGCAGGGGGTGGCGTATGTGGGCTGACTTCAGCTGCAGTTGCTGGTACATCAGCTTAAAGCTGTGAGGCAGGACACACTGTGGAGTACAGTATATATATGGATTTTGTGACGAAGCAATTATATGAAAGTGAAATTACCATAAACACTAATAAAATAATTCTACTGCAGTGCCAAATAGACACCAAAACAGTGTCATTTCATTTTGAAACAACACTCATGTTGATGGTACATAAGAAGAATGAGTGTATAGAAGTAATGAACTATTTATATTTATGTAGATATGTTATAATATCAGAATGTATATACAGCTAAACCCCGTTATAGCGCAGTCCTCGGGGTCCACCCGAGACCACCGTGTTAGTAACGGGGTCGCGAAAAAACAAAATGGCCGCCACCGCAAAAAAAAAAATTTAAATAAATGGCCGCCGTGATCTGGGACTCCGCGCTGCCGAAGGGGGAGAGCTGAGATAACTCTCCCAGAGCCCAGCGTCGCAATGGCAGGCCCCCGGACCACCCCCCCCCACTCCCAGCAGCACTTACCCTTGCCCAGCATCTGCAGCAGTTGATCTGTGAAGAGAAGCTGTGAGGGGGAGGAGAGCTCACGGGATGTCAGCTGTTTCTGAGTTCCTGGCCAGGGATCAGCTCCCTTCAATTCTCCCCAACAGCAGCAGAGATACAGGCAGGGATAGGGGGGGGCTCCCTGAGCCCAGCATCGCACCAAACCACAGCAGCAGCACCCCTCCCAAACCACAGCACCCTCCCCCCCCACACACACACACACACCCCATAGCAGCACTTACTCAGCATCTGCAACAGTTGATCTGTGCAGAGAAGCTGCGAGGGGGAGGAGCCTTTGCTGGGATGTCAGCTGTTTCTGAGTTCCTCGGCCAGGGATCAGCTCCCTTCAATCCTCCCCCACAGCAACAGAGATACAGGCAGGGATAGGGGGGGGCTCTCCCTGAGCCCAGCGTCGCAGCGGCACGCCCAAAACAGTGTGCTGTGACAGTGTGCTGAGTGTGCTGTGAGAGTGTGTGCAGTGAGAGTGTGTGCAGTGAGAGTGTGTGCAGTGAGAGTGTGTGCAGGAGAGGTGTGTGCACGTGAGCAGTTTTGTGGTTGCTGGGGAGTGTGTGCAGTGACAGTGTGTGCAGTGAGAGTGTGTGCTGGGAGTGTGTGCAGTGAGGAGAGTGTGTGCAGTGAGAGTTGTGCGTGTGCAGGAGAGGTGTTCAGTGGAGTGTGTGCAGTGAGTGAGGTGTGCATGGGAGTGGTGTGCAGTGAGAGTGGTGCAGTGAGAAGTGTGTGGGGAGTGAGAGTGTGTGCATGAGTGTGTGCTGCATGTGAGAGCTGGGTGGCGAGCAGTGTGGCGAGTGAAGTGTTGCAGTGAGAGTGGTGTGCTGGGGAGTGTGTGCAGTGTGCAGTGAGAGTGTGTGCAGTGAGAGTGTGTGCAGTGAGAGTGTGTGAAGTGAGAGTGTGTGCAGTGAGAGTGTGTGCTGTGAGCAGTGTGCTGGGAGTGTGTGCAGTGACAGTGTGTGCAGTGAGAGTGTGTGCTGGGAGTGTGTGCAGTGTGCAGTGAGAGTGTGTGCTGGGAGTGTGTGCAGTGTGCAGTGAGAGTGTGTTCAGTGAGAGTGTGTGCAGTGAGAGTGTGTGCTGGGAGTGTGTGCAGTGGGCAGTGAGAGTGTGTGCAGTGAGAGTGTGTGCAGTGTGGCAGTGTGCAGTGTGAAGTGTGCAAAAAAATGTAAAAAAAAAAACATTTTTAAATTAAAAAAATAAATAAAACGGGAGCCACGTGAAAACCGCGTTATAAGCGGATTCGAGTTATAATGGGTCGTGCTATAACGGGGTTTAGCTGTACTGTATGTAGTAACGCATGTGTAATTGTGTACATGTTTAGTCACACATTAAAAAGTAATGGATACCAATATATAATGTGGAAATGGAATATTAACTTCATTGATGTTAGCACTTTCATGTTAACGATTTTTATTAACAAGTACAGATAAAAAAAACATTCTAATAGAAGGCTAAACATAATGTAAAAAGAAAATATCATAACCTTGTGGAAATTGATGATCATACACTCCGATACCAAGATCACCAGGCAAGCCTGCTACCTGGATGGGCGTGAATGTAGCACTTTATTGCTCCTCCAAGAGGGTGAGTCTTAAACGGGCTGCGGGTGGGCCTCCCCCTGTGCCAGACGCATGGATATGTATCTCTTGTATTTTTCTTTTCAATTTCCTTTTTATGTCGTCAAACCTCTTCTTACGACAATTATCATGTGTTCTGACCTGGTTCCCACAGCCAGATACAGAAACTCTAATGTGTTCCCACAATTCCCTCTTCACCAATGCCGATGTCTCACCTTTAAATATACAAGAAAAGAACCATAATCACTAACATGTATTGTAATGTATGTGCTTTGGTAGTTAATATTTTAAGTCTCAGAACATGTATCAAAAATGATGTGTAACAAAGTACACTGGCGACACACTTTATTGCAGTGTGGCCAGTACCGCAAGCCGGGAGATTTCCCGGCTTGCAAGTGGCAGCCCCTCGGCGTGCCGCGCGTCTCCGATGCGCGGTCACGCGTCATCGGGTGCCTGCGCCCCCTGCACGCACGTCCAGGGCTCCCCGAGGGAGCCCTGGTGTCCCGCGATGTGGGGGACGGCGGCAGGAGGTTCCGGGGGACCCGGCGGACCCAGAGAGGAGAGGGGGAAGCCGTGATCGGCGGGCCTCTCCTCCGCTGCTTTGGCGCGCGCCCGGCACCCTCCGGCGCGCTCCAGGTAACTGCTGCGGCCGAGAACGGGCAAATGCTCGAATAAACTCGGCCGCAGCAGTATATATCTAACAGATGTATGCGTAAAGTGTTTAGCGCCGTACGTGTAAACTGCATTTTGATACAACTATTGTGTTTTCATTATAGTAAACAGTGCATGTATTTGCAAAATGGATGATAACACTGGAATAGAACAGCTTAGTACATCTACTGTACAAAATGGCCATTATTTTAATTTAAGTTTTATGTGAATAAGTACAAAGACTATAATTTAATAATGGATATAAAGGGGCCATTAAATCTACATTTCTTGGGGGACTTCCGGTGACGTCAGCATGCATGGTTGCCTGAGGGGATCACTCCGGAGCCCTCCGTTGCATAATCTAACATATTAGAACCTATCGGAAAGAAAATCCTACCCAAAGTAAACAGGACACGGTGGAGCTTACAGGGGATGAGCAAAAAGCTGAAAGGGCCCGCCCAGCAGAGTGTATCGAGCTACTTCATGCCGTCTCACAAACCCTCTGCCAGCGTCGGCTCGACCCAAGATGGCGGCCCAACGTGCGTGTAGGAAGGCCCCGACAACATGCCCGAACAAGACATAAGGAAGAAACACCCAGAGATTACTAAAGACTACCTTGAGAATTTATTCCTGAAAATGCGTCAGGGATTCCAGGAAGACCTCTCTAAAGCCATACTGTACATACGCTTAGAACAGACATGAATGTTCTAGCTGGGAAAATGGACACCCTGCAGAAAAAGGTAGAGGATATAGAACAATCCTACTCTCTAGCTGAGGACGAGATAAACAGACTAAATTTAGAAATTCGGTCACTAAAAGAGAACGCAGAGGAACAGGAGAATAGGGACCGCCGCCAAAACCTCCGGCTGCGGTACATACCAGAGTCAGTAGAGATGGCCCAACTGCAACCCTACCTGAAAGAATTGTTTACTCACCTGGTCCCAGAGCTGGTGCAGGATTAATTGGAATTGGACCGCGCACATAGGTCCCTGGGCCCGAAATCTTCAGACCCGAAAAGAGCCAGGGATGTCATCATCCGTTTTCATTCCTATACAACAAAGGAAAAAGTCCTCTCAGCTAGCAGAGAAAGAGGTGATGTACAATTTCGCAATACCCACCTGGAAATCTACAGCGACTTGTCTAAAGCATCGGTGGATAGGCGAAGGGAAATGCGGCCCCTTAAACAGAAACTAAGGGAACACAAAGTGAGATATCGATGGGGCTTTCCCTTTAAATTGGTGGTACAGGCGGGGGGAAGCTCCATGCGGTGTCTTACCTGGAAGATGGCCCCCGATTCCTGAGAGGACTGGGATTACAACACATAGGTGACGAAGCGGCACCTGAAGGAACAGAAGAAGAACAGAACAGTCAAAGACCGCCGAAAACACCAAGGGCCTCACAAAGCCTGGCCTTCCAGAGGAACCCGACGCATGAAGAATGAAGAGGAACAGCTGAGCAGTAAATATTCCCCCTCTCCTACGGATCCGCAGCAGCATGGAGTTCCTCCGAACAACCTCTCATCTGGCTAAGCAACCTGAATAGCAGATCCCATTGCTCAGGATAGCAATCACGCTACATGGTCCCGGCGATTAGCTCGACTGCCATTTTCAAGCACTTCTCCCCACCGCCCGCTGAGAGGGGAGAGAACCCGACGGGGACAGCGTTAAACTTCTGGACTTTCCTGCATCACTTCCCAGAGGCCAATCTGTATACTCGCTGTAGAGTTCTGGAAACGAAAGAAAGCCCACAGGGGGGTGTGAGACTCAAGCCTTGTCTTTGTCCGGTGAGCGTTGGGCTACGGATAAAGAGGCAAGCAGTTCCCAGATGACGATCGAGGGTGGGTTGGACAGTGGAGGAGGGATGGGGACATTTAAGCCTAACTTGGTTATGTTTAGGTTTAAGTTAAAGTACTAATCTCCGTAAAACGGGAAAATGGGAAAATCTTAACCAAAGAAAGTTTGTACCAGTTATATTAAGTTGAATCACTGTAAACTTCATTCTCTGTTCTACATGTTGAGTATTATTGGTCCTCTGGCACCACCTTGTGGTACATTCGAGAAATGGTGATATAGTCTGGATACTCTCATAGAGAGAGAACTATTCTTTTCTTTTTCCTTTCTACTATTCTCTTCCCTCTGCCCACCCGTCCTTTCTCCTCCCCCATCCCCCCCACCCCCCCAGTACCAGTCAACTAGGGTCCCGGGGAATTAGAGGTGCAGACATTTATAACACACAAAGATTACATATAGGAAAATACACAATGGAAGTGCATAGGACGACCCCCCACCTTGAGAAAGTGGAGGGACTACAAGATTTCTTTCATTCAAAGAAAAAATGGCCAATAAAACATCACTAAAACTTGTATCACTAAACGTTAGGGGGCTGAACTCTGTAGTGAAGAGAAAACTTGCCCTACAAGAGCTCAAGAAAACAAATGGAGATATTCTGTTCCTCCAAGAGACCCACTTCAATACCACATCCCCTCCAAACACCTTCAAAACAATTTACCCACAAGCATATTACGCGTCTTATTCAGCAAAAAAAAGAAGGGTAGCTAAACTATTAACCACACACTCTCCATGAGTAATGAATTCCACATTTTAATTGCCCTTACTGTAAAGAACCCTTTCCTTTGGTGCTGGTGAAATTTCCTTTCCTCCAACCTTAAGGGATGGCCCCGAGTTCTTTGTACTGCCTGTGGGATGAATAGTTCTTTTGAAAGCTCCTTGTACTGTCGCGAATATATTTGTATATAGTTATCATATCCCCTCTTAGACGCCTCTTTTCTAATGTAAATAAATCTAATTTAGCTAGCCTCTCCTCATAAATTAGATTATCCATCCCCTTTACTAATTTGGTGGCTCTTCTCTGCACTCTCTCTAGTTCCATAATGTCTTTTCTTAGGATTGGTGCCCAAAATTGTACTACATATTAGAGGTGTGGTCTTACTAATGCTTTGTAAAGGGGCATAATTATGTTTACTTCCCTTCCATCGATTGCTTGTCTTCAAGCACTCCTAAATCCTTTTCCATCAAGGATTTCCCCAATTTATCCCCATTTAATTTGTAGGTGCCTTTTTTTTCTTGCTTCCCAAATGCATAACCTTACATTGATCTGTATTAAACCTCATCTGCCATTTACCTGCCCAAGATTCCAGTCTCTCCAAGTCCTTCTGGAGAGAAATTACATCCTGCTCTCAGTTGATGTGATTTACTTAGATTTTGCAAAGGCTTTTGATACAGTTCCACACACAAGGTTGCTGTACAAAATAAAGCAAATTTGACTCAGTAAAAATATATGCACCTGGATTGAAAACTGGTTGAAGGACAGACAACAGAGGGTTGTTATAAATGGAACTTTTTCAGGTTGGGCTAAGGTCGTGAGTGGAGTACCTCAAGGATTGGTACTGGGACCCCTGCCTTTTAACTTGTTTATTAATGACCTTGAGGTTGGCATCGAGAGCAATGTCTCCATCTTTGCTGAAGATACAAAATTGTGTAAGGTAGTTGAATCAGAGCAGGATGTGTCACGGTAGACCAGGTCTTTTAACACCATTTATATTTAAGGGATCAGTCACAGGGTAAAGGCAGTGAAATAAAATGAGATTTATTTGGATAAGACCTCGCACACACACAGAAATGCAAAATACAGAAATACACACTTACTGGGGTCTGAGGACTAGACTTTCCTAGTTGCAAGGCGCTTGCTTCAGCAAAGGCTTACCTTGATAGGACCATTGTCCTGGACAGAAATCCAGCCTGCTAGCTAGGCCTCTCCATGCTCCCTGTGTGAATAGCCCTCAGAAACACCAGCAGCCAGCAGCCAGCAGCCAGCAGCCAGCAGCTGCTTGTCTTCAAACAAAGGCTTTCTACACTAGATATCCTGTTCACCAAATGGTTCCCCCCCTCTGGACATCCTCTCCTCTTTGAACTATGGATTCTATGCAGACTAGCTGGCATCTTAACCATATTCCCAGGCTGTCTGTATAGAGCCTTAAAGTAAACACAAAACATGATATAAAGAACACTTTATTAGAGAATGTAATTTGGGAGACCATATACTTATAAGGGAATTAACTTGGGGATATTTGGGCTCGAAATCCAGGAGTCTGGGGGACACAGGGAAGACCCGGTGTAATTCACCCTGCGTACTGGCAAATCATGCCTGCTCACTGGGGAGAATTAAACGACTACCGGCAACATTGCCCCCCAAACTCCTGCAACTAAAATAATTGTATATCCCCCCTGAAACTGACACACAAGAAATGTAACAGTTTTAGGGCTAAGGGAACATGAAATAGGAAAAAAACATGTATTATCCGTGGTCCCTGGCTTATGGAGGTACCAGGGACCCCACCCAGCGCCGGGTCTCCCAGCTAGTTATCAATATATATATATACACATTAAACTATAACCATTTAATAAAATATATTGTGTTCTGTGTGCTAAAAGTTATGAGTTCCTATTCTGGTGTCAGGGATGGAGCGAGTGTATCTATTCCCTGCCCTCACTAGCCTAATTCGTGGCACACATGAGAAAAATAACTTTGAACCTTTTAGACACGGTGATCGTGCTCAGCTTTATAACCTAGCTGGAGCAGCCCCTGAACCCCTACTCTAGGTTCAGTGCACCTGGGTGTGTATCTGCGTATCTCTGCTATATTGGGAAACCCCTGCTACACTAGGGACTCCGTGTATAGCTGCAGATATAGTTTAACCCCTTCATACCCATTTACCTTGTCTGGATGATGCTGTAGCAGGGATCCTGGCGGTGAGCCATAATAACGCTGTCAGAGTTTGGCAGAGTAATGTGCTTGGCTGTATCCGAGAATCTCACTACATTCCTGGATACAACTTTTGGGGTATCCCATAACTCTGGAACCCAATACATAGACACATTCTGTAAAGACTTTCTCCGACAAACCCACCCTGAAACTTACAGCCTAGAAATCTCCCGACCCCAGCACCCCAGTAAAGGCAAAAGTCACATAAATCTTTATTGTCGCAAAATTAGTATACAGTTGCAGTAATACATTTTCGACACCTGGATCCCAGAGCTGACACTCTTAAGACCCTGAAAATAAGTTAAACAACACACAGAAACCCAGCAAGCTCTGTTTGGGAACCCCTGAGCCCCCACAAAATATATATGCATATAAGTGTCAAAAAGGAGAGCTACTGGGTGAGGCAATTGTATAGTGTTAGGAAGGACCTGTGAACGGGGTCTGCCTTGTCTTGGCTCACACTTACAATGCTTTGGCCAAAGGGTTAAACTAAATTACCCTTTTTCAAGATAATATATAAGTATTTTAATGTGTATTTTTGTCATATTGGATGTAGCATTGGGCTTCTCTGTCACTCTTAAGACCCTAACACACAGGTCAGGATTAACCAAGTGGGCTTGACCTTTATTGATGAGCCTGTTAACCCCTTCACCGTTACAAATATGTACATATCTCTTTTTCTCCTATTGTGGCCCCTGGTGTTCCCCTCCTGTTCCATTATCCCATTTCTCTGCATGTGGCATCACAACACTATCAGTGGCCTACCCCAGCCCTACCACCTTTTGCCAACCCTTTCCCGGTGGCGGCTAGCCCAGGCTGGGGCTCCCACCTCACGCTATCTCTCCAAATACTCATGTGCAAAAAGAAAAGACTGTCCTGCGCTTCAGTTAAACAGCATGTGCACCGCATGGTGTCAATACCGTCATGTGAGCAGGGTGTGAGGAAGCTAAGTACGAACCTAGAGTGACCCGAGTAAGTGGAGAGGCAAAGAAGTGAAAAACTCTTACCTTTGTCTCCACTCCGGTCTGGGTCCTGCGAACCTCTATCCTCCTGCGTCCGCGTGCTGCCTTCTGTAGGTATGGCTGTGTAGGAAGAGTTCCGGCGCAATTGCGCATGACACAATCCACGAGGTCCCGGATGGAGTCAAAAAACTTTATTGGCACATGACAACACAAGGGCTACACCACGATCTCCCCCTCTACGCGTTTCACCCTCTGGAGCAGGGCTTCGTCTCGGAGCCGAAGCCCTGCTCCAGAGGGTAAAACGCGTAGAGGAGGAGATAGTGGTGTAGCCCTTGTGTTGTCATGTGCCAATAAAGTTTTTTGACTCATCCGGGACCTCGCCGGAACTCTTCCTACACACAAATACTCATGTGGCCCCCTGTTTAGCTCCCACTTTGTCACCTTTAGCCCTTAACCCTATTGCTTTGGGCCGAGCCCCCATTCCTGCCTCAGGGACGCTGGATAGACTGGGCAGTGGCTTTAGGGTGCAAAATGTGGCATCGGAGATTTTACCTGCTGTTTGCTCTTGTGCTTGTACACAGGCAGTTCGGTTCCATGGCCACCAGCCCCGTTGGGGCTAGTGGGCCTAACACATCGGAGGGAATGGACTGGAGTCAACAGGAGACCCTGGTTTTTCGCCTATGGTTGCTTGGACACTAGGACGGCAGAACGCTAGGAGCAACGGCACAAGCATCGCAGGAACACGGTAATATACCATATATGATTGCTCTGCTTATGGGTTTCCTAAAGAGTTTAGGCCTCGTCCAGGGTGGCGATGAAACACATTGCGGCAATGTGTGTGGCCAGCGCTCGGCGTCAGAGTAAGCAAATTTGAATTTGCCGCTCGCAAGCGCGTCACCTGAGCGGTTTGCCCAATGAGGGCGAACCAGCTCCGTGATGTCGTGGCTGCGCCCCCTGGCGAGCGCACGCCTAGCCGGTCACTAATCGGGCGCAGTGCACAAGCGCCAACGCGCCCGCTCCCCTCCTGGCCGCAGCCTTAGAAACCTTTTCGGGGAGTGGGTCAGAGGGCAGTTTAGCCGCGCCCACGAGGGCTCAAGATGGGCCAGGAACCACCCGGCTAACAAATGCTTCCGTAAGCAGAAGGGTGGAGAGGGGGAAAGAGGCAACAGTCGAGGTTGGCGTGAAGGTTTAATGAGGACACACTGGCGGCTCTGTGGATTTCGCCTATAGCAAGGGTTCCTAACAGTGAGCCTGGCTCCTATAATGTATTAATTTAGCATCTCTCTTACGCCAGCTGGGCAATCGGTTAACGATAGTATTGACCCAAAGGTATGTCAAGGATCGTATGCGTCATTCGGTAAAGCTATGTGCTTGTTTAGGCGCTATGGGCCAGGCGCGTGGTTAATAAAGACTGTCGGAGTCCGTCTTTCGCTGGTTGCCGGTATATTCGGCTGTTTTCACCGGTTGAATTGTCATTTTGAGGGCGAGAGTTGAATTTATTTTGTTTTACCGATTGGTTGCTCTATTTCCTGTAATTATTTCAAGGTTCAGTGCTTCTTACAATGGGTAGTTTGAGAAGAGTGTGGGATTGCTACTGTTATCCATTACATGGATAATACTCTATTGGTGGGGCTTAGCGGGACAGCAGTCTGGGGGCCTTTGCTCGCAGGTTGGAGGCGATGGCGGCACAGTTTGGTGTCCTGTTAGTAACAGGTAAGATGGAAGGTCATTTGGCATTACTGGCAGGGTCACATTTTATCCTTCTTAAATAAAAATCTTGTTTATTGAGCTGGTGACCCCATGCACAGTGTTAACAATCCAACGTTATAAATGTATTTTAAAATAAAGCACCTACATCACATTTAAAGCTTCAATAAGTCACTGCCGCTGATTATTTTAGGTCTCAGAAGAAACCTGATATTATTTACAGAGGGAACACAGGAAATTAAAGCTCTACTTAAATTGGGAAACTCAAAAAGATTGTTTTTTGTAGCTTTTGAAACTACTGGTGGATCAAAACTACTTCTGTTCTCATCAATGACATTTGCTGCTCTGGAGATACTGAATACAAATACATTGTTTCAGGCATGAATAATAATACGTGTATATATAATTATTATTATTATCAGAATGTTTTCTCTATTGGGCAGGGACTTCTTTCACCCAATGTTACTACCAAAAGGGACAGCACAGATACAAATGGTAATGAGGGCCTTACGCATGAGAGTTTACAATCTAGAGGATATATATTATATATAATATATATATAATATATATATATATATCTATATATATATATATATATATATATATATCATATTATATATATATAAGAATCCAATGCACAGCCGCACACCATTGCAAGTAATAAGTTTTGGTGCTATCCCATAAAGCAATAACAGACCATAACGATACGGTTGCAAAACACGACATCAAGGACAGCACACAGGTAGTAAATCAAAAAGTTCTATATTTGATAGAAGACAACAAAAAACGACGTTTCGGTCCCCCTGGACCGAAACGTCGTTTTTTGTGTCTTCTATCAAATATAGAACATTTTTGATTTACTTACCTGCGTGCTGTCCCTTGATGTCGTGTTGCAACCGGTATCGTATGGTCTATATATATATATATATATATATATATATATATATATATATATATTTATGTATATATATATATAAATTGTATTATTATATAATCTATCACAGGCAGTCACCCACCCACCCAGGCAGGCAGTCACCTGTCTTTTGTTGAAAATATAAAAATAAACAGATTGCATTGTAATGTTTTTTTCTGTATCACAATAAGAAGAAAACAGTTAAGTAAAAGTTGCGCGCTAAGAAATATTTTTGTGGTAGGTGCGCTATGGGTTCAGGGGTGGGGGGGGCTGCTCCTTTCATTTGTCCTGGGCCCCATGATTTCTGTTGGCGGCCATGCCGGTTGAGTATCTTTATTTCCTGTTATTATTTCAAGGTTCAGTGCTTTTTACAGTGGCTAGTTTGAGAAGAGTGTGGGATTTCTACTGTTATCCATTACATAGAAAATTCTCTATTGGAGGGACCTAGCGGGACAGCAGTCTGGGGGCCTTTGCTCACTGGTTGGAGGTGATGGTGGCACGGTTTGGTGCCCTTTTGGTAACAGGTAAGATGGAAGGTCATTTGGTGTTACTGGCAGGGTCAAATTTTATCTACCTCCTGTTCCTGGGTGGGTGACTGACTGCCTTGGTGGGTGACTGACTGCCTGGGTGAGTGACTGACTGCCTGGGTGAGTGACTGCCTGGGTGGGTGACTGCCAGGGTGGGTGGGTGACTGAGTGAATGAGTGGGTGGGTGACTAAGTGACTGCCTGGATGACTGAGTGACTGGGTGGGTGGGTGAGAGGCTGGGTGGGTGACTGGGTGGGTGAGTGACTGGGTAGGTGACTGAGTGACTGCCTGGGTGGGTGACTAGTGACTGCCTGGGTGGGTGACTAGTGACTGCCTGGGTGGGTGAGTTGTGTGAGTGGGTGACTGATTTGAGTGAGTAACTGGGTTGGGTGGGTTTGTGACTGGGTGGGGGAGTGACTGGGTGGGTGACTGACCTTGACCGGGTGGGTGCTGCTTCCTGCTTCCTTGCCAGCAAGGCGCTTCCCCTCCCTGCCCCCAATATCCCCGCGGCTGCTGCCCCGGGCGGGAGGTAGGCTCGGGGGTCGTGGGTGCGGGAGGTAAGTGACTGGGGGGGTGAGACTGGCGGGCTAATTCCTTGGATGGAGACAGGCGCGCGGAGGAAGCTGGGTTGGCAGGCGCATGGGGGAAGGTGGGTTGGCGGGCACGCGGGGGAAGCTATATATATATATTCACATACATACATACAGTACATATAAGTTGATGGCAGATAAGAACTAATTGGCTTATTTAAATCTTAGTGTTAAACCTCATGCTCAGCTTGATGGTTAGCTTTATTTCATATTTCGGATCGCCTTATGTTTATCCCAAGCAGTTTTTTAGTCCTTTACTGTGTTAGTCCCTACATCTGCTGGCAGGCCATTCCACACATCCCCCACCCTCTCCATTCCACACATCCCCCACCCCCCACCCGCGACAGGCCACAAGCCCAAACTCCGCGCAAGGCCAAAAGCATCACAGAGCCAACAATGGGGGGGGGGGAGGCCATGGGGTCGTGGGCGAGGCTCGGTGGGTCAGGGGTGGGCAGGATCCTAAGCGATGTGTCGGTAAGTTCGGCGGGGGTGACAGGGAGCGGTGGGTGAGACGGGGGATCAGGGAAAAGGACAGAGAAAGGGCCACATTTTACATCACCCACATATCCTTCCAAACAGCAAAAAAACTAGCCCGTCCAAACATCCACCCACCTCTACATTCACAATCCCCCACCCTCTCCATTCACAACATCACCCCATCATCCATTCCCACACATCCCCACCCTCCCATTCACACAATCCCCCACACTCCAGTCCACACATACACAACAATCTTCACGTTTCAGCACAGCCCCCACCATCTCCATTCCACACATCCCCCACCCTCTCCATTCCACACATCCCCCACCCTCCCCACTTCACACATCCCCCACCCTCTCCATGAAGACATGCTGCCTCACACTTCCCTGGATTTGAAAGCTTCTAGCATACCACCCCCTCCTCGGTCCCTCCTCCGAGCTGTAATGTGCATATTACAGTCCTTTAGTCTTAATATGGTTTAGATGTAGATAAGATACCACTTTTAGAGCCCTTCTTGGACAATCTCTATGAATTGCCTCACTGTATCAGGCCACCCACCACCTGTATAGGGAGGCTAGTCCATGAAGTAATAAGGTACTGTACGGTACTCACAGATGGTACTTGTAATCTTTTTCCTGCCGCACCCCCAAATTGTAATGGGGGGGCTTAAAGTGTTGTGGGGTTGCTGTTATGGGTATAAGTGTCTGTTATGATTAGAGGTTAATGTTTTTAATATTAACTAAAGACATCCCAAAGCAAGATACTGTACCAAATGTCCAGCTTTGGACAGGTCTAGCATCTCTCCTCGTTATATACCAGATACTAGAGGATGAAAGCGCAAATACATTTGGAACTGGGGCATTACATTCAATTGGGTATTTCTTTTTAAATTAATATAAATACTTGTACAGTTAATACTTGTCCATTGACTCCATTGGAAAAAGCACTATAATTCCTACTAATGACAATGTATAGGTCAGTTTTTAAATACACTTTCTAATACTCTTTACAATGCAGTAGTGCCACCTGGAGGAAAAAACCCGTAAGCTCCAGATAAAGGGCTGGTGCTGTGATATACAGTAAGTACCAAGCAGTCTGGTTGTATAATAGGCATGACATTTATAGGGCTGCCAAGAGAAATTGTTGGGCCCAGGAAAAATACAGTATCCGAAGCAGCCACCAGGTGTGAGCCTAGAGCGGGTAGAAAAAAGGAGGTATAGGCATGGGGTTTGGGGTATGGGGAGGAGGTATAAAGAGGTAAGGGCATTGAGGGGAGGTATGAGCATGGAGGGGGAAGTGGGAGGGTGTATAAGGTGGTAGGAGCATGACTCGGAGACTCCGGGTTTCGGGCACTTACCTCCAGGCCACGGGCTTAGCCTGTAAATCTGCAGGTGCGGCGGCGTCTCCTGCATTCCCCGGTATTCTCCTGCAATTCCCCCTACAACTGCAGTGAACATGGCTGCGCGGTGTCAAATGATGCCGCGTTGCCATGACAACGGGACGCTACTTGACGTCACGACGGTACGCGGCGCCACGTTACCGTGGCAACGTGACGTCGCGCAGCTCCATAACGTCACATAGCGTGCCGTTGTCATGGCAACGCGGATTCATTTGACGCCGAGCAGCCATGTTGACTGCAGTTGGAGGGGGAGTTGCAGCAGGATGCCGGGAGACGCCGCCGCCGCAGCACCACGCTGCACCATGAAAGGGAATGACATTGGCTCAGGGTTGGCCTTCAGTAGAAGGTGGCAACCCTGGGTAGGAGGGCTATGAGGTATATATTAATTACATATTTTGCATATTTCTTGGGTGGTGGCAGTGGATAGATCTGATTTCAATTGCGTAAAGTGTTAATATTAACTCATTGAAAGTACCTAGCGGAGGCGAAACGGGAGTTGGCTGGAGTAGCCGTGTGTATTAGCCTTGGTTGCTTATCTAAGTCACGTGCTCACTTGTGTGCTGCTCGTGACAGATGGTACAGTATATGGGGACAGATTGAGGGGAGATATTGTTCATTTGAGAGACCTTTGCGAAAGTGAAAACTGGACCAGCTTGAAAGCTGTGTATTAACCCTTGTCCCGTATGCAGGTCACGTGCTCACAGGTGTGCCGTATGTGACAAAATAAATAGATTTGTGTGTGCATGTGCTAAATCTATTCTGCTGTAGCCAGTAAGCCACTAATGGAAATATTGTACACGCTGTATTTCTAGTTACTGGGTACAGATGTACTGTAGCAGACTTTATTGTTCCCTGAGAAAACACAACATATTGTGTCAAGGCGCAGAACATCACTGAGTTTACATAGGAATAAATTGCAGTAATGATGCAGAATATCTCCCATCCCACCAACAGGGAACAATGAAGATTGCTACATCTCTACGTAGCCTAAATAGATATGACTTTTGTAATAGTTTATATTCTACTGCACTCAGTAGACTAATGTAAGTTGCTGAGTGTTGGCTTACATTAAGTCACAGGCTCCCTGCAGTTCTTTAACAATCCATACAGCAAAAGAACATCATGTTTCAGTGTCCGACCTACCATGTTTCCTGGGCTTCTATTGGCTAATGTGTGTAGCACTTACCTAATTAAATAACAAACTATCGCAATCTCCCATAGAAAATGTAGCTGGATTTTTTTTACTATTTCATGGGGCCCCTAGAGTGCCAGACCCCATGGTGTGGCAGCCACGTCTCCGGGCCACCCAAGGGGTCACATTTGTCTTCTGGGAAAATTAGTGTGGATTCATGTTTTTGTCCAGTTTCGCACATTGTTCAAACAGTGACAAATACAAGCCACCATTATAAGTCACGGAGCTATGTCTGAACTGCATTCATAAAATATATTAGTGATACACACAATGTAAAACAGTACACACATTAGTGTAAAACAATTTGAACACAAAAATATTATCAAACGTGTCAGTGTGCGTTGTCCTATGTGAAAGTGTGTAACCAAATACGGATCTGCATCTGTAAGAACCAATGTGTCCATACAAATCTTGTGTATAATATGTGTGCTGGTAATCCAGATTTCTGTAGAACCATCATGGTACTAAAACTCTGTGGGGCCTATTCTAGTAGCCTCGATAATAACCAACTTATCGAGGATTTTGAGCTGTTCTCGCAAGCTAGCTATTCAGAAAGCCTCGGTACGTTGGTTAAATTGTGCGGGGAAAGGATTTTCTCGCGATTTCTGGCTCCCTGCCAAACACATCGTGCGGTAGCCGGCGAGAAGCCCAAACTCGCAATTTTGATAAAATCATGCAATTCTAGTAGCCTCGATAATCTTATCAGGGCTCTGGAATTGCGATTTTGTCCTAGATTCTGAAGGGTTGTGAGAGAGGGACTTGGAAAAAAAATGCATTTTTCCTGCATCGGATTGATGCCTGGGGTCTCTGGTGCTGATACACATTAATATCAGCTCCGGAGACCCCCGGCGTCAATCCGATGCATGAAAAATGCATTTACAGGCAGCTTTATTACAGTAGCGGCTAACCGCTAAGGCATTGAAGGGGTTAACTACCAGTGCCCGTTTATTGTGGGTAGCGGGGGTGGGCGGAGGTGGTATTTGGCACATGGTGGGTGTTTAGGCTTGCGGGGAGGGCACCTTCACCCATCCCCGCTACCCACAATAAACATTAAAAAACAATACTAAACAAAACATCAATTCATTGTGTCACGGGAGATCAGGTTCTACAACACCTTTTTATAACCGGGATCAGTTGATTGAGCAAAACAAGATGGTAAAATAAATGGTAATTTATTTCTTACATAAGACGAACACACAATGTTACACAATTCAAGTATAACGGTGTTTCCCTGGGGCCTTCTGATCCTGACCCCATATGTGAGAAACTATCCCAATTACATGGCTGTGTAGTGTGGTGCACCTGCTGGCTCACAGGACTCCTGAGTCTCCCGCTTGATGTAGTTGGGGATATCACCATGACAGGCGTCTGAGATAGTGTTCTGAGTCCTACTCACATTTGGTACAGCGCCTCCACCCCATCAGGATCCCCACGATGGCAGGGAGGAGTATCTGACGGGGAACTCCTAGGTGCACCTTCTCCCTGAGTAACTCCACGCACAGGCAAGAAGGGTCTTTTCATGGGCATCTTTATTAGCATGTCTTGTGGCAGACTGCCCATCACAGCGGCCGACACTTAGCCGGACATCTTGTAGTGACACTCCATTCAGAAGATTCCTCCTGTCCTCTAATTAAGTTGCCTTTCCACTTCTCCCCTAAGGGAAACCACCAGCTGTGCCAGAGCCCTGGACACAGTGGGTAATCTGCTTGTCAGTCTCTGCAACTCACTGCACTTGACTCAGCCTTGAACCACTCTGACCTCTGAGGATCAACCACCTAATGACACACACTGAACTCTAACTTTAGGAAGTGCTGTGCAATATATAGGCTCCAGAAAGACCCACCTCTGTGTCACTAACAGTGGACACAAAGCATGCTGTCAATTCCTTCGCTACATATGACACATCACAAGGGTTTGAGGGCAAACCTCCATGATCACTACTGGCAACCCTGCCTTCTTACCAGGATTACTGCCAGCGAGAGAGAGAGATCTGTACACCAATTTTGCACATGGCTACACAAGATTAACACACTTACTAGGGTTTGGGGCTAATGAATAAATCCGTTTCCAGAACGAAATTCCTTCAGACCACCTTTTTAGAGCACTTTCCACTGACCGGTAGTTACTCACAAAAAGTCCTGGACATCTGTTACTTTGCCGCGGTTGGTGTGGCGCTTAGAATCCTAGAATCTTGGAAAACTGACAAATCTGAGCTGTGTACAACAGACGACAGAGAAGCCCAATGCTACATCCAACATGACAGAAATACACAGTAAAATACTTATATATTCTCTTGAAAAGGGGTAATTTAGTTTAACCCTTTGGCCAAAGCGTTGTAAGCTTGTGAGCCGCGACAAGGCAGACACCTGTTCACAGGTCCTAACACTACCAGATAAAATACTAATATACCTCTATCAGGATTAAAATTCTCATTTACCTCTATTAGGAGGGAGAAAGACCACATTGGATCTATATCCAGTAGAATGAAAGGACCCACTAACTTGGGAAGTGGGGAGGGGCGGGCTTAAAACTTGGGAAGGAGGAGCTGTGTCAAGAGTTTTTAAAACCTCTCGTATACAGACATATCCCGCATTAACGTACGCAATGGGACCGGAGCATGTATGTAAAGCGAAAATATACTTTAAGTGAAGCACTACCTTTTCCCCACTTATCGATGCATGTACTGTACTGCAATCATCATATACGTGTATAACTGATGTAAATAACGCATTTGTAACAGGCTCTATAATCTCCCCGCTTGCGCACAGCTTTGGTACAGGTAGGGAGCCGGTATTGCTGTTCAGGACGTGCGGACAGGCGCATGCGTGAGCTCCCGTTTGCCTTTTGGGCGATATGTACTTACTCGCGAGTGTACTTAAAGTGAGTGTCCTTAAACCGGGGTATGCCTGTATCTTCCCAGAAACCCTGCAGCCCAATCAAAAAACCTTAGCAACTTTCCTAGCAACCATTCTGAGACAATCAGACAGGGTTCCCCACCCCTGAGTATTTTCCAGGGGCAGGTGAAATATCCCTCTTTGTCCCTTCGCCCCCCACGGTGCGAGGCTCCACAGAGTCTGCATCTTGGGCAAAGGGTGTGATGTTGCCTTGTGTCAGGCCAGGATATGGGTGCTCCAGAATAATTGCCCTATCTGGCCTAACACCTAGGCATCTCTGAGCCCTTTCAAGTATGGCTCTGGGACAGACACAGCGGTGCCAAACCTGGTAGCCATCTGTGCCTTCCGGAATCCATGACTTAGAAAGCCCTCCGCTCATATACAGGTCAGCAATATCTATACGTATTAAACTATTCCCGTTTAATAAAAGATGTGGTGTCCTGTCTGCTGCGTGCAAAAAGTTATGAGTTCCTATTCTGGTGTCAGGAATGCAGTGAGTGTAAATATTCCCTACAAATCACTAGCCTCATTCCTGGCACACATGAGAAAAATACTTTTAAACTTTTTAAAACACTGCAAATCTGCTCAGCTTCATAACCTTAGCGTGAGCACCTTCCTGAACCCCTACTCTAGGCTCAGGATACCTGGGCATGTATGTGGGTACCTCTGCTATACTGGGGGTGCCCCTTGCTATACTAAGGACTCTGTGGATACCTGCAGATATATTTTAACCCCTTCATACCCATTTACCTTGTCTGGAAGATGCTGCAGCAGGAACTCTGGCGATGAGTCGTAAGAGCGTTTTCAGGGTATGAGGTTGGCGGAGTAAAGCGCTTAGCTGTATTCGAGGATATCACTCAATCTCCGGATACAACTCTTGGGGTATCCCATAACCCGGAACCCCCCTACATAGACACATTCTGCAAAGATTTTCTCCGCCAAACCCACCCTGAAACTTACAGCCTAGAAATCTACCGATCCCAGCACCCCCGGAAAGGCAAAAAGACACAGAAATCTTTTATGTTGCAGAATTAGTATACAGTTGCAGTAATACATTCTCAACATCTGGGTCCAAGAGCTGACACTCTAAGACCCTAACACACGGGTCAGGGTTAACTAAGTGGGCTTGACCTTTATTATAAGCCTGGTTAACCCCTTCACCGTCACACATTGCCAATGTGGTTACCTATGCCCTCAATGGGAGCAAAGATAAGCCCAATGACAAGGAATGGGCACCCCCTCTACCACCAACTACCATTACAGTACAGTAATGGGCAAAATTACTATTATCCAGATATGGATAATAGTGCATTTTCCCATTCAAAATAAATCAATATAGAGCAGCATACAGATGCAGCGGCCGTTATTCGAACAAATCTCGAAATCGAATTTCGAGATATGACCGTGATCCTCATGAGCTGTGCCAATGTTTGGTACGGTACAGAGTAGAGTTTGCTTTGTAAACCTAAGCTTCCACTTCCAAACAATTGACCGGAGAACGCCAGAAACTCATTCCAAATAATCTACTTACTTCACAATGAACTTTGGTGCATAGATTTATTCAAAGGAACGGTTGGTAAATAATGGTTCACCTGTTTATGTTGTCTTTGTTGAATATAACACAACAGCAAGAAAAATATCATGATTATTATACTACTACAGGGATTTTAACTTCACATTTGAGTGAAGTGTTCCAGTCACTGCGTACTCCCATATAAGTGTACAGTAGGTTTGTGATCCCTTTTAATGGACGAACTAAAATGCCAACGATAAAATAGTGTATACAAAGCTTTTATACATGGGTACATGTGGGACCAGGGTGCACACAAGAGGGCTGAGCATTTAAAAAACAAATCTATGAAGATTTCTCTTGTTTGATTCAAGTGTTTTGCACCCCACGTCCAATCCTGAGCTTGGGCATCAGATCAGCACATTGTACAGTTCAGCTCTTTATTTGGTTATCCTATGGTTTGCAACAGTGCCAAGATGAAACTTCCAATGCCAGTTAATGCCCAGTAGCTAGCTCTCAAGTTTGGCGATCCACTTGCAGCCGTATTGCACAGATCTTCTTGGCAACAGAATGTAGGACGAGTTACCCCCAGGTTATTGGGGTTACTTGCCACACAATGTTCGGTACAGCCTCTAACCACGATCCTATCTCCTCCAAAAGGGTACCCTTAAAGACAAAATGATTACAGAAATAGATTAGCATCTGGTTATGTTGTAGGGTAAAGCACTAGTCATGCACCATAAAAATAATTGTCAGTGCTACAGAAGAGCATTCGAAATGGCTGCCATACGGCAAGACGGTCTGAAACTCTGGCATTGGCAGAACGTGCCGGTATTCCGAACAAATACTGCGCATGCTGACAGCAGGAATGTGGCAATTGCAACCCAACCTGGAGAACCTTAAGCAGAGAGTGGCCCACACTTACTAAGCATTGCTATTCCATCATCATCTGGTGCCAGAAGGCTTCTTAATGTCCATTGAAGTGAGTTGGCTGTTGGGTGTCTTCCAGCACTGAAAGGTGTCTTACAGCAGAGCACCGCTTAGTAAATAAGCCACTATATATTTTATTTAAGTTGGTAATGGGGTCATGTAAACTCCCCCCGCCCCCCGCCCCCCACCAACCCCCAGGTCCAATGATATTCCCAAAAAATCAGAAGGCAAGATTGTAAGGATTTAAAACTGCAAGCTGTTCATTGTGGATTGCTTTGGTTGGAGAGGAGGCTTTAACTCACACTGAAAATGAACATTACCCATTGTATAATAAGACTGAAGCCTTTATCTCTGTATATCTAAACTACCTGAAGTTACTCCATCTTAGAATGGAAAAGTTGGGGTAGTTTAGAAGTCCCTGCTGTAATACCTTAGTGCCGTGTCCAGCCCCTGCTAGCCTCTGAGATATAGTTGTAACCAAATTAGATGTATGCCTGTTTTACCTACTAACATTTGGAGAGGCAGATGGGGGCAGGGATAATATATACTCACAGAGGTATCCAAAAATGGAAGTTTTACTTGGGCTGTTGGAAGTGTGTAATCCTACTCAGTCATTCTTTATATTTTTATGTTACATTTTTACCCCACTGCACTGTATGATTAAATCTTTACTAAAAAAATTGCTTTTTAGGGTTTTACCATATTACTACTAACTATGTATTTCCCATTACATGTCTATACCATGGCGGTCCAAGTTACGTCCTCAAAGACCACCAACAGGCTGAGTTTTCAAGGGAATACATACTGTACCTAAGCAAGTTGCCACCGTGATAATTGGAGCTAAATTAATTGTTTTCTGTATGTGTTAATTGGAGAAAGCTGTTGGGAACATCGAGGTCTGAGCTTGTACTGGCTTGTGGCATTGAAAGAACACCCGAAAGCATCTTTAGGGGCCATGTTTACCCATAATCCTGTTTGTCGTTATTTATACTTTACTGTAATATAATAATATTTTAGGCTCTTTTGTCTTCTTGTGCTGGCTGAGAATTCAAACCTGAAACAGAGCCAGAGGCGAGGACAATGGAGGAAAGGAGTATATTAATGTCACTCGGACAAAGTACAGTGGGTTTTTTATTGTTCGTGTTGCTTTTTAAATGGACGTTTTTAAATGGACATCAATCCAAATATTACAAATATAAAAAAAATTCCCGTTATTTTGTTGCAGCGTTTAAGGTTTTTTTCCCCCCAATTATATCTATGAAAGTCTTGATGCAAAATAACCTTTCTGAAGAGAACTCCCAGTGTGACAGTACTGCACGACACGGGATCTGCCTGCACAGTACGGGATCTGTCTGCACAGCACGGGATCTGTCTGCACGACACGGGATCTGCCTGCACAGCACGGGATCTGCCTGCACAGCACGGGATCTGCCTGCACAGCACGGGATCTGTCTGCACGACACGGGATCTGCCTGCACAGCACAGGATCTCCTGCCCCAGCACGGGGACCTGTTCGCACAGCACGGATCTGTCTGCACGACACGGGATCTGCCTGCACAGCACGGGATCTGCCTGCATGGCACGGGATCTGTTCTATCATACGCTGATTTATACAACAAAGATGTCTTCATACGGCCCATGTCTCCGTGTATCTTAAAGCAGCAGTCCAAGCTGCGTTTTTTTATTTTTTATCTTTCCCTTTAATACGTGCATCAATATAATCCACACAATGATAAGTAATTAGATAAGTTGCTGATCGATCCGTTCTGCTGTAATTGATCGGCGAAGATTCGGTTCGGGGGTTCACTAAATGGCTGTCAGTGCAGCAGAAGAGGACCAAAGATGCAAAGTTCTGTGGGGAAGATCATGTGACCAGGCAGCCACTAGATACAATTGCTGTACTGCTAGAGAGAGGGCAGTGCGCAAAAGGGGTGTGCCAGAGTCTGTTTCAGAAGAGGAAGGGAATGTGACTTTGTAAATGGTTGCTATAGAAACAAAAATGCTTGTTACATCATAATACATAAAAAATATAATTCAAAGTTGTTTTAAAAAAATTCTACAAGTATGTTCTCTTAGTACAGAACTGATTTTAAAAAACATGTTTGGTTTAAAGCTGCAGTTCAAGCAATATCCTACATGCGTGTTTTTTGTTGTGTTTTTTTTTTTTTAATAAATCAGTGTTGTACAATGAGAAAATATTTGCAGCATTAAAAAAAAATTAACAAATAACACACAGAACCCCAGCAAGCTCTTTTGGGGAACCCCTGAGCCCCCACATAATATATATGTATATAAGTGTCAAAAAGGAGAGCTATTATTATAGCATTAAAAAATATATATTTTAAAGACATTCTTTATGTATTCTAATGTAACAAGCATTTTTGCTCCTACAGCAACCATGTACAAAGTCACACCCCCTTCCCCTTCTGAAACAGCATCACATTTTTGAGCCCTGCCCTCTCTAGCAGTGAACCAATTGCATCTAGTGCCTGCCTGGTCACATGATCTTCCTCACAGAACTTTGGCTGTCGGTGTAGCAGAAAAAACCCCAAGATGCATTTAGTGACCCCCAGCCGAATCTTCAGCGATCGATTTACAGGAGAACCGATCGATCAGCAACTTAGCTAATCACTTGTCAGTGTGCAGATTGTATTGATGCACATATTGAATTACATTTTTATTTATTTTTTAAACGACACCTTGAACTGCAGCTTTAAGACCTGTTTAATTGGCGACGTGCAGCTTTTACTGCTAACGCCATTGTATTTTAGTGATGAGGGACCATTTTGCTGGAGACTTCTCAACTTTCTGTGTAAAGCTGAACATTACCAGCTGCTGCTGGCCCATCTACAGTTGTTAAACACCAAGGCTGTTGCTCTGAGCAGTTCGTCCTCACTGTGCACTTGGAACTGGGAGTAGGACTCAAGCAGAGGAAGCACTCCAAAGAATATGCTGTGGATAAGAGAGATATAAATTAACAGTCAAGAATGTCTAAAACATCGCTCCCATCCACTAATCCCACTGCCAACCTAACACTGTGTGTTAATGACTAGGGTCTAGTTCAGTCTAAATTCTCCATAGCTCCATTAAAACCATTCTGAGCCTGTACTTGCGAGATCAAAATCTCATTATACCCCAGAGTTAAGTTGACTGCACTTGCACCGGACCCCAAACCTGTTTGTGCCAGTATATCTAGAATAAAATTGATCCCCTTAGGCCGAGCTCATACACTCCGCTTGCTTGCGAGAGTGCGAGCTCTTGCTGCAGTAGCACACGCGATCTGTGCACGTAGTGTAAGAGGCTATTGGGGGCGGGGGCCATGACATCACAGAGGTGGTTCGCCGCCATTGGCCGAACCGCTCACGTGACGCGGCTGCCGCTTGAAAAGACAAATTTTCTTGTCTTTTCAAAACGCGGTCGCTCCGTCGCGCACACGCACACTAGGAGCGCCCTCAAGGGATCCTGTAGTTTGTGCTCGGGTCGCACGCAACCGCCACCACACACCGTATGATCTCGGCCTTACAAGGCAGCAGAGGATTGTGGTATCGTAGCTTTGCCTCTTTCACAATATGTACACATACAGAGGCCGTTATTCAAACAAATCATGGCGCCGATTTCGTGTGCGCTGCTGTACTCCACGCGGCATGACCGCGGCCAATCGCCCGAGGCGCTCGCGCTTATCGCGGTTGCTTTGTTTGAATTTCATGGATTCTGTTTCTTTGTGTGCAATGAAATGAATGAATTGTAATGTGTACAGTACTGTGCTACTGTGTCACTTTCATGTTTTTATAAGCCAGAACACTAAAATGCCATTTTCTGCACTCGCCGCACTCACGTCTTAAGGCGGTACGGTTGGAAGACATCCCGCGCCATGACATCGGTATTCCAATGTACACAACGCGTGAAGTGTTTGAATAACGCCCGCTACAGCTGTACATTAAAACAGGAGTGCTCAACTCAGACCTCGACAGGTCAGGTTTTCAGGATATCCCTGCTTCAGCACAGATGGGCTAATCAGTCCCTGCTTCAGCATGGGTGGATTAATCAGTCCCTGCTTCAGCACAAGTGGCATAATCAGCCTTTCTTCAGCACGGATGGCTCAATCAGAGGCCCAGTTTTGACTGAGCCTCTGATTGAGCCACCCGTGCTGAAGCTGGGATATGCTGAAAACCTGACTTGTGGGGGGTTGGGGGTGGCTTGACGACTGGAGTTGAGCACCCCTGCCCTAAGACAATGGGTGGGGAGTAGCTTGTGGGGAGCGCAGGTTTCACCATATATAAGGAAGAAAAGATAAAATAGTGTAGTACAGACATACCCCGCATTAACGTACGCAATGGGACCGGAGCATGTATGTAAAGCGAAAATGTACTTAAAGTGAAGCACTACCTTTTCCCCACTTATCGATGCATGTACTGTACTGCAATCGTTATATACGAGCATAACTGATGTAAATAACACATGTGTAACAGGATCTATAGTCTCCCCGCTTGCACACAGCTTCGGTACAGGAAGGGAGCCGGTATTGCTGTTCAGTACGTGATGACAGGCGCATGCGTGAGCTGCCGTTTGCCTATTGGGCGATATGTACTTACTCGCGAGTGTACTTAAAGTGAGTGTCCTTAAACCGGGGTATGCCTGTATATCTAAAAAATATAGCAATCTATGTAGGAATCAAGATTGGGAACGCACATTCTCCCAGTTGAAATACAGCATTGAATAGCAATAAATGCAATGTGTAGACTCAGCAGTTTGCAGGGGGGTCTTGCTTGGTATACACTCCCTGGTGTCAGCAGAACAAACCCTCGATGGAAAAAAAGATAACTCTAGTGCAACATTGTATGTTCACTATCAGTATATTCAAAAAACAATTGTTATTACATTTACATGAGCAACATGTGCATAGACACGTAAAAATCAATGCGCAGCATCAGTGTACTCCATCCACCCCACTCCCGAGGTCGCTTCGCGTCACTTCCGGTCCGGCCCGTCGCGTCACTTCCGGTTTCGTGATCGATCACAGAATGGATCCACACGGGCTCTGGGGCATTCGGGGCACACTTCTGGACTGCTGCTAGTTCACGCAACGCGTTTGGCTGGCGTGGCAGCTTCGTCAGGAGTCCGATCTGTGGCATAATGCTTCATTGTCCATATATATACCCCAACTTGGTTCCGATTGGATGGTTGGTTAATTTACCACTTCCTATTGGCTGGAATAGTCACTAGTGATTGGCTAGTGGGCGGGACTATCCGTATATACTAATCTCACACTTAATACATATAAAATGACAGTTTTATTAATAAAAACATCTTAAAATCATTAATCAAAAAATCCATATACATAATAATAAAAATCTAACTTAAAACTAGCTAATACATTCATTTAAATATTTATAGAGATTTTAGGTTTTGAGGTATATATTTATATTACTTTTTGTACAATTCATGTAACTCTGTTATTTATATTGATTAATGTGTTATACTAACTTGGGATTTTTTCTGCTCTTTCCTCCATTTCCATTCTCCCTATTCCATTCCATATATCTTATGTTGAGTGTTATATATAACAATAGAACACAATTAATTGCCCCAGAGCCCGTGTGGATCCATTCTGTGATCGATCACGAAACCAGAAGTGACGCGACGGGCCGGACCGGAAGTGACGCGACCTCGGGAGTGGGGTGGATGGAGTACAATGATTTTTACGTGTCTATGCACATGTTGCTCATGTAAATGTAATGTAACAGTTTTTGTGAACCGGCCTGACCCCCCCAATCTCATATTGGCCCCTGTGGTCTAACCAGTCCCCATTACGGTGTAGTGTCTGGTGGTGCACCTGTTGGCTACAGGACTCCTGAGTCTCCCGCATGATGGTGTGTGGGGATTTGCCAACCCAGACAGGCAGCTGAGGTAGTGTGCTGAGTCCTACCTATATCCAGTGCAGCGCCTCCACCTCATCAGGATCCCAGCATGAGCTCGTGGATGAGTCTGATGAGGACCTCCTCTGTGGTGCTTCTCTCTGTGCAATAACTCCACACTTGCACACGAGATTGTTGTAAATCAGAGACATCTTTATTGGTACGGTGGGCAAGCTGCCCTCCACAATGGGGTGTATTCAGCCCTCCATTGTTCACCGCACTTCCCTTTGAAAGGTATCTCTTCCCTTAATTGGTGGGTTCCCTATCCCCGCAGGGATATCTATTCTGCGTCAGGTCCCTGATCACAGTCTCATAATCTGTAGCTTGTCATGCTACTTTCGGCTTAGTAACTACTTCTTTTTTTTTATAACTTAAATTTTTATTGAATCAAGACAGCATAAAATACATTACAGAATACTTTTGTCTTGTATGCAAACAATATTTTAACAATTATATAAGTAACAACGAGGCCCTGCTGTGCTTCGGGACCCGGTCTTCCGGGTACTTTGGTGTGGACTATATAGTCCAAGCCGACTCTACTTAAATGGACAAACAGACACATATAACTCAACTTAAAAGGGGAGACAATATATACTCACAGAAAAAAAAAAGGAAGGTTGAGGCGGGATGGGGAGGGGAAAGGGGTAGGTTGGGGGTGAGGTAGGGGGAGTGCGTTGGTAGTAGGTGCGACACGTGGCTCCGTGCTAAGCATCACAGATGTTTGCAAGCTGAGTCGTCTCTCTTATTACTTATGTTATAATGCTGCTATAAGGGGTGCTGGGTGAATAGAATACTTCCTGTAAGCCCCTCCCAAGGAGAATGCACCTACTGTTATCAGAGCCATATTGAGGACCTCTCAATCCCCGGGATATCTGTCTGTTCCAGCCAAGGTGTCCAGACTTTTAGAAAATTGTCACCAGTATCGTTAACTAAACTCGTTAATTTTTCCATCTGGCAAATGAACCAAATTCGATTCCGAATCTTTGGGATGGTTGGAATATCAGATTGTTTCCATAATGCTGCGATCTCGCACCGCGTTGCAATTGCAAAATGGGCAATTAGTTTGTTATTTGTTTTGGAAAGGCCCGTCAATGGCCTGTTCAGTAGGAACAACCACGGGTCTGGGGGAATGGTGAGATCGAACAGTCTCTGTATCCAATGTCTAATCGCCTCCCACAGTGGAGAGATCCGTGGACAAGACCACAGCATATGTAACAGGTCGGCTGTTCCTCCGCACTGGCGGGGGCACAGGGGAGAGGAACCCGGCACAAACCTTGATAATTTCAGTGGGGTGAGGTACCATCGCATTAGGACTTTATATGCGTTCTCCTTGAGCGTGGTGCATATGGAGCTCTTCGCTGTGGCCATATATATGGCGCTCCATTCTTCATCTTCTAAGTTTTCTCCCAGATCTGTTTCCCATTGAGAATGGAATGAGGGTATCTGCTGCTCATGTTCACCAGAACTGATCACTTCTCTGTATAGCTGAGATGTAAGTCCCTTCGTGTCGGTTTCAGCCAGACAGAGCTTTTCGAAAGATGTTAATAGGGGGTATGGGGCAAGTTTGTTATAAAATGCCCTGATCTGGAGGTATCTAAAGAATTCTGAGTGAGGGATCTCTTTTTCTTCCCTGATATGGTCGAATGTTTTGATTTTTCTGTCGTGACCCTCCAGATCTCTAATCCGATTGTAGCCCCTCTGTCTCCAGATTGAGATATTACTGACTGATAGACCTGGAGCGAAATCAGGGTTATTCCAAATGGGTGTTGCCATAGAATGTTTTGTCGTAAGGGAATGCCGAAATTTCGTAGACTCCCAAATTGACACTGAGTTGGTCATCGAGGAGAGCGGCATGGCAGTGAATTTTCGCGCCGTTTTAGGTAACCAAATTAAGCTGCTCAGTTCCAGAGGTGCACATGCAGCATTTTCTTATTCCACCCATCTCTTTAACTTTGGGTTAGAATGCCATTGTACAATCTGACTTAATTGTGCCGCCTTGTAATATGATACCAGGCAGGGTACAGCTAGGCCGCCCGCCGCCACAGATCTTTTCATATTTAATTTACTTACTCTCGGTTTTTTACCTCCCCAGATGAATTTGGATATTTCAGATTGAAGTGAGTGCTAGTCCCTCCAACTGAGTGGCACTGGGAGAGTTTGGAAGAGGTATAATAAACGGGGGAGTAAATTCATTTTGACACTATGGATACGTCCAATCCAGGATATCCTTTTGGATGTCCACTTCCGTAAATCAGATTTTAAGGTCCGAATCAGGTTGGGGTAATTTGCATTGTACACGTCTTTTACAGTTTTGGTGATGTGGACACCCAGGTATTTTATGTGGTTTTGTTGCCAATTAAATTTGAAATTTAATTTTAGTAATTTCTCCATGTGTCTAGGGAGGTTGATGTTGAGGGCTTCCGATTTGGATTGATTGATTTTGAAGCCGGGGACCTTAGAAAATCGATCTAGTAGGTCGAAGAGGTTTGGTAGGGATGTAAGGGGTTTTGTGATAATCAAGAGGATGTCATCCGCATACAGGGCCGCTTTATGGGTCTGGGAATATGCGTTTAACCCTGAGATGTCTGGGTTTCCTCTGATTTGTGCCGCCAGTGGTTCGATACATAGGGCAAATAAAAGCGGGGATAATGGGCAGCCCTGTCTCGTGCCACTCTTTATTTGGAATGGCAGAGAGGGGTAGCCTTGGTGTATGACCCTGGCGGTGGGGCTAGAGTACAGCGATAGAATCGCCTCACTCACCCGATCTCCAAAGCCACTACTCACACACTCTAAGTCCTAACTTTTGATCAGTGCCGTGCCTTATGTATCCTATGGGGGCTGGCACACCTCTGACATCACTAACCATGGAGTCAGAGCCTGTGACCACTCCCATCCATACATAGGGCACCTCACCAGGGTGTGAGGGCAAACCTCCATAATTACTGCTGGCATGCCCATAACTTACCAGGCCTTACTGCCAGCAGGAGAGATGACTGCAGCCATTTTACATCATGGTCACATTCTCCCCCTGGTGAATCCCACCGTCCCCGGCTGGGACCTAAATTTGAAGTACCTTCTTCCAGGAAGCACTGTAAAATGGAACACACATAATTAGTGAACATATACAGCAAAGAAAATCACATTGCGCCAAGCACGCCCCGTCCAGCAGCCGCGAACTCGCACAACAATGTGTCCTGTCCCACCTAATAGTAATGACTAGGGTCAGGCTTCTTAACCTCCCGACCACCCATGTCCAGAACCGTAATGTAGTAGTGGCGTGGCAATCCCCTCTCGGGCCTGTATGTCACCCGGTGTTTATGAATATTCCGCCCAATACTCCAAACCCTCATAAGGTGATCTATCCTGTCCTCAGCCTTCCGACCCGTTACTGCACCCCCTCTATTAATCATATAAGTCTCTATGGTTTCCCATAGCCACCTATCCCTGTTCTCCTCAATCTCTTCCATAATAGGTTCAGGGACATATGGGTACTCCAACCCGTAGGATGCCTTGTACCTTGCGATAATGGCCCTCTCAGCCCGTCTGATCCTGATTAATTCAGCATTCCCTGCACGCCCAGGCAGCACCCATGATAGGGGTTCCTCATGGTCCACTGGATCAGAGAGAATATCAGGACCCATGGGTTCTAATTCCCTGCGCTCAATTTTGAACCACCTCTCCTGTACTTCTCTATCCCTCTGCGCGGGGGTGAATTCTCCCACTGCCCACCAGTAATCCACTACATCCTCCCTCCGGATAAGGAATCGCGTACGATCCATCCATGCCACATAGCCTTCAAATAAAGGTGCCCACCACCGGGTCTCTTTGAACCTATCTGAATCTACAGAGTCACCTTCCTCCGTATCCCCCCAGGAAAATACCCCCGATGTCCTTTCCGAGCGCGGTTTGGACCATTTCCACGGCCCTGGTACCTTTTCCTTCTTCGTCTTGGCCACAGTAGGCACCCATCGGTCCACCGTTGCCTTACCCAGTTGCCCCCCACCTCTAGAAACACCCTTTGAAGCGCAACTGTTCAGTCTTTCCCCAGTCCGATCCTCCTCCACCCCCAAGGACACCTCCTCCACCCCCAAGGACACCTCCTCCAAGCTAGGCGGGGACCCCAAGGGACAAGTGAGAGGGACCGGGACATTAACTAGGGTGTGGGGTTGGCCGTAGGGACAAGAGATCGGCCGCCACGGGGTTATGACCTGCTCCCGGCTATCAGCCGACTGTTCTGTAGAGGAGACCTCACCCGTCTCTGCATGCTGCTCTTTCGGTGTCTTTGGTGGTGATCAGGGACATCCACCCGATCGCCGAAGCGTCGATTCACCTCTTCCGGCCGCTCCTCCGCCTCTACCGGAAGTCACGTCCTTACCGGATCCGGATGCACCGCCATCTTGGGTGGGACCCCCATGCGGTATCTCTTCCTCCACTATCACATCCGGAAGCTCCTTCGTTGGTTCTTCACGTGCCGTCTGGGCCTGGTACAGCCCCTCCCCTGCAACGCCTGCGACCGGAGCTAGGTAAGAATAAGGGCTGTTCTTACCACTCCGCAGGGGGGTAGGCGTGTCGCGCCCGTTGCCACTGGACCCGCCGGTCCCCGGAACTGAAGGACTCCGGCTCTCGCCTCGCCGATCCACAGGTGACACCCGAGTCTCCTTGCTGCTACTCGCATCACGTGGGGTCTCCCTCCCTTTCTCCTTACCGGAGGCCGCCTTAGCCCCGGACTGGGATCCCGTTAGTCCTTGGAGATCCTCATCGGAGGAGTCTCCTTTCGCCAGCTTAGGGGTCAACATTCGCGGCGACCGCCTTCGGTTCTCCCGGTCGCCATACTGCCCGACCGTTTAACTTTCTTTCTGACCCAGCCGATGGAGTCGGCTCCAATCCCCTTCCTCCGGGATCTGCACTGTTAAGCCACAGTGCACCAGGGGACTCGGCGGACAGCCTAGCCGTATCCCCCGGGGGTCACTCACTTGTATGGGCACGAATGTAGGCATCGGCCACAAATACTGAGTCCCGCATTGAGGGCAGCGTGCCGCCGTACCCATAGTGCCTCCGGGCATCCTGCATTGCAGACAGAGCTCTACTACGGTCTCCGTGTTTGCCACCCTGATCACTAGTACCCCGCCGGGCAATGCGTAGGGCTGCGTGGTCACCATTGTGGGCACAATCGAGGAGCAGGCCATGGTTCTAGTGGGAGCCACTTTTAGCACTGGTCTGTCCTGTGAGCTGGTTCCTCGCGACTGACCAACAATAGTTGAAGGGCCAGCCACTCCCTGGTTCGGCTCCTCCTTGCTCTGACACAGCTGGAACCCGCCCCCAGTGGTAGCAATTATGGGCGGGTCCCACAAGGGAATAGGATGTCCTTTAATTAAGGCCGCACCCCTCGCAATCCTAGAGGGCGTGGTCATAGCTTTCGCGCCCTTACCCCCAACAGGGTGGGGTTCTTCTTTTGCCGCCACTTCCAGCTTTTTCCTATCAGTGAGTGTGCATGAAACATATCCCTTCTTGCAAGCCACTCCAGCAGTTGGAACCACTTCGGGTGGTTGCGCCGTCCGTACGTCAGTCGATGGGCCCAACGAATTCATGCCCACAGGCCATACACTACCGACACAGTTTATCACACTGCGGCCAGATCCGCAAGCCAGGAGATTTCCCGGCTTGCTAGTGGCCGCCCCTCGGCGTGCCGCGCGTCACCGACGCGCGGTCACGCGTCATCGGGAGCCTGCGCCCCTTGCACGCGCGTCCAGGGCTCCCCGAGGGAGCCCTGGTGTCCCGCGATGTGGGGGACGGCGGCAGGGGGTTCCGGGGGACCCGGCGGATCCGGCAGCGGGAGGAATAAAGCCCCGATTGGAGGGCGCTCCTCCGCTGCTTCGGCGCGCGCCCGGCACCCTCCGGCGCGCGCCAGGTTACTGCTGCGGCCGAGAACGGGCAAATGCTCGAATAAACTCGGCCGCAGCAGTAGCTGGAAGCCACTCCCCCTGGTGGAAATTAGGGGAGGGTCCCACAGAGGAATCGGTTGGCTCAGCACTGAGGCTGATTGAGTCACTGTCCATGAAGGCGCGGCCACAGCTTTCGCGCCATACCCTGAATTCTTTGCAGTTGCAGAATTTTCTGCAACTGGCCCACGCGGTCTCCCAGGGAAGCGGGAGCCGCCATTTTGGGTAGCACTGTCAGTCCGTTCAATCAATGAGGTAGCGTTCATCTGTTTGCAAGTCAACTGACATTCACTCTCACTGTGTTCTTCTCCTGTTACAACAATGTCCTTGCTATCATCATCCAGGGTAGCACCCCGCGGTCCTAGGCAGGACCAAAACGGAGCAGCCACAGCTTTCGCTCCACTCCATAGCAGGCTGGTAAAAGACATTTCTGCAACAGCTTGCTCTTCAGTGGGGTGTACGCTTCGGGTGCTTTCCCCGTCAGCCTCCGATCGCCATTTCACACCATCCGCACCGCGCGGATCCTCCATTCTTTCGTAACAATTATCGTACATGGGACTCTGCTCTGCGGGGCAGCCACCACACCGGTACAATAAAGATTGCCCTGATGCACCACCTACGTGTACTTAATGTAGGCTGGACTCATGTATGCACTACCTCAGGCTAGGCTCACTCTCTCAGTGTCTGCTGTATCTCCTTCCTCCCAGTCTGTGCTCCCTACGGTAAGAGGTCTGGAATGGGCTAGAGTACTCTGGGCTCCCATGCAGTACTGGGGCGTCTACCTGTCTTGGTCAGCCTAGCGCAGACCCTCTCCAGGATTCCTGACCACGTTAACAGGCTATCCCTTTAGGCATCCTACCAACTAGCACTACCTCAAGGTGACTCGGTCAGCTATAGCCCGGCTCAAAACCCCCAACTCCTTTCAGGCCCCTAGGTCGTCCCTGTGAACTGACAATACGCCATCAGCCCCCTGACTACCCCTAGGTCCGTCCCAACGCAGCACAAAGTGGCAGCAGACACTTCTCCCTGTTTCCAAGTGACCTAGCTAAAGCCTGTCCTATTGACAGGTCATCTTAGCAGCGCCTCCAAATGTAACGGTTTTTGTGAACCGGCCTGACCCCCCCCCAATCTCATATTGGCCCCTGTGGTCTAACCAGTCCCCATTACGGTGTAGTGTCTGGTGGTGCATCTGTTGGCTACAGGACTCCTGAGTCTCCCGCATGATGGTGTGTGGGGATTTGCCAACCCAGACAGGCAGCTGAGGTAGTGTGCTGAGTCCTACCTATATCCAGTGCAGCGCCTCCACCTCATCAGGATCCCAGCATGAGCTCGTGGATGAGTCTGATGAGGACCTCCTCTGTGGTGCTTCTCTCTGTGCAATAACTCCACACTTGCACACGAGATTGTTGTAAATCAGAGACATCTTTATTGGTACGGTGGGCAAGCTGCCCTCCACAATAGGGTGTATTCAGCCCTCCATTGTTCACCGCACTTCCCTTTGAAAGGTATCTCTTCCCTTAATTGGTGGGGTCCCATACCCGCCTTGTATCTGTCTGCGTCAGGTCCCTGATCACAGTCTCATAATCTGTAGCTTGTCATGCTACTTTCGGCTTAGTAACTACTTCTACTACTCACACACTCTAAGTCCTAACTTTTGATCAGTGCCGTGCCTTATGTATCCTCTGGGGGCTGACACACCTCTGACATCACTAACCATGGAGTCAGAGCCTGTGACCACTCCCATCCATACATAGGGCACCTCACCAGGGTGTGAGGGCAAACCTCCATAATTACTATTTTTTAGATATACTACACTATTTTATATTTTCTTCCTTATATATGGTGAAACCTGCGCTCCCCACAAGCTTCTCCCCACCATTCAAGAGAGGAGAAATTGGATCTTCTCCCAAGAGGGTTGAGCAGCGAAGTTCGCCATTCTTATTATTATCATTTATGAGCACTTTTGATTATTGATAATAATCACTATATATTTATTTATTTCACTATCATTAGAAGCGCCCTCACAATTTTTGTTTTACACTAAGACAATGGGTGCAAACAAGATAACAGCGAGCGCACATAAAAAATGTATTTATGAGTCACCCCCATCACTCCGTTTTGGGACCAAACCCCATTGCTTTCACCCTTCTGTCTGTGGTACCACTGGACAAGAAACGTAGCAGGAATACCAGAGACTATCTGCATATCCTATCTACAAGGGCACTACAAGGGCACTCACATATGCCCGTGTGAGTGAAACATATTTATTTACATCTATACCCCTAATCAGTTACCTAATACCCGGTTGTCTGGGACCAACCCCTGCTGCTCTTACCCTTTCTTTGAGGTGTCATTGGAGGAGACGCACAGCAGGGACACCAGAGAAGATCTACATACAGTACATTGTCTACAAGGGCACTCACATACTGTATGCCCATGCACCCTTGAAGGGGAGACCAGACGATCAGGAGCTGTGAGTACAGTGGTGACCACATCAGAGACAACCAAACTCTGCAACAGATGTGACTGTCGCTCACATTTGGCCGTGTGAATGTTTGATTATAGGATCATCACCTCATCCCATCACCCTAATTTCTTAAATATCTGTTTATGATGTGTAAATAGCAGTCAACTAATACACTGCTCTATATATTCATTTTATATGTGCGCTCGCTGTTATCGTGTTTGCACCTATTATCCGAGGATCCAGGGAGGGTCCTCCTTCAGCTGAGCAGCAGCCACAGTTTGGGCCGGTATATTTTCCAATACTTTCTGCCTCTCACTATCGTTCACCCCGGCACTGTATGTTTGTGTTTCCCACCTTATTGTGCTATAGGCAGCACCCCAGTGTCTCCATCTTCCTAAGACAATCGGACCAGAAGTCTTTTGTTTGTTTTTGTTTTTGTTTTCCAAAGCCTTGTTTGTAACAAACCTCACTAATAGGAACATGGGGGTATATGTACCAGGACATTTTTTGCATTAAAATGATGCTAAAAGTGGCATTGTTATCATGTGTATGTTCGCATCAAGTGCAGTATGTAAGCCTGCAGCTGCAGTGTCAATAGGGGGGATATGTAGTGAGTAATGTCACTAAAGGCAAATATCTATTGTACAGATCATACCATACCTATGTGCACAAGTTTGAAACATACTATTGTGGCGGGGGCCCCTTACCCTGCCTCTGGGTCGGGGAACCGCTCCGATCTTTCGGGGCAGGCGGTGCCATTTTGAAAGCTATCGCGTATGCACAGGACGAGATAGTGTGGCGGCCATCTTGCAGGTGGCACCGCAAGAACATTGCGCATTCGTGAATGCCCCGAACCAGAAAGGGAGAAGAGGATATCCTCCGCGGGATGACAGCCCGAGAGTCAGTCATGTGGGAGCCAGGACAGGAGTAGGTAGTGTCCACGGAGCAAGTGGCTTCCTGGACTAGGCCTAGATTCTGCCCCTTAAGCCCCAGATAGGCCATGAGCCAATCCAGTATAGTATTGTAAGGAAGGCCCCAGATAGGGACCCTCCCATTATTCTGTAGCAGCATTACTACTCCGGTGGAAAGACGCCCACGCGGTGACCTGAGGCCTGGGACCAGGTTCAGAGACACTTGTGTGAGACACTCCGGCTGCAGCTCACCCACGTGGAGGACTGGACCCTTAGGCGAGAGGGGACTATTGTCGGAGGCCCCACTGCGTGGGACCTTATTCAGTCCAAGTCTACAAGCTACACTTGGGAACTGGAGTACCCAGGCAGGTACCCAATGTGCACCGACATTCACAGTGGGTAGCACTACCTCACACTGGGTGGGATTGCTGGAATGGAGACCTGGGGTTATTGGTGCCACGGCACCTTCAGTACGTTGAGGGGAACATGGGTACTGTGGTATTGTGTATTGCATTATTGTATAATTGTACAGTATGTACTGCATTATTTACCTTCCTGGGAACTCAGTAAAGAAAGATATACATACCCGGTTGTATTAGTGATTTATTGGTTCCTATAAGGAATTCATCCCGCCTACGCTGGGATCCTCATAGGTGGAGGCGCTGCACCATGAGATATAGCACCACAGGAGCGGAGGCTTTGGCTTCCTGTAAGCCTCACAGGTTTAGCAGCACCCGTGGTTTCGCTAAGGCCATGGGTACGCAACCTTTCCATGCTGCCACCCCCTGCCTGTTTCCCTCCCTGCTCGCGCCCCCTCCATTGCCTTCTCTTTTGCGTCAAATGATGTTGCGGGGTCACGTGACGTCACGTTTCCATGCCAACGTAACATCACATGATCATGCGACGTCATTTGACGTCGCGTTGCCATGGCCACGCATCGCCAAAGAGAAGGTAAGTGAAGTTGCAGAGGCCTCACGTGATCCCCCGGCATTAATTTAAATGCCTTGTGGGAAGGGCGCGGGGCCCCTGCAACCGCCGCCCCCCACCCCCTGAACAATCTTGCGCCCCCCAGTTTGCACACGCTGCCTTAGGCAAGGGGAGAGGGGGCTACACTATGTTGAGACTATCGATACAATAAACCATAAGTATCTAATTTGCAGAATATAGGTACAGGCATACCCTGCATTAACGTACGCAATGGGACCGGAGCATGTACGTAAAGCGAAAATGTACTTAAAGTGAAGCACTACCTTTTCCCCACTTATCGATGCATGTACTGTACGGCAATCGTCATATACGTGCATAACTGATGTAAATAACGCATGTGTAACAGGCTCTATAGTCTCCCCGCTTGCGCACAGCTTCGGTACAGGTAGGGAGCAGGTATTGCTGTTCAGGACGTGCTGACAGGCGCATGCGTGAGCTGCCATTTGCCTATTGGGCGATATGTACTTACTCGCGAGTGTACTTAAAGTGAGTGTACTTAAACCGGGGTATGCTTGTAATGTGGATTTTGAGACACTACTGGTTGTTGTAGGAGAACATAAAATAACAAACATCTCCCCAATTTCAGAGGATCACACACGCAGAGCTTTAGCACATTACTAGTGTAACAGGGTATGTCTTTCTACCTGGCTTTCCCCATGTTATGTAAGACTTTGCTAGCTGCAGGCAGGAACAGGTTCATTCTGTGGGCTTGTGACCCACCTCATGCCCCTCTTATGAGTGACAGAAGTAAGGTGGTGACTCCTAAGAGGGAATGCAAATTTAGTTCAGTCCTGTTCCTGCTGTGAGTCTCTCCCATAGCGGGATGAGCGTGCTCACCCTCAGCCTTGTGGCTGAGGGAACATCTGACCAAGGAAGATGACCCTATACTATCAGGGTCAAGCACCATCAAGAGGTGGGAACCCTCGCACCACTGTAAAGATCTGATGCAGTGATTGCTAAATAAAGCCCCTTTGTTAATTATACACCAGCCTCCATTGAGTCAGTACATGTGGTGTATGGAAGATGTGCTTCAGAGAGGACTGTCTCTGGTCCTACCAGAACCCCCTGAAGCTGGAGGAGCTGGCACCGAACTACAGATGATATCCAAAAGCCTGTCCTGATCTCCACTACATCGCATATCAACCCAGCTCTCCTGGAACCAACAGGTATGCCTCAGCACCACACGGTAGCCTCAGAGTAAATCTCCCCGAGGGTGGGGGAAACAGTGCTACACTAGCATATACTGCTGAATAGCACTACAGGTGTTTAGAAAACAATGAACCCGATAGAAAAACCTTGATTACATCATTATGCCCAAAAATAGGAACAGATTAAATTATATCTTGCACCGAAACATAAATAATTTCAAACATAATGTATTGCACCTGTTACATTGTACTCTGTTGCTTTGAGCATTTCCCCGTTCTTTGAGCCTCCTCACATTATCTTTTTTGCAGATCTCATGAATTCACTACTTATAGATCAATGAAAAACTCTAATGTTGAGAAAGAACTGAAAACTAAATATACAGTCATATTCCCTTATTCATTCTCCTTTCTGGTACTGTCCAGATTTTAGTCTGAAATTACTTTCTCTATCAATTATCAGCAGATAAAGATAAGGACTATATGTAGAGTCGTTTGCTCGTTTGTTGTATTTACTTTTATTCACGTTGTTACTTATTGTATGACCTCTGCCGGGAGATTGCCACCACTGCCTGCATTCATAGATTGTCATGTCTTTCATACTAAGGGGTATCACTCTTTATAGCAATAGCAAAAACACAGACATGACCTAATATTGTATCATCTGTTACTATACTTGTGTTTTGATTCTCAGTTTACATAGTCTCTGTGCAGACTTCAAAAAGTCCTTTCCGTTCATTTTCTATATAGTACAGGTAAATGGTGTCTCCAGCACAACTTTGTAATGGCTCTCCATACTGTCCAGTATATCATTTTCTATATAGTATGTAAACGTGTTCCAGCACAACTTTGTAATGGCTCTCCATACTGCCCAGTAATCATTTTCTATCATATAGTGCAGGTAAATGGTGTCTCGCACAACTTGTATGGCTCTCCATACTGTCCAGATTAAATTTTTCTATATAGTAGCATGGTAATAGTGTCTCCAGCACAGCTTTGTAATGGCTCTCATACTGTCCTATATATTTCTTTCTATATAGTACAGGTAAATGGTGTCTCCAGCACAGCTTTGTAATGGCTCTCCATACTGTCCAGTATATAATTTTCTATATAGTACAGGTAAACGGTGTCTCCAGCACAACTTTGTAATGGCTCTCCATACTGTCCAGTAAATCATTTGCTATATAGTGCAGGTAAATGGTGTCTCCAGCACAACTTTGTAATGGCTCTCCATACTGTCCAGTAAATCATTTGCTATATAGTACAGGTAAATGGTGTCTCCAGCACAACTTTGTAATGGCTCTCCATACTGTCCAGTATATAATTTTCTATATAGTACAGGTAAATGGTGTCTCCAGCACAGCTTTGTAATGGCTCTCCATACTTTCCATTTGATATAATTCTATTATTAACAGTAATGGTGTCTCCAGCACAGCTTTGTAATGGCTCTCCATACTGTCCAGTATATAATTTTCTCTATAGTGCAGGTAAATGTTGTCTCCAGCACAGCTTTGTAATGGCTCTCCATAGTGTCCAGTATATCATTTTCTTGTGTATGTTTTGCTGATCTGACGTTGCCCCCCACTCCTCCCTATTCTCTTTTACTGTAAGCTCCCTACTGTTGACCTCTACTGTTTGTCTCTATTATTGGTGAACTCATCCAATTGTTTAACTTCAACTGCCCTTCTCTAATAAGCCCTGAACCTACCTGTCTCCTGACCTGTTACGCAGGTAATTGGAAAGTTATCCCATTCTGGATATCTTTACACTTTGTCTAATTACTGCGCGGATAGTAATTTACACAGCTCACTTCTGCCACCTTTCGTTATGGCTCAATATTGTTCTTCATATCACTGTAATAATTTCCCGTGGGTACCAGTGTGTATCCTGCCCGCCAAAGCGTTCACCCCTTTATGTAACTCCTTGTCAATGTCGTCCTACTTCTATCATCACCATGCTTCATGTGAGTGTTGGGATTGTGATGCTATAGTAGTAGGGAGTACCAATACTTGTTTTTTTTTTCATTTACACACATTCCTCTTTGTACAACATAAAAATTACGAGTTTTGTACTACTGTTTAACTGAACTAATCTTTCCACTGTATACTGTATATTTTTGAATCAGGCACAGTACAGCTACTTTTTAACAGCTGTCCATTATACAAACTTCTCAGCCTTTGGGAAATAAGTGTCCTAGATATTAGCAAATACTATAAACCTGAATCCATTTGTATTGTATTATTGTCACTTATAGCAAGTGACATATAGACATCCTTATAGAATATTATTCTATCATTTTAATATATGCAGAATGATAATACAGTGAACTTCCCAGTGTAACACCGGCACTTTGTTTTCCTGTTTTGATATAGCAAGGCATTTCAACTCTTTTCATTATTGCTGCTTAAATGAATCTATTACCCTATATACATATGTACCCAGCTTCTTTATCTGTTTGATTAGATAGGCAGCAATACTGCGTATTGCACAAGCAATACCATTGGATCCTCAGCAAATAATGTGATATTCACAGGTTCACTGATATGGCGTCTTATCTCTTATCACCAGGGAATAAAAGGGTTTCCTACATCTGTAAGGTTATAACACATCCCATTGCTAATAAACGGCATGACACTGCAATGTAGAACTTTAACTTTACATTATGCCAGGGGTGCTCAACTCCAGTCCTCAACCCCCCCCCCCCCCCCCCCCAACAAATCAGGTTTTCAGGATATCCCAGCTTCAGCACAGGTGGCTCAAACAGGGGCTCAGTCTTTGACTGAGCCTTTAATTGAGCCACCTGTGCTGAAGCAGGGACTGATTGCGCCACCTGTGCTGAAGAAGGGATATCCTGAAAACCTTGGGAGGAGGGGGGGGGGCAGGCGGGTGGCTTGAGGACTGGAGTTGAGCCCCCCTGCTTTATGGCAATACAGAAAATCAAATAATAGAATGTACCATTCCCCAAAACAATAATATTAGAAATGACATTAGTATTGTCCTTACCCCGCTCCGCACACAAGGCTGCCGCCAGCAAAAGTATGAGGAACCCCTTCATGTTGTCGGGGTTCTTATGGGCTTTCCAAGGACATACACTACACAATCCCACTGGCTGCGCTCAAGATCCCATTCCCTTATATACAGCGCTATTCCATTATTATCATGACTAAAAAGGAAGACTATGACACGCTGGACGAACAGGTTTTTAACTCCCTCTGTGGTATAATAATGTTCTGGGTCTGTATTTTGATGTGACTAATTTTCCTCATATAATTGCACACTGTGTTTTTTTCCCTCAATATACTGTAATTGCAGAGGTTGCGCAAGAAAATGCCAACCCATTAAAAAAATGAATCCAGTGGTTGGAGTGGCCAAAGAAAACTTCCCACTGTTCTGTATCTGTACACGATATTCAATGATTCGTATGTTGTATTTATGGGCTACAATTTAAAGGGATGGATCTGGGAGTGCAGCATAAATGGAAAAGTACTTTTTTAGGTAATTTTTCTCCTCTATTTTCATGAACTTGTTAACAAGATCACTTGACACTAGGTGTATAGCAAAGTCTGGATATACAAACTGTCAGACAGCACCACCAATGCAAGATAAATGAATGAATAATATATGTAATGGTGCTGGGGAGGAACACGGGGTCCCTGTAAATCCCTAAATATAACAATGTGTAACCAATAGTCTTCCCTGCACTCATAGTAAAAGAAACAAGGCAAAACTGGAGACAGCCAAAAAATAGTATTTTACTGCTCACATAGAAAAAAATATATATATATACAGAGGTAGAAGGACCTCACATCTTGAGTTTACTATAGTAAATATAAAGAAAAACATGGCGGTAGTAATCCACGGGGTGTCTCTATCCCAGTGGTATAAATGCTACAGAATGGTATAGTAGGGGAACATACCGCAGAAAAGGAGAAAGAAGGGAGGAAATGGTCCATGAGGCAATATGCCAAATACGGTCCTCTCTTATCTGACGGAATGCGTTCCGCAACCCGCCTTCGGTTAACGGACCGTCGGATTGCGGGTCAATGTTAATCGGCGGCGGTGACCGTCGGATAAGCGGAACCGGTGGCGGTTTATGCGTCCAAAGGACTGCATTATGTGGCGTCAGATATATCGCATCCGACGGATAGCGGGATGTCGGATACCGAGGACTCACTGTATAGTCAAACAGAGACCATCCTAACAAGGGACATACTGTATATCCAAAAATAACGCAGGAAATACAGTATAAGAAAAACCCACGGTCAATTGGTCAAATGTAAAACATAATAACTTTCTTTAACTAATGACTCTGTTTGCAAAGGCAAACAAGATCTTATCTTGCATCAAACGGGCAATGGATGGAAGGGAAGTAAACATAATTATGCCCCTTTACAAAGCATTAGTAAGACCTCACCTTGAATATGGAGTACAATTTTGGGCTCCAATCCTAAGAAAAGATATTATGGAACTAGAGAGAGTGCAGAGAAGAGCCACCAAATTAATAAAGGGGATGGACAATCTAACTTATGAAGAGAGGCTAGCTAAATTAGATTTATTTACATTAGAAAAGAGGCGTCTAAGAGGGGATATGATAACTGTATACAAATATATTCGGGGACAATACAAGGAGCTTTCAAAAGAACTATTCATCCCACGGGCAGTACAAAGGACTCGGGCCATTCCTTAAGGCTGGAGGAAAGGAGATTTCACCAGCAACAAAGGAAAGGGTTCTTTACCGTAAGGGCAGTTAAAATGTGAAATTCATTACCCATGGAGACTGTGATGGCAGATACAATAGATTTGTTCCAAAAAAATGTTGGACATCTTTTAAGATAGGAAAGGTATACAGAGATATACCAAATAAGTATACATGGGAAGGATGTTGATCCAGGGATTAATCCGATTGCCAATTCTTGGAGTCAGGAAGGAATTTATTTTTCCCCTTATGAGATATCATTGGATGATATGACTCTGGAGTTTTTTTTTTGCCTTCCTCTGAATCAACAAGTAAGTATAGATATAGGATAAAGGGCCTCATGCAGTAAGCGTTGATAAGGGAATTATCGCCATTTTATAGGCAAAATTGGGTTTGAGATTCAGTAAGCGCCGATAAGTGCTTGATTTCGCCAGGTTTCGGAGCCGATTATTTTGTTATGGCCAGTCGGCTGCCGATAAGCCTGTTTTCGCCACTGATCGCCACTTTTTTAAATCGGCTGTATTCAACAACAAAAAAACAGCTTATCGGGGCTGATCGGCACTACGAAATTGAGATGTTATGGCCAATTTCTCCCGCCAACTAAAGTTGGCAGTTTGGAGGGGAGAATGATCGCTAAGGCTGCCGCAACGGCACTTAGAAAAAAAAATGTTTTCAGCATTTGCGGGTCACATTACTCATCATGTGATGATGTGCCAAGGGAAAATACTATACTCAACTCTTAAAGGAGAACCTCACATCATATCACACATTTTACTGAACTGAGCAACAATTATTTACATGATGTTACACATGACACACATGTCACACATACACCGTATATTCATGTTCCTTTACATTACACAATGCTTGTAATGTGACACGCATCTTTAAACGTTCATGTACATCTGTCTTCTCATGTTTACATCTAGTTTTGGGTCCTCCCTATTTTCATGACGTCACTTATTGGACGCTCAATCACATTGCATGTTTACATTGTAACCGTAGCATTACAAGCACTTCAACCTAACTTATACACACATGTACAGTAATTCAGCATTGGGACACCTTGTAAACTCATTCTATAGCAACTATCCTCATTACAGAAATGCATGCATATGCACACGACTATTCATTGTTGTCAACATGTCACAATAACATGCCTAATTACACATGTTACACAAAACTTTTCCCACGTCAATCTCAGCCTTTTTGTCTAATTACATGACTGACTGTTGCGTTCACAAGTGTTACATGCATTGCACATGCAACTATTTATTTGCAAGCAATGTTTCTACAAAGGTTCACGTCACATCATTGCCAAATATCATCATTCCCTGCAGAATACACACAACAAATACTTATAACAAGAACTGCACACAGCTTGCCACAGAAGTACTTTATTATGTTAATGTAACACCTTGCATTTTACTATGTCACCTGACATCATCACATACCTATTTAAAGGACGCCCATTACCTGCTCATTCACAGCTACTCATTTCAAAATGTTGAGATTGTTTAGGAGACGGAGGAACATTCTTTTCTATGACATGCTTGATGATCAAGAGAATCATATAGGGCAAGGGAGGGACACACCGAGGGACAGTGACAGGGACAGTCACGCGGATACGACAGGGACAGGGAGAGGGACAGGCCGAGGGACAGGTAGAGGGACAGGAGATCAGAGGAGAAGACAGAGGAGACAAGTTGTGCCTCGTTCGCGTCTGTACAGGGAGAGAACCCTGTTAGATGGGATGAGTGAGGAGGAGATTGTAAGTCGCTATCGTTTGAGTTCAGCAGCAATCTTATCTCTTTATCAGGAGATAAGGGGAGATTTAGATTTTTTCACAGCCAGAGGTCGTGCAGTCCCTGGGCTTGTTAAAATGCTGTGCTCATTACATTATCTTGCTTCCGCGTCATACCAGACAACTGTGGGCATAGTGGGCGGGGTCTCGCAATCTACATTCTCGCGGACCTTGACCCAGTTTCTCTATGCACTCAATAGACGCGCTAGGAATTATATTCATTTTCCTACAGAGGCGACAGAGTGGCTGGAAGTCAGGACTGGCTTTTATAATATAGCAGGGATACCATGTGTGCTGGGTGCAATCGATTGCACACATGTTGCTTTGATTGCACCTAGTCAGAGTGAGCATGTGTACCGCAATCGTAAGCACTACCATTCACTCAATGTACAGGTGGTATGTGATGCGACGATGAGGATAATGCATGTGGTACCCAAATTCCCTGGTTCCAGTCACGATTCCTCCATCCTGAGGAACTCTTCAGTCTGCCATGCGTTCGAAGAGGGACATTTTGAACATGGTTGGCTGCTGGGTGAGTACACATTTACATGTTCTAACACAAAACACATTTTTATTTAGGAATGTTGGCATTGTACAATTTGATCACTAATGTCAGCTTATGTGTGCTCCATTCATTATAGGTGACTCAGGATACGGAATTAGGCCGTGGCTCTTGACTCCGGTGCTAAACCCTCAAACTGAAGCAGAGGACAGGTACAATGCAGCCCATATATCTACAAGATCTGTTATAGAGAGGACATTTGGCCTACTCAAGACCAGATTTAGGTGTCTGGACAGAACTGGTGGGGCTCTTCTATACAAGCCTCAAAAAGTGTCTGATATTATCCTTGCCTGTTGCATTTTGCACAATGTTGCACTCAGGCACAATGTACAGTCAGACCTAGCTGAGCCTGTGGTAGACGAGCATCCCACCCATGTAGCTGCTGAAAATGAACAAACAGCCAGTGGTGGCCAGACACGCCAGAATCTCATCAATTCATTTTTTTCTTGTAAGTAAAAACATATATGTTCCAAGTTCTACTTTTATACTTACATTATGTTATCTTAACAATAATGTTTTTTTATATATCCTTCTGGTAGGACACAGATGAATATGGGTTGCACACCTTTCTTCTCTCTGCTGTGTGCACAAAGGGATGTGGCACCGGTATGTTATTGTTGCACAGGTTATATAATCCCTCTTCAATTTTACTTTAGTTGTGTGTATGTGAATACAACTGGGGTAACAAAGCACTAATATTTTAGCATTGTGTTGTTCCTTATGCTAACACAATACACATATTATGCCCATACTCATTCATGCTTCTAGTATGCTTACATACAATGTTATTGGTGCAGTGTAACATGTACATCCATATGATGTGTACACCAGCCTGATTTACATTTTGAATGTCATGAAATATACATGGTGTTGCACATTTAACACCAAATACACACTTTGCTGTGTTGTTTACGGTACTGAAGATGGCATGTCAATGTTTGCAATTTATATATTGTTCCTTTGCATTATAGGTATATCTCCAGTATGACTGATCATGGTATGTATATTTGCTGACATCTCTCATAAGATGTGCCTACATCAATCTTCCTATAATTATTTGAAGTAAAAACCCAACATATTGGTTTTAACACAAATGTAACATACATGTACTTTCTGTATCATGTATATGCATTTAGCTACTCTTGAGCTTTCATGTGCATTGTATTAGAAAATGATTACTCACATTTCATCACATTTTATGTATGTTTCCTTATAAATTCCATTAATGTAATATAGATGTGTTTGGAGACAAGGGGATAACTGTACTTATTTGTTGACTTACGGGAGCTCATTCATCACGGATGAAATTGACTGATCCTAACACTCCATGCATGAATGCCTGTAATCACAACAATGCGTACTACATCTTATATTTAGCAATGTATGTGTTTTTTAATGCTAGGAATTAATAGTCAACATTAATTTACATTTGTGACATGTGTATGTATAAGTCACACGTGTGTGGATGTGTCCTACATGTACCAAGTGTAAAACTGTTAACAGAAAACACAATTTTGTTGCAAATGTTACTGTCATTTAGCATTTCTAATTTACCAATATGACAATGTTGGTAATATTTTTGCAATATAAATCACGTCACTTCATCATTATCATGATGATAATTATCAAGTATTCTCACAATTGTAACGTCAATCACGTGCACATTAGCATAGACACACTTTGTAAGACAACTGTTTGTGTCTGTATCAATTTGTGTAGGATCCATGTATAACACCGACAAATGATAACACCAGCTTTATTATGGTAGCTTATATCATCATATTGACTATACTATGTATTTTTAGAACGTTTAATAAACACAGTAAACTATAGTTAGTTAGGTTAATGAAATATACACAGAAACGTACTTCATTACATGATGTTGATGTCATAATCAGAACATCATGCATTGTAGGGGACCACAACATCTGGCCAATAACATTATTTGCTACAGTCCCAAACCATTTTATCAACATACCCATGTAACAAGAGATTTTTAACAAGAAATGGCTAGTTGGTTGTAAGTGTCCTTTACATTGGGAGAAGGAGTGGCTCAGTGAGTAAAGACACACACTGGCACTGAGATTTTGAAGCAGGGGAGTCTGGTTCAATTCCCGGTGTCGGCTTCTTGTGACCTTGGGCAAGTCACTTTATCTCCCTGTGCCTCAGGCGGCAAAAAATAAATTGTAAGTTCCACGGGCCAGGGACCTCAGCCTGAAAAATGTGTCTGTAAAGCGCTGTGTACAACTAGCAGCGCTATACATGAACATGCTCATATTATAATTATTATTATTATTATTATTGTTACATAGTTTCGACAGTCATACGTTCCATTACACAATAGAATTCACAAATGTGTTAGCAGAGTGGGAATGGTTGTTATATATAAAACACACCATGCCATAAAATGATAGTAGTCATTAAAGAACACTCAATAAAAATTCATGAGGCACTATTTTGCAACATCATTATGTTAATTAAGTGCTTATGCAATATAGGCATAAGGGTATCACATTTTTAATTGTTTGTTAATAAGCGCTGCAAGCAATATAAAATTAGTTCCATATGTAGTATAGTAGTCGGTGGCTCCTCCTCACAATCATCTCATATAAAGGTAGACTCTTCTGAAATCATACATTGATCCGATTGTATCTTCCCCGACATCTCTGAAATACAGCAAACACATGATGGTCAAATATGGCACCTTACTATATATGTATCCGTGACAACGCATTACACAGCTCTATATGATTGTGTACATACACACGTCACTCACTTATATGTTAGAAGTACAAGTGTACATCAGTATGTAATGTTTCTTTAAATTTGTAGCAGGCATAACTATGTATATGATGTGAACGTTGCCTGTATACTGAAAAATGTGCGCGCACATCTTAGTGTGCGCACGCACTTCACGCTTGGCTGCACTAACTGTTAGCGCAGGCGCAAAACAAAGCGTACGTTGTGCGTTCAATACATCTTGAAAATACCATTAAACATAAAATCTTTATTTCAAATACAATGAATACGAAACTACATTCGTTCTAAACGAGTACATCTGTATTCTTTTTAAACAGACGTGTTTGGACAGAAAGGACGGCCGATAACACAATGCGCAAATGCAATACGTGTGACGTCATGTTAAACCAGCGTGAAACGCACGCTAACACTCCTCCCACTCAATTAACATTCGGCTAACGCCCAGTTTACGCCTACAAACACTGAGCCGCACACATGACACACTGCAGTTACCGTTACTATAACAAAACATGACAGCCAATAGGCTTTGAGGCGCGCACGTCGCTTGGGGGCGGGACTTACATCCGTAATCCTTTTTAAGGACGCCTTGGGCCATGACAAGGGTCCCACGTCATACGTGGTGGACCCGCTTTTAAATGTTGCATGATAACAAAACAGGTATGTGTTAGAGTTATGTTAAAATGTTGCTAATATGGTTAAAGGGATAGGAAAGTACGTATATTTATTCCGTCAGCAATGTGTACTACTCTTTCAGGTTATACTATATTGTATTCGGCAACAATTTCTTTGTGATCGCTACATGTTATGCAGTCTGCAATGTTACGCTGTATCCACGCATTGAAAGTGAAAATGGTGGTTAAAAAAAAAAAAAAACATTTAAACGCACAGTCAACGCATAACGGTTGTTATATTTACCATTCTTCTAGAATTAACTCTTCGTCTGGCTGCAACTGGTCGCTCCAGAAATGCAAGGCATTTTCATCCACGCTTGACCCACCCGCTGAATCCAGTATGACACACATCTCCTCCATGAAGCGCTCATAGGAATCGCCACTGCTTTCTTCAAACAATTGGTCGGGAGGTAGGTTCATTTCTTCGGGTTCCCATTCCAATGCATTTTCAGCTGAAAGGCTTGGTACATAATCATAGTACTTTTGTTCTTGTACAATGTGGGTTTCAGGAATGGAGGGTGCAGATATTGCAGCAGGTATCGATTCACACGGAACAGTAGTAGCGGATCCATTGCTATTGGCATTAGGAATAAATATGCCTTTCACAACAATATATGTGCCCTCTTTCAGGGTAAAATGCTTTTCCTTTGCAATCTTCCAGAAACCATAGGTGTGTTCTAGCTTATCCTGCACACGTTCAAAAAAGTCATTAGTTGATAAAGTGAATCTTATTGATGAATTAAAATTCCGCGCATGCCTACGGTCTTGGTAATAAGGATATTTTGCTCGAATCAAATCATAGATTTGGCGTGTGCTCGCTTTGTGTCCGCGACTGTTCAAAATTGCTTCTGAAACCATGTACTTATAACCTAAGAGTGGATTCATATTGTTAACGAATTCATCAGCCATGTCAGAGTAGCACAAAAGATGTGTGCAGTTCTGTGTTCTTTGCTCATCAAAATGATTCTGCTCAATGGCTAACAAATTCCTGTGTTTCGTTTTCAAGGTCAACAAAAGTAACTACTTTTACTCCTTATTTCAAACGCCAATTGGATGTGTCCTTTTAATTGGTTTAACTTTTGTGGTTAGTGATAGCCGAATGTGGGAAAAACATGTATCATTTTTTTATCTCGTTTGTGAAAACATTCCTACACTTTTATTTCAGTAACATTGAGTTTTCTTGAAAAATAACAAAGAGCACTGTGTGAAAATAGTGCTTAGACAGCCATATCAGTAAATACACACACCTGCAAAATGAAATGTTTTTTTCCCACATACATTTCTGTGTGTATTTGAAAGTCTGGTTAACTACCTGTCTGCATGAATTTAAATACGTGTGTATCTATATATATATATATAAATCATACTGACTATTACTAATAATTTTGTTTTCCATTAGGTATTCCTGAATATTATCCCGTATTAAACCTTCACGTAGTTTCCCTACTATTGAAGTCAGGCTTACAGGTCTGTAATTTCCCGGTTGTGATCTAGCTCCCTTTTTAAATATAGGCACCACATCTGCTTTACGCCAATCTTGTGGTACTGAGCCTGTGGAAATGGAGTCCTTGAATATTAAATATAATGGTTTGGCTATTACTGAGCTTAACTCCTTTTCTTGGATGTATGCCATCGGGGCCAGGTGCCTTATTTACTTTAATTTTTTCAAGTCGCTTATCAACTTCTTCCTCAGTTAACCAATTGTTCATTAATATGGAGGTTGCGTCTTCCTCCTGCGGCACTACTATTGAACTTGATTCTTCCCTGGTAAACACAGAGGCAAAGAATTATTATTTTAAATGATTTCATTAAAAATTATAGGAAATCATTATATATAAATGTATATAAAGCTCAACCCCGGTGCTTGGGATCCAAAGAATCACATGGCGCTATAAGTGGGTCTCGTTTTTGCGCGAGAGAATTGCACCCCTCAGGGGTTCCGCGGCCGCTAGAGGGGGAGAGCTGGGATAACTCTCCCAGCTGTCCCAGGCCCCGCATAGCCCCAGCCCCCCACGCAGGACTGACCTAGCAGCAGCTTTTCTTTAAGTCATGGACTTTACTATTTGATACACGCTATGCCTTTATTGGTGAAGTATTATGGACTATATATTTTTTATTTTCTTCCCTTGTCATGTTATGAGTTATGAGCACTAGGATTCGTACTTTCTACTTTTTAGTACAATATACATGATTAGAAATGATTCATACACATGATTCATACACACTGCAGTTACTAGTGTTTATGATTCATTAGATCTGTGCCCTAGTGTCTGTACCTAAACCACACTTGTATCCTATTGGGAGCTATGATTTTGGTCCCATTGATTTCCTTATGTGTCTGTTAGCCTGTTATAATATGCTATAACTGGATGTTGGATGCAATTACTGCATTGGTTTTGGGGCTACTAGACCTTATGGGTTGTTGAACTTCCTATTCATTATCACTTTACTGCTATGTGCTGCCGTTGTTCATACATTTTTTCCATTCATGAGAGGGAGTAGAATTGTTTATTAAGTCCCATAGCTTGTGTTGGTCCATCACTATGTTGTTATGTATGGTGACCCCTCCATTTTACCATTTCCATTACAGTTTTAATGGTTTCATTAATAAAATTACGCTCATACTTATTGAATACCCGTGTGCTATTTGTAGGAAATCTTTGCTGTTTGTGTCTATATTATCTTTTTTTCTGAGCACCGCTAGAGCTCGCTTACTATGAGTGATATCTAGCTTTTGGGTACAAATTCACTTACTAGCGGCTTGGATGTGGTATTCTCTTGTTTGTTGATATACATATACCAGTCCAAATCTGTTCCCTGGAATTCCGCAGATTCTTTAGACCAAATCCGTCCCCGTCCCCCATTAAAATCCATCAGCGGATTGGGTACTAAAAAAGCTGTGCGGATTCATTCAAATACATAATTGAATACAATCCAGATGGATCTTTAAGAATCTGAACTCTGATTTGATATTGAATCCGAAATCCGTTGCCAGATTCTCAAATATCCGCACTTGGATTAATCCATGGGGGTGGGGTGCGATGAAGAGAGAGAGAGAGGGGGGGGGGCAATGTTCAAACAAAACGTAAGTTGCTGCTCATTGTGACGTACGTAGGCTGCATTTATAGTACTCGCGACGGTGCGCGCGTGCTGACAGACCTCTTCTCTATGAGGCCACCCACAGTGCGCGCGACCGCGTCACGCGAGTGGTTCAGCCAATCACGGCAAACCAGCCCGGTGACATCACGGCCACGCCTCCCCTATGAGCACAAATCGCTCGAGCGACAGGCGCGTGCGACGCCATGCGCTCACGCCCACTATAAATGCAGCTTTTAGACTATGGCCTAGCCGCATTAGGGATATATATATATATAATATATATACACACACAACTGGAGATACTACTACATTGAAAGTTTGTCTCTGTCATCCAAATCCGCTAAAAATATTTCACCCATCCCCAGTTCTATAAATTAATATTGTATTAGATATACTGCTCTTTCATTGTTTCCTTCTCTGGTGTCTCGTCCTCTTTAATCCCTCTTTCGGTTCGGGTACCACAAGGCTCAGACCTTGGACCTCTGCTATTCTCACTATACCTCTTCTCTTGATGAACTGGTATCTTCTTTTGGCTTTTCGTATCATCTCTATGCCAACGACACCCACATGTACCTCTTCTCCCCTGACCTCTCTGCGTCTCATGTCCCACATCGCAAACTGTTTCTCCGCAAACTCCTCCTGGATTTCCCACTGTTAACTGAAGCTTAACTTGTCCAAAATGGAACTAATACTTGTTCCCCCTTCCACTGCCACGCCTACACCCAAACTTTCCCTCACTGCCATGCCTACACCCAAACTCTCCCTCACTGCCACGCCTACACCCAAACTCTCCCTCTCTGCCACGCCTACACCCAAACTCTCCCTCACTGCCACGCCTACACCCAAACTCTCCCTCACTGCCACGCCTACACCCAAACTCTCCCTCACTGCCACGCCTACACCCAAACTCTCCCTCCACTGCCCGCTCTACACCCCAAACTCTCCCTCACTGCCCACGCTACACCCAAAACTTTCCCTCACAGCCAACGCCTACACCCAAAATCTCCCCTCACTGCCACGGCCTACACCCAAACTCTCACTCACTGCCCGCCTACACCCAAACACTCCCTCACTGCCCCCACCAACCCAAACTCTCCCTCACTGCCACGCCTACACCCAACTCTCCCTCCATTGCCACGCCTACACCCAAACTCTCCCTCACTTGCCCCGCCTACACCCAAACTCTCCCTCACTGCCACGCCTACCCCAAACTCTCTACTTACGGCCCAGCCTACACCCAAACTCTCCCTCAATGCCACGCCTACACCCCAAAACCTCTCCTCACTGCCCCCGCCTACCCCCAAACTCTCCCTCACAGCAACGCTACACCCACAAACTCTCCCTCACAGCCACTCCTACATCAAACTCTCATCACTGCCACACCTACACCCAACTCTCCTCACTGCCACGCCTACACCCAAACTTCCTCACTGCCACGCCTACACCAAACTCTCCTCACGCCACACCAACACCCAAACCCTCACTGCCACACCTACAACCCAAACTCTCCCTCACTGGCCACACCTACACCCAAACTCTCCCTCACTGCCACCCTACACCCAAACTCTCCCTCACTGCCACGCCTACACCAAACTCTCCCTCACTGCCACGCCTACACCCAAACTCTCCCTCACTGCCACACCTACACCCAAACTCTCCCTCACTGCCACGCCTACACCCAAACTCTCCCTCACTGCCACGCCTACACCCAAACTCTCCCTCATTGTCAATAATACCACAATCTCCTCAACACACCAAGCCCCGCTGCTTAGGGATGAAATTAGGCTTTGCCATCTCCTTCACTCCTCACATTCAGGCCCTCAGTAAATCTTCCTGCCTCCACCTCTGAAATATTGCCCTTTTCTCACTCATGATTAATCTAAAATCTTAATCTCTCTTCTTGTTCCGCCTTAATTCGTGCAGCTGCATGCTCCTTGTCTGCCAATTTGGCATACCCCTAACCCCTGCCCTCCCTCCAACCCTATAGTAACCAGCTCTGGACTAAACTCGATGCTAACACCCCTCCCACCCCCCCACACACACACTTTCATGTGATCACCTGTGCAGCTAGACCATACTCCATCCTGATGTATACTCCATTCCACAATGAGCGGCCACTTTACCTTTTCCTTCAACATTACCCTTATTCTTTCTAGTGTGTAAGCGCCTACGAGCAGGGCCCTCATTCCCTTCTGTATCTGTTCGCCCTGGTCTGTTATTATTTGGTATGTCATTCATGTTGATGTAACGTGCATCACTCTGTACCCCCACTGTACCGAGCTGTGGAATATATTGGGGCTTTAGGGTAATAGTACAAAGAAGAAGAAGCAGGCACACGGTCTTACTCAAAAGGAGGTTTAATATGCCATAAAGTCCAACGTTTCGGCAGTCAAATACTGCCTTTCTCAAGGTGAATCCTCTGTCTATCTTTAGGGTAATAGAACAGTGTTCAAAAATAGTGCTCTAATGACTATAGGTAACAAGTCTTAGTAAGACCAAATAGACATATAAATCTTGATTGAAGAGTAATATCAAGCAGGAAAAAATCTCAATCAAGTGAGTGCTCTGTATATAGGTGAGCGCTGTGAATACACAAATATATAACGATAATAATATCCCTTATGTTGAAGCTGGCCAACAGCACACAGATTTACAAGCACAACAATAAAGAGAACATACTGTATCAATGCAGGAAACACGAGGCAACGAGTTAACATAGGAGCATGCTGGAATTACCCACTTAATTCCAAAAAGTATCTTATAAGCACAACATTATATGTTCATCGTGGCACGCTGAGTGTGTCCCTGCAGGCTGCGGTCTCACCTCCGTGTGCAGTGCATTTGCCTGTCAAGCTACACGAACTGCTCCAGACGATTTGGAACTTTGTGCGGTCCTACTAAGCACTATTACCCGCAGCGGAGCCTGGTTGCATGAAGGGGAATCCCCTTCTGGAGTCGCTAATTGTCGGATGAGGAGTCCAAACAAGAATCCTGCTCCAGAGTCATCACAGCAGTTCCCGCTGAGAGAAGCAAGCACCAGATCTTCCTGCCAACAGCTGCTGAGTGGTAACCAGTGTGACACACACTAAATGCACATTTTTCACCTATATGATGTACGCAGATTAATTACCCTTTTATAAATATTATTTTGTATTACTTGCTTCACTATTTGGCGTTGTGCGCTGTTTCTTTTGTTAACATTTCTTAGAGTGTGGGGGGTGCTGAGCCACCCCCTGTGTTTATAGCAGCAGACGCCCCTAACAGCTACACGGTTATGTGATATATTTATATATTTTTTCACTGTGGATTTTGTGGTTTCACGTTCCACGTATTTAAAGGGTTCAGTCACTGCACTGTATTATTTATATATTTTTAAGGTTAAATAGTTGCGCACAGTTTAATTCCTGTTTTTTCACTAACGGGTTAATGCATTTAATAAAATAGCAAAAAGCAAAAAATATATAAAAAGACAAACAATTGTCAATGCAGCTTGGAACAGGAACATCCAGTAGGGGTAAAATTAAAATCCTACTTACACCAATGCTGATAAATATAGGCCCATAGAACAAATCTCTTGTAATTCCTAATGGAGAACTTCCACAGGGAACGCCACACCAGACCTTTGAAGCTCCGTGCCACTGGGACAAACACCGCCGCCGTGATCGCAGACCCGCTGGTCACGTGGCGCGCTGATGACGTCACTGGCAGCGCCGATGCAAGAAGAGGTCCTGGAAGCTGATTAGGCTCCTGGCGCTCAGAGATAGAGTCTTAGCTAGTGCAGCACAATGGGGGGTGGGGGGTGAGAAATACAAGTCCACAAGCTTAGATAAAACCACCCTACGCGTATCACCTAATACTGAAGTATTCATTTACCCTGCACTATCGCAACTGGAATAACACGGGTATTTCTTGTTCATTCATGTTGTACAGATAAGCTGTTACATCACTGACACATAATGAAGGAAGACCTTATATTGAAACCGTAAGCATGATACCAATGCACGTCCTTTTAACCTTCCATTCTGCATAAAAGCCGGCATCACCTCTTTCACCTTTTCTTGGTTCTTAAGTCTTTGGTAAAAGACATCTATACACAGTGATTTACAGGGACATGACAGGTGGTCTACAAAGAAAAGTATGCCTGATAGCAGGGGACACAGTTATGCCGTAAGGTTGTCACTTCAGGAGAGCAGAACAAAAAAAGGAATCATTTAGGTAAACGAATCCACTTATCTCATGTTACATTTTTGTGTTCTTGTATAGCGCTCGTATAGCGCTGGCAGTATACACAGTGCTGTAGATAGAATGTTGCAGGCACAATGAGTCTGGCCTCACAGAGAGGTTTAGTGAGTTGCCCAAGGTCACAAGGAGGTCACACTGATACTCAGCCTGGGTTCACCCACTTCAAAGGCTGTGACCCCTGTGTCCTCCACCTCAAGCCCAGCTAATGCCAAATAGTATAAAATTATGTCCATGTTGTTGTACCATAAAATTATACACTTATGTACTGACGCAAAAAAACAGGCAGGATATAGGATTAATGGTACTAGAATGCAAAGGGGTCTGATGATTGAATCATAGACAAAGATTGTGAAAGGCCAGCTGAATGCTGGGATGTAACCTGTAGGTAAAGGTCATAGCAGTTGACAGTAGACATGGGGTGGGCAACACCTGTCCTCAAGAACCACCAACCGGTCAGGTATGCAGGCTATCCCTGCTTCAGCACAGGTGGCTCAATCAGTGGCTGCCTTTGCTAACACCACTTAAAGGGGCAGTCCCTCCATTGACCAAAGTGAACTAATGACAGTGGCATGTTTAATAGCTTAAATGTAGGTGAATTACACCATTGCACACATTAAACACATACTGTATCAGTATTTACATGTGTACGTAGTAGGTATAAGTATACTTATATGTGTAGCCCAGGACTACCATTTCTAGGCCTTCTAGCACTGTAAGTCCCCTTTAATAAGTGGTCAGTGTTAGCAGTATACTAGGCTGGGTATGTTATATTGTTTATTGTACATGTTCAATAAAGTTCAGGATTAGCCTGTGATTGTCAGGGGGTCTATTACAGTGAATAGGCCAGCATACTATCCACTCCCCAGGGAAGGAGGGGTTGTTCTTCTATGTAGTTAGTGAGTGTAAGGTGTTCTGGAATAGATGTCAGTGTGCAGACACTGAAGATAGTTCTCCTGCTAGAGGAGTGTACTGAGGCCTAGTCCCTAGGGGATAGGGTACAGATGATATGGGATCCAGTGCATGTACCTCCTGGCTAAATAAACCTCAGTCATACCAACAACTGGTGTAGTCCTTGAAGCATGACTAGTGATAATGGAAGATGTGTTCATGAGGTGCAACTCTTGTACTGGAGGCGCTGACCACTAAAGAATCACCGTGAGCATGTACTGATGTCCTCCCCATACCATCGCGGAGATCTCCTGGCTCCTTTTTACCAACCAGGTGTAGCAGGGCCACCCCTGGCTACTATTCTACCAAATGGGCTGGCAGTAAACCTTGGTACTATCAGGTTGCCAGTAGTTGGTATGGGGTTTTCCCCCTCACCTTTGGTACTGCACTTCAGTGACAGCAGAGAGTGGTACATCCTGTTGTAGCTGAGACAAGGGGGTTCCCGCCTTCTGGCTGTACTTAAGGGCTTTACCGCCCAAAAGTTAGGGGTTGTTCATTCCCCTCTGAGGAAGGCAGGTCACACAACTGGGAGCCTGAGATTGGGGCCTTCCCATGTGCTCTTCCCTCCGGGGGAGAGTTAGTGTGGAGTGGACCATACCTCTGCCTCTGCTAGGGAGGTGGGGAAGAGCTAGGATGGCTGCGGGTGCCCTTGGCCTGTAGTGACGGTCCAGGGACCATCTTCAGTGATAGCTGACTAGACAGACTGCATCCGGCAGAAGACTGCTGTGTAACTGTTACTGCAGAGTGTAGTAATAAACCCGTTCCTGATTTGCAATATACCTCCTGCCTGGTGCGTGACCTTCCTGGGGGGAGAGGTAATAAGTTCTACCGTGGGAGATCATCTTCAGTTCCTGGAGCCTAGGAAGGTACCGTATGTGGCGAACCGCATCCTCAGTTCTTTTCAGTTCAGTTCCTTGGAGTCTGGCGAGCAAATGGAGTGAACGTACCATTTCACTTGTACCCGTGCTTACAAAAAGACTTGAATATGTCTGATGGTATGGACTTCGTTCCCTATTGGCGACCAAGAGGAGTCCTAGTGGTGAAGGTGGAAGGAAAAAGGTACATCAGATGCTTATGCCCCAAGTGTGATTTCCTAGGTGGTGAATTGACCTGGGAAGTCAAGTGTGCCTGCTGCGGAGCACAGTTCTTGAAACCCACGATGCTGCGAACTACTGAATTCACAGAGAAAGATGCGACTGACCTGTCTACCTGGGCGGTCGATTCTGCTGCTAAACAATCAACCTCAACTATGGAAGCTTCGGAGGGCTTTTCAGCGACTGAACACTAATGAGTTTCTGTTACTAATTGTTGGGACACGTGCAGAGGTACAACCAGGGAGACAGATTTGGGAGAACTTAAACCATGGCGTTATTCAACCTGTCACTTTAAACAATGCAGGAAAATAAACAAGCTTCTCTCATTGTAAGGGCTGACTCACTTCCCCAATCCCTATCTGCATGGTTGGGTCTAAAGAGGTACCTCAAAGGAGGTGGCTCTTCATGTCAGTCTCTAGGTCTGGATTGGTGTGCGTTGAGGGCCCAGCCTCAGGCAGGTCCCTGGGTCCTGGAATAGGGGTCTGGTGCCGGGTCTCTTGATATCAGCATAGCCTTTCTGCTCAAGACATCATCTCCTCTGTCAGCACAGTTGTGACTATGATCAGGAGTCTCTCTAAGCAGTTTCCAGCAGGAGGCATTTCTACGGGTCTGATTAGCCAGGTGGAGACTGGTTAATTGACTTTGGCTGCAATTAACCAACTCCTTGCTGTTACACTAATCATTTCAGCTCCGCTGTTGTTAACGGAGGAGTCTAAGGCACAAAAATGATTGCAACCTGAAAGTGGATTGCAGATTATACGTTTTTTTCTTCAATATTCTACCTGTTAATTAAAAAGTAGAAATCCCACTTGTCTCAGACAGGTCTGTAACCCGGTCTTTCTTCATTATCTCTAGGCAAATAGTGTTTCCACTGCAGCAAAGTATTCTGGGTAATGGCATGCAAATGAGCACTTGCAGTGTGTCACCTTTTACTTCTTGTCCAATGTTAATTACAATGAACATCAAGGTATTAACAAAAAGATAAGTGATGACATTTTGATGGCATAGGGTTTGGTCACTCTTGTGGTTTGACATGTCAGCTGAGCTACTTCATGAGCTTATCAGACCCTTTATTCATACAACACATTACTGCTAGTTTTAGAAAGCCAACAGACAGTCCACAATCGGTACTGTAATGACTAATTGCTACTAATTAACACATTTATTGCTGGTAATTTTGGGCTATTTGTAGGTTCTTTCCTTATGCTTTCAGTGCTGGTAACTAAGTCCTATCCTGGGTTTCTTCATACGTCCCCCACATCTCACACCTGCAGTCCAACTCCAAGTCTCTGACTGTCCTTCTGCCATATACTCAAGGGTGGTACTCTTACCTCAAACCCAACATGTCCAAAACAAAGTTCCTTTTCATTTCCTTCAACACCCAGTCCAATATCCCCATTCTCCATCACAATAAACATATCCTATACAGTCCCGTTCGACTCATCCCTCTTCTTTTCTATTCACATCCATGCTCTGGTTAAAACGTGTCACTTCTTCTGTGTCACTTGTTATGGATAACATTGCTACGGGTTTACCCTGCTAAAACTCTAATGAATGCCTTTAGTCGCTACTGTATTCACTACTGTAGTCGCTCTACTAATAGGTCTCTCTGGTTCATAACTTTATCCCTTACAATGTATCCAATATGTATCAATATACAATTAGATTGCAAGCTCCTTGGAGCAGGGACTCCTCTTCCTTAATGTTACTTTTATGTCTGAAGCACTTATTCCCATGACCCGTTAATTATATTATTTGTTATTTATATGATATGTATTACTACTGTGAAGCGCTATGTACATTTATGGCGCTATATAAATAAAGACATACAATATAATACTGCAGCTAGAATCCTTTCACTTTCTCCCAGAACAGTCCCTGCTCCCCTCCTCCTTAAATCCCTCTATTAGCTTCCCATTAAACTCCACATAACCTACCCGGTGCTTCTCACCTCCAACACTAGTCTGCTCCTCCCTACAGCACATCGCGGCTTTGATTTCTCAATACACCACTGCTCATAACTGTTATCATTTCATGCCCTCCATCCGTAAAGTTCTTTCACCGAATAGATATTTTCCGCACAGCAGTCACACGTGTAACTGCTGTCCACTGCACGTCACCCTGCCCCTGCTGTCTCGGTAAGTTTCCCAACATGCCACTTAGATTGTAAGCTCTTCGAGGTAAAGATTCCGTTTTCCATTGTATGCTTTTGTGTATGTCTTACTTATTATACCTGTGTATTCTATTGCTGTCACTGTGTAAATGGACATGTACATACAGTGCATACATTCGTTGAATCTATAGACACCCTATTCTACAGCCTTATATAAAGTAGGTCTTAAAGAGAAGTGAAATAATAATATGAGATGTTAATTACACCATTTTGCCTTTTAACAGAAACACTAGAACCTTGGGTCTACAGTATGTTAGCAATAAGCAACATATTCTTGAAAGTAAACCTCAAGTTAGTGCCCATAAGCATCAGCCAGGACTGGGGAACATGATTCAGTGGTGCCTCATAATATAGAAGCATCAATAATTACAGGAGAAATTGCCATACAATCTGTCCATCATATAACAATTGAGGAATTGAGATTGAGGAAGCTAAAATACTTTTGCAAATGGAAAAGGCATCAAAACTGGGTCATGTTTGCATAATGGGGGGTTTTAATTATCCAGACATAGACTGGGGCAATGAGAATAGCGTTACAACAAAAGGAAACAGGTTTTTGGGGGTGCTTAAAGACAATTATATGACCCAAATTATTGAGGAACCAACCAGGAGAGGGATTTGGTCATATCAAACAATGTAGAAGTAATAACAAATATTCAAGTCCTGGAACATTTGAGTAACAGTGATCATAGCATGGTCTCATTTGAAATAAATTATCAAAAAATTGATTTCTTGGGTTCAACAAAGACCTTAAACTTTAGAAAAGCAGATTTTAATAAAGGTCTAATCTAGTAGTAATACAATGGGATGATGTTTTTGCAGGGAAAATGTAGAAGATAAATGGGCAGTCTTTAAAACATTGTTAGAAAAGCACACTTATCAGTGTATACCCTTGGGTAATAAGTATAAAAGAAATAAGTCAAAACCAATGTGGCTAAATAAACAGGTAGGGGAGGAAATGGACAAGAAGAGGAAGGCGTTTAGATTCTTTAAGTCAGAAGGGACAGAGACATCGTATCAGAATTATAAGGAATGTAACAAAAATTGCAAAAGGGCAATCAAATTAGCAAAAATGGATAATGAAAAAAGGATTGCAATAGAAAGTAAGGTCAACATTAAAAAATTCTTTAAGTACCTTAATAAAATATAGGACCCTTTCAGTGTGAGATGGGTAGGCAGATTATTATTGGAGATAAGGAAAAAGCTGAGGTATTAAACAAATACTTTGCCTCTGTGTTTACCAGGGAAGAATCAAGTTCAATAGTAGTGCCGCAGGAGGAAGCCACAACCTCCATATTAATGAACACTTGGTTAACTGAGGAAGAAGTTCATAAGCGACTTGAAAAAATTAAAGTAAATAAGGCACCTGGCCCCGATGGAATACATCCAAGAGTTCTCAAGGAGTTAAGCTCAGTAATAGCCAAACCGTTATATTTAATATTCAAGGACTCCATTTCCACAGGCTCAGTACCACAAGATTGGCGTAAAGCAGATGTGGTGCCTATATTTAAAAAGGGAGCAAGATCAAAACTGGGAAATTACAGACCTGTAAGCCTGACTTCAATAGTAGGGAAACTACTTGAAGGTTTAATACGGGATAATATTCAGGAATAACTAATGGAAAACAAAATTATTAGTAATAGTCAGTATGGATTTATGAAGGATAGAACTTGCCAAACTAACCTTATTTGTTTCTTTGAGGAGGTAAGTAGGAATTTAGACCAGGGTAATGCAGTTGATGTGGTCTACTTAGATTTTGCAAAGGCTTTTGATACGGTTTCACACAAGAGGTTGGTGTACAAAATAAAGAAAATTGGACTCAGTAATAATATATGCACTTGGATTGAAAACTGGTTAAAGGACAGACAACAGAGGGTTGTCATAAATTGAACTTTTTCAGATTGGGCTAATGTCGTGAGTGGAGTACCTCAGCGATCGGTACTGGGACCCCTGCTTTTTAACTTGTTTATTAATGACCTTGAGGTTGGGATCGAGAGCAAAGTCTCCATCTTTGCTGATGATACTAAATTGTGTAAGGTAATAGAATCAGAGCAGGATGTAATTACTATTCAGAAGGACTTGGAGAGACTGGAAACGTGGGCAGGTAAATGGCAAATGAGGTTTAATACAGATAAATGTAAGGTTATGCATTTGGGATGCAAGAATAAAAAGGCGACTTACAAATTAAATAGAGATATATTGGGGGGAATCCTTGATGGAGAAGGATTTAGGAGTGCTTGTAGACTGCAGGCTTAGCAATAGTGCCCAATGTCAGGCAGTAGCTGCAAAGGCAAACAAGATCTTATCTTGCATCAAACGGGCAATGGATGGAAGGGAAGTAAACATAATTATGACCCTTTACAAAGCACTAGTAAAACCACACCTTGAATATGGAGTACAATTTTGGGCACCAATCCTAAGAAAAGACATTATGGAACTAGAGAGAGTGCAGAGAAGAGCCACCAAATTATTAAAGGGGATGGACAATCTAACTTATGAGGAGAGGCTAGCTAAATTAGATTTATTTACATTAGAAAAGAGGCGTCTAAGGGAAGATATGATAACTATATACAAATATATTCGGGGACAATACAAGGAGCTTTCAAAAGAACTATTCATCCCATGGGCAGTAGTAAGGACTCAGGGCCATCCCTTAAGGTTGGAGGAAAGGAAATTTCACCAGCAACAAAGGAAAGGGGTCTTTACAGTAAGGGCAGTTAAAATGTGGAATTCATTACCCATGATGGCAGATACAATAGATTTGTTCAAAAAAAGGTTGGACATCTTTTTAGATGGGAAAGGTATACAGGGATATACCAAATAAACAAAAATATACCGTGCGCAACTACTTAACCTCTATATGAATAAGTGATGAGGTGCAACAACCGTAACCCTTTTATACTGTAGTTATGTAGCCCAATTTAAAGTGCCACAAGAAGAAGTAGTTATCACTACGAAACGCGTTGGAAGAATTATGGTCTATGGTCTATGTGCCTAATGCCAGTTTCATTGGCTGTATATTGGCATTGCTTTTGCTATTTTTATTTCTGTGTGGAACTTTGGGCATTGGAAAGACTGTGTAACACTCTTGCCGACTGATTCTGAGTCACTGACACGGTGACGTCATCACGTAGCGTCCCGCAATGGAGCGGCAGCGTGGCACGCTGAGGTTATACTTGCAGCCAACAGACTCCCCTCCGTGTGTGGCGGTTTTAATCAAAGAGCTCCACTAGCTGCTCCGGACCTTGCCGAACCTTCTGGGGACCCTCTGAGGGCTATTACTAAGTGCGGAGCCCAGCTGGTCTGAAGGGATATTCCCTGTGGAGACGCTGACGGTTTGAAGAGGAGTTCCTAGGAGAGTCCTGCATCACAGCTGCTGTTCAAAGCGCCCGCTGAGAGAAGCAAGCATCTAACTTCCACACCAGCAGTCACCGAGTGGTAACGCGTGTGTTTTACACACTCAATGCTCTAATATTTTTACTTGATGTACGCAGATTATTTACCCCTTATTTAATATACACTTGTATTTACTCACTTCACCATTTGCGTTGTGCGCTGTTTTTTTGTTTCCATTTCCTTAGAAATTCAAAAGAACTATTCATCCCACGGGCAGTAGCAAGGACTCAGGGCCATCCCTTAAGGTTGGAGGAAAGGAAATTTCACCAGCAACAAAGGAAAGGGTTCTTTACAGTAAGGGCAGTTAAAATGTGGAATTCATTACCCATGGAGACTGTGATGGCAGATACAATAGATTTGTTCAAAAAAAGGTTGGACATCTTTTTAGATGGGAAAGGTATACAGGGATATACCAAATACGTATACATGGGAAGGATGTTGATCCAGGGATTAATCTGATTGCCAATTCTTGGAGACAGGAAGGAAGTATTTTTTCCCCTTAATGGGGTTTTTCGTTTGCCTTCCTCTGGATCAATAAGTAAGTATAGATATAGGATAAAGTATCTGTTGTCTAAATTTAGCATAGCTTATTTCCCTGAAGCATATATACTGTTCTGTATCTAACAGAACGCGATATTGGAAGGAGCTATTTTTAAATATATATGATTATGTGCCGCAATTATGAAATAATGGGCACCCGAGGGCACTTTTGCATGTTACTATTCAACATGAACTATTAATATATATTATATATACGTTTTTCGTTGCATATCTTGATTCAAACATCCAACTTTAATTTAATTCAAGTGTAAAATTACACCTGCCCAGTGACCGGCTTTCTTAACAGTGCCACCTGGTGCTGAGAAAGCATATAATCCTAAACCTGTTCTGCTAGGTTACGTACATTCTCCATCAAGAACCAATAGTCACTCCAATGAAATATTGGCACTGAATGGGAACACATTGGGAGAAACCACACTTGAGATTATAGATTTAGTTTAGGAACATTATCATCCCATGACAACAGCATTTGGCAATAATTCAGGTTCCTAAATTCCAACTTTTTTTCCAATACATTTTTTAAAAAGTTGGAGTTACAGGAAGGCGTTTTCTAAATAAGATACTTGTGGTTTGCAGCTTTCGGTGAAGTTGTATACATTTCCATCCTCTGCTCAAGCTTTCCAAGTTGGTGTCCTGCCGTGAAAGTTTCACCCACCTGTAGCAAATGGGACAGATACAACAAGTGTTGTAATTTTTAGCTTGTTTCGAGGCATTCTGGGGTTTGTTGCATTTTTGTTTTTGTGAAAACAGAATTACAAAATAAATCAAACTGGCTGAGAAAAGGTAGGGGATGGTGAGAATGTATGAAGGTCTAGGTCAGGTTCCCCTTGCAGTTCCCATGCCACAGTCACAAACACTCATGATTTTGGTAGGCATGTCCCATTATATAAGAGAAGGGAAAAGAGAGGTGCGCTCTCCTGGTGTAATATTGCTTGAACAATTTATTACACTAATAAAATCAATTGTGGTTCAATTCACATACAACAGCTGAAAGCTCGCAAATTTGAGTATAATACTCAGACAGGCCCCAGCTTGGCTCAGTATCCTCCTCACAGTCTCTCCGCATGTAGTTCGCGTTGTGCGTCTTCCGCTTTGCCAATGACCCGGAAGTGATGTCAATACACACACGCTCCGCTGTGGTGGGATCGTGGCTGTAGAACTCAGATGACTCTCTGCAATCCACAGCCGGTCAAAAGGGCGATTCTGTATTGAATCTCGCAACACACGGTAACGCAGTGAGAGACGCCGCACTTCTGGGGATTTGGTCCGCCTTACGCGTTTCGTCATACACTGACAGCTTCTTCAGAGGCTAGCATTTTATATCCCATTATATATATAGAAAACTGAGAGGAGTGTAACAGAGTGTACAAGAGTCAATTAACCCCCACAAAAATTCTCCAATATAAAAAGGGAAAGTAAGTAACCAATTTGAGGAGGCTATTAAACACGAACACGTTACCCTCATAAGTGGCACAGTGAGAAAAGGTAAAAGCATGGACACCGAGATTGAAGCACGGGAGCCTGCTTCAAATCCTGGTGTCGGCTCCTTGTGACCTTGGGCAAGTCACTATCTTCCTGTGCCTCAAATAGATTGTAAGCTCTGCAGGGCAGGGACTTGTGTCTGCAAACATTGTATGTACAGTTTTGTGTACCTGGTCAGCGCTCAAGAAGAAACAACCATTACAGTACTGTACTGTATATCCACCTCTGCCACACGTCATGCATTGACTCTGACAAACGAATGTCCTTTTCAACGACTCCTCTTAACTGTGAATGTAACTTCCTATTATACTATTCGCTTTTATGGCTGGTGCACTTTAAACATTATATCTCTTATTTGTTATTGGTACTGTATACTGGTTTTAAAAATCCCTGCATAAACGGGCAATAAATATGAGCATGTAGTCATTATGGGGTGTGTGCAGTTAATCCCTATCCATGTGTGGTAACCGACAATTAGTACATGTTGATGCGAGATGTCCTTGCATCACCTTGTACTTGTGTCATGGAAGAAACTGGGGGGAATTGTAATCAAGAAATGACTTCGTTAAAAGAAAAGTGTGACGGTGAGGGGGTAACCAGGCTCACGATAAAGGTTAAGCCCGTTTGCTTACCTCTGATCCGCATATTGGGGTTCGGGAGAGTCAGCTCTTGAGCTCAGATGCTTGTTGTAAAATTATGCGACAATAAAGAATTTGTGTTTTTACCTTTCCAGGTGTGCCAGCGAGCAGAGATCGCTGGGCTATGAGTTTCAATGGGGTTTTCTTTACGGAGAAAGTGTTGTCATAATGTGCCTTGCTAGTCGGGGTTCAGAGTTGTTGGATACCCCAAAAATGTACCAGAGAATCAGGTCGGATTCCCGTATACATATAGGCACATTGCTCCGGCAAAAATCTCCCCTTGAAAACACTTGCGTGACTCCCCGCTAGGATTCCATGCTTCAGCACAGACCAGAAAGATAAATGGGGCATAGGGATTTGAGGTGTCCCTGAACTTGTTAAGTGTCCCTAGGTTAAGGGGGATACCCAGCTAATGCCCAGGTCACCCAGAACCTATATAGGGATTCTGAGGTGCTCCAACCATACATAAGGTTGTGAGGAGTTTTAAAAGTCTAAGTGTAGTTTATAGTGTGGGGAATATGGCTAGTAGGAAATAAGGTGCAGCTTTTTATTCTATTCCTCATACCAGAAAGACTTTAATAAAAATATACACTTAGGATATTTTTCAAACAGTGTGTTTTAAAACATATATGCTTGTGTACAGTATAATGAGCTGGGTCTTTCCGGACCGATAGTGAGTCACTGGGCTACCAGCTTAGTGCCAGCGAGTCTACCCAGACATCGGACATGAAAGTCACCAGAGGTTGCCACGTGTGAAGAACATTTGGGCAGGAGGTTTAGGCTTGAGTACCCACATCCTAGGATGAATGGATGTCCTCAGTGTCACGGGAGACCAGGTATTTACATCTTTTTACCGGGATCATTCACTGAGCAAAACAAGATAGTAAAACAAACTGTTATTTATTCCACAGAAACAGACGTACACACGGTGGATTACAGAAGAAAACACACTTACTGGGGGTCTGGGCAACAAAATTGGATTTCCTAGGTGAAATGTCACATGAAATAAAGTCTTTAGGTTGACCGGGACTTGCCTTGAAATGTTCTGGAACTCAAATCGGCATGAAGTTCCTGACGTACCGGTGTATCTCCTCCGGAGCTGCCAAAATACCTTGACTGGGAGATAGTATCAAACGTCCTAGTACTCTTTTTTGCGTGTAGTTTCAACCATGACCATTACGTTCTCTTCTCAGAACTTGGCCCCGAAAAGTGGGACTTTTCTCACCTTGAAATTTCTGAAGCCGGCTCGCTGCTATTTCTCTCTGAGCATCTCTGATGATTTCGAATTTGCCGCTGCTGTCTTGGTGCTTAGAATCTGAAAGAATCTCTTGTCCGGATTGACTGAGGGTTTCTTATAGTATTTCATGTGTATATATTCAACAACAGCAGGAGTGCACTGTTAACATCTCAGACTATACACCAAATCAAGCAGAGTCCTCAGTATTATCAAAGGGTCCTCAGTATTATCAAAGGGTCTCACATTCTGCCATACGAAGCCCATGGACAAGATTGAGCTGTGCAGTGACCTGGAAGAGTTCTTCAGAAGACTGCGACTTAAGGACCAAGACCGTGCCAACCCTTCAGAAGGAGAGCCGCTGCACATGAGCAGGGAGAAGCAAAAATCCAACTGGATCCCACAAACTGGGCGCAACCCCAAACTGGACCGGTACATCGAAAGCTTCAGACACAGAGCCAAAACCACCATCCTGGACAACGTGAGGAAACAAACGTATAATCTGACACTGATCAAGAGGAGAGCCATAGAATCTCTAAAAGCCAACCACAACATAACAATCAAACCTGCGGACAAGGGAGGAGCAGTGGTCATAATGAACACCACAGACTACCTGCGGGGAAGCGCACAGACAACTCTCTGATGCAAAATATTACACCAAACTGCAGGAGGATCCAACAAAAAAATACATGAGAACTCAACAGGATCATTAAAACACTCCCGATCCACAAGAGAACAAATTCTGGACCTTATATCAGCTAACCCAAAACCTGGCACATTCTACATGCTCCCTAAAATTCACAAAGAGGGTAACCCTGGGCGCCCGATTATCTCTGGATCTGGCACACTGAGTGAGAATATTTCTGGCTGGGTGGAGGCCATTCTAAAACCACTTGTCAGGAACACACCCAGCTATATCCAGGATACCACCGACCTGCTTAACACACGTAATGCCATTGGCCCCCTCCCAACAGGAACACTACTAGCAACTATGGATGTAGAATCACTTTATACAAACATCCCCCACGAGGATGGGATTTCAGCCTGCAGATACTTTCTGGGACCGCAGGAGCCACTCACAGAGACAGTGACTAAATGCATCGAATTTATTCTGACCCATAACTACTTCACATTTGGAAATGACACATACCTCCAGACAACCGGGACCGCTATGGGTACTCGGATGGCGCCACAGTATGGCAATCTGTTCTGCGTAAAACTGGTAAGTGACTTTCTTTCCACCTGTCACTTGAAACCCCTTACATACCTTCGATACATCGATGACATCTTCCTGATTTGGACCTCTGGCGAACAGGACCTCATACAGTTCCATGAGAACTTCAATACGTTCCACCCGACCATCAACCTCTAACTCACCCATTCCCTGGACGAAGTATATTTCCTAGACACCACCATTACTATAAAAACAACCAACTACAGACTTCTCTATACCGCAAACCTACAGACAGAGCCAGCTATTTGAGTGACAACAGCTTCCACCTGTCACACTAAGCATGCAACCATCTACAGTTAAGCCATACGATACAACCAGATACAGTTGTGTGAAAACGAAAGTACACCCTCTTTCAATTCTATGGTTTTACATGTCAGGACATAATAACAGTCATCTGTTCCTTAGCAGGTCTTAAAATTAGTTAAATACAACCTCAGATGAACAACAACACATGACCTATTACATCATGATTTATTTAACAAAAATAATGCCATACCTGGTGAGTCCCTTAGAATCATAAAATGGTGTTGGCTATGTTGACATCTGCTCATTGTCTCTGTTTCATTTTGTTCACGATCTTAACTTGTGCGACACTCTAACCCATCAGCACATATTCTTCTCAGAGTTGGGATACTTGTTACCTTCCTTGGTTTCTGACCGGCCGGTCTGAGTGATAGGAGGCTGACCCTAAGCCTCCACACTTATGGGTTCATTCGCTCATGAGTTCATCAGGTCTCAGTATTTAGCTCATCTTTTCAGTTGTACACAGGTCTTTTGCTTTATTATTTGTGCGGTTTTCAGCTCTATTCTTGTTTTGGGGACACTGGTTATTTTAATTGTCATTGGTTTTACATGATATATATGTAATAAATTGATATTTTTGTATGCTAGAGTGCTGTAGGTGGGATCTGTTCTTCTTGTTTTCACATATTCATTATCCCTAGCACCGTCAGTAGGTTATTTATTGCACTTTATTTAACTGATTACAGCACTAATTATTTATGTTTCATAATATGTATATATACAAGAAGCGCAAGCTTCATAGCGTAACTCTGTATACATTTTTTATAAAGAAATAAATCAGTCCCGTGGATTTTCACTCACAAGTGATAGCAGGAATAGTCATAAATGAAGCAGGAATGATCACAGGGGATAGCTGGAATAGTCACAAGTGAAGCAGAAGAGAAGCTGGAATGATCACAAGGGATAGCTGGAATAGTCACAAGTGAAGCACAAGTGAAGCTGGAATGATCACAAGTGATAGCCGGAATGATCACCAGTAATAGCTGGAATGATCACAAGTGAAGCAGGAATGATTACAAGTGAAGCAGGAATGATCACTAGTGATGCCGGAATGATCACAAGTGATGCCAGAATGATCACAAGTGATGCCAAAATGATCACAAGTGATAGCAGGAATGATCACAAGTGATAGCAGGAATTATCACAAGTGAAGCAGGAATAATCACAAGTGAAAGCAGGTGCTAAACTGACTGAGAAGATTAAAGCTCTAAGAAAAAATATATAACCGTATAATGGTAAGCTCAATGCAATAAGATAACACTACAGAAAGTAAGAATACATAGAGAACAATGTCAGACAAATACAATGAATTGAATAAATGAATAAATGTTAAAATAAATGAAAACCATAATGATAAAATAAAAAATGAATGAAATTATGTGGAATAGTGAGTTAAGGAAACTATGGTATGATAACCTGAAACTAATATGATAATGAGTATAGCATATATAATGAATGCATATTATAACAAATGTAAATACATACAATGAGTAAAGAAATATAGTAAACGATACCAATATATTAATGAAAAAGGGAGTGATGAGATCAAACATGGAGGCTAAATGTTTTATCAAAGATGATGACACAATAAAAATAACAGATCATATATACTTGTATTCCCTTCCTACCCTCTATTACGAGATCCATCTATAAGGGAAAGTGGGTTTTCACAAACCACCCGTGATTGCTGCTGCTGTTGCTGATTCCTGAGGACAAGCATCCAGAAGATCCAGAGGCCAAGGAGAAAAGCTGCAGGAGCTGAGTTCGTGAGTCCCATAGAGGATTAAAGGCTTTTATTCATTTTATCAGTGTAAGCATATCCCTTACCTTAATATAGTCTGATTATAACCAGATATACTGCCCTATGATTTCTCTTTTTGTCTTTTCCCTTCCCCTGCATATGTGCGCCTAGGTCATTCTTCCATATACATTCCAGGCGGCGATTGTGGAGCCGCAGACCTAGTTTGGCTGCAGTCTGTAGGGTTAGTTGATTACCAGGGTATGTACCTCTTTTATATTGATTGAATTGGCTAGTAGGTTGGTGTATATTTAATCCCTCCGCTACAACATATTGTTGAAATTTGCGCTGTTTGTTTCTTGTCTATATATATATATATATATATAATTATAGTATATTTTTTTTTTTTTTTTGTTAAAGATTAGATTAGAGATATATAGATATAGATATATATATTTATACTGTACATACACACATACACACATACATACGTACACACCTACTGTACATGTTTCTAAATTCATTGTTAGCCAGAAATGAAAATGTAATGTTGTGCATAAGAATGCAGTCGATTTCAAACTCTCTAAAATCTCTGTACTTGCCGTGTCAACCTCTTACACCGCACATTGTGATACCCTCCAATAGCAGGCGATATCGTTTTTGGCATTGTATAATGTGCCCAACATTATACTCATCAATGGATTCAAGTTATTCAATGTTATCTCAATCTGCCCATGAACTGCCTGTGCACATAATGTATAACCCCTACCCATTTAATGTGGCCATGTATTGTCGTCATAACTCTGTGCCCGGGACATACTTGAAAACGAGAGGTAACTCTCAATAAAAAACATTTTATAAATGTATAAATTAGTTAGTACATTGTCTGGAGCGGAGAGTGATAAAAAGACAACCTGCAGAGTGAAATAGCCTACTAGTGTGACTTGTATTTAAAACGTAGTTATTGTGTACAAGAGTGAAAATCCTCCAGACTGGGCTGAAATATTGGTGCATTTCCTGATCCAAATGAATGTGTTAGTGATTATTTAGTGTGACTGATAACACAAGGGGAGCAAAACTGGTGCAAAAATGCACCAGATTTATCCTGATTACAAAAAAAAATCCCACGTTTTTTAAATAACATTTTTGTAATTTGGTAAATCTAGTCCAGGTTTGCAGCTGGGAGATAGTTGAACTTTCCAAAGTACTTTACAATATTACGTCTGGAGAATTCAAGCTTTGTTATTCTTGAAAACGCAAGCACAGGTGCAAAACGCATTGGAGCATGCTTGCCTCCCTTTTTTATATGGCTCAAATATAATAATATTTATTTTTTTAACGGGACCTTTTGCCCCTATTATTCAGTGGGGCTGTGCGCAGCTTTGATTTTTCTTCACACTACTGTACCTGGAATCCTGACAGTAAGTGACTGGTTTATACTGTATGTACAAAGACATAAAAAGTAAAAACCGTCTTTCTGGATGATGTTGCTTATTATTTTCTGCTAATCTGCAGATATGTTTTCAGAGGCCTCTCATCAATTTGGATCACACAAGTCTTCCCAAATAGAGTCTCCCCACCATGCCTCCTCTTCACTGTGCCTGTCCACTAAGCCAGCGTGGAAGATCTGAGACCCCACGAGTCTCCCCAAAGGCAGCCAGCCGAAGGGCAGCCAAAGGCTGTCAGCCGTTTGCTGCCATTCGCTGATGTTAGAGCTGCTCTGTTACAATTCCCAAAATCATATATTATCTCTAACTGTCCATGAAATGTCTGTAAATTGAATGTATAACACCTGTTCATTTAATGTAACCATGTATTGTCATAACTCTGGTCACAGGCCATACTTGAAAACGAAAGGTACCGTAACTCTCAATGTATTACTTTCTGGTAACACATTTTATAAATAAAATAAATAAGTATAAGGAGAGAGACCACAGGACGTAGGATTATCTCACATAAAAAAGCAAGTGCACACCGTAAAATATCCACACTCTTCAGCTTTGATTTGAGATTAACTGGAGGATATTGTCACATGAAGCACCAAAGCCACGTTGAAGGGTTTCCTTACACAATACAGAAGAGGGAAACTACAGTACAGTACATGATTAATCTACATAGAGCAGATAAGTCCAACTGTAGGATTAACTCCACATAGAAGAGCCATATCACAGCATATTAGATGTACCGTAAGACTTTCAGATCACATCATTGGGTAACCTCACAAAGAACACAAACTGTAGTTAACATTCATATAAAAGACGAGAGACACTATATAACCACAACAACACAGGAGATCGGATAACCTTACTTAAAATAAAAGGACACAATGTTCTCACATTATACAGAAGAGGTCGTGTAAGTGCAGTGCAAGCTCACCTAATGCAGAAGAGACTTGAATACACTAAATGCACTATAAGGGTGAATTAAGTATGCGGTTATTTGGGACTTCCATTTGTTTCATGTTATTTTCGATAGTTAGTGTGAATAGGATTGTTATTCAGATATTTGTATATTAGAAGAAAATATTAAATATCAATGATTGATTTACATCTTACCGAGCTCTGCATACATCACTACAGCCAGAAGGGATCCCAATAATGTCTTCATCTCGACCAATTCTCACAGTCAGCTCATCCATATCAACATGCCCCTGGGAACTTTTATACCTATATACTGTACATTATTACACAATTCGACTTTTCGCAACTGTGACGGCAGCCCTTCCAGCTATTGGGTCACACTTTGGCTGGAACAACAGGTTATCTGACTCACTGGCAAATGCTACTGTGTGGTAGTACAGGGTAAACACAGGGGATTTATTTTTAAAATGGAAAAATACTGATGGAGGAATCATTTTAAGGCAGTCGATCAGCGTCATAAGAAAGGAGGTAGACAATTAAGGACCACAAATGGACCATTCAGCATCAAGGTGACGATATTACTGCAGGTGTTTTTTTTTTTTTAACAATGTGCAACACACAGTAGCCAAATTGAGGTGTACCACTAATTAGCAGGTATTCACTCTATTAAGCAGCAGTGATCAGTTAATACGCCCAATAAGAAGCTGGTTTTGATATTTGGATATTTGAAGAAGCAGATCCTGAAATCTGTGCCTGGAAATATTGTATGGATTTGTGCTATATATTGACATGACACTAGAAGACTGCAAACATATCCAGTTTGACTGAATGTTGTCATTTTGCTTGGGGAAGCCATTGGTTAATATTGGCACAGGACAATAAAAGGAAATCAATGTACCCAGCACATGACCCTGCATACTCTGCACAATATATTAAATGAATCTCAAGTTCAAGAAAGAGCTTCTCCATTGTGCTCATCACAGCCCAGAGCCACAAAAACATGCTAAGCGTTAGCACACATTTACTCCCATTCATATGTAGCAGGACTCCATGGTGGAGGCATTGAAATATTCATGCCTCAAAGGGTTGTTCACTCACTAAACTGTAATAGGCCTTTAGGGGCAATATTCCATGGAAACTCACAACGACCTCAACGGGAATAGCCGTCCCACACAACCTTGATCGGCACTATTGCAGTTTAATGTACAGTTTTGCCCCCAAAATCGAAATAAATAAGGTAAGTTGTTTTATACTATTATCTCCATATACATGATCCTCCTCTTCTGTCTTCAGTCTTACTATTCCTACAAATCTGCCTTACTGGCCAGGCTAATTTCTCTTCTGTTTGGTCCTCTGCTACTTGCTTTCCTTCTACCTGGTATACAGATGTAGCAAGACTTACTGTCTTCGGTGCTGCTGCCACACGCGGTCACATGACCGCGTTATCAAGTCACCAAAGGATTAACGCGGTGGGGGGGGGGTTTCATTCAGAAGCACGGACCTCCGCAGTCCCATCGCGGCAGACACTGTCCCGGGCGCCACAGCGTTGTACTTGTTCCTCCGTGATGTGAGGACAGTACAGTACGTCTTGCTACTGTACAACTTAGGAAGAAGAGAAGAACGGGACGCGCACAGCTTGGAGATGGGCTGGAGGCATGTGTCGGTGAATGATCCCAACACAAGTGAATCCTCTGACGCGTTTCTCGCCTCTAGGTTGCTTTATCGAGACCCACCCCGAGGGGATCACCATGGACTGTGGTTTAAAGGTCAGCGGCTATTTGTTTCCTGGATTGTAGAGCCCCATGTGCTATTCATTGATTTGACTGTTTGGTTGCACACCACATATTTAATAGGCAAGGAGACGCACCGCTATTTCTGGGAGTATCAATGGCGTTTTCCACTGTTCTATTACCCCGGCTTAGGGGTCTATATATGTACATATATACAGCATTTATGTTCCACAGCCATTTCGTCAGGCATTAGAGCACCCATTATGGAGCCTACTCCCTTTTCTATCTTACTGTACAACTTATAAGATATTCAATAAGGAGCCCATTTATTAAACTGCTATAAAGGCATTTAGAAAATGGCTAGTTTTGCATGGAGGTAGATCTTGCCGTACTCATTAAGAAGTTATCACATGCGACCTGAGCATTTCTTGATGCAATTTGGTTCCAGCTGTGCAATTTGGTGCAATTTTGTATGCAAATGAGACACTTGCACAACTACATATTTACAGGCTATTCATCAAGTTGCGAGCTGGCGTATAATTTGGAAAGTCACAGCCTGAAATCTTGCCTCCCTCCGGTAGGTACATTTGGGCTTTTACTGGCAAGACAGAGGGGTTTATTCATTAAACTGATATTCTGTAGTGCTGATCAGGGCACTATAACCCAGAAACTCCCATTGAAGTCAACCGCTGTCTCAGAGGCTATGCAGGACCAGGGCGGTCTGGACTACTGTGGTCTTTGGCAGGGTGAGGGTTGTAGATCACAGACACATCCACAATCTGTGCCACTGCACAACTACTATGCTGCTCTAGCAGGGCATAACTGCCCCATGGAAGTACCTACTGCAGTGGAAGAGCGGGTGGGGGTTTCTGGTAGTTAAAGGAAGCCACAATCAGGAAAATTGTGTCCCAGAAAAGGAAGGCGCTCCACTTGGGGAATTTCATTGTAAGTGATGTCGATTTGGGGATCAAATAGTGAGAGAAAGAGGAAGGTAAGGAACCCGGACAGCTCAGAGTGGTAGGGGGTGCATTCAAGGAACTGTCAAGGCAGCAAGACAGGAGGAACCAGTAGAGGTCATAGTCCCCATAGGGATAAATGCCCTGGCTATGGGTCAAGTTAGAGTAGTGCAGGAGGAATTTAGGGAATTATTGGACAGTTTTTGGGAAGGTAACAACCTCAGTGGCCTTTTGAGTGGTATTACCAGTGGATTTTGATGGGGAGGGCAGGTTTCTTTGCCCCAGAGACTTTATTACATGTTTGAGTTAGTGGTATGAAGAGGTGGGATTTGGATTTATTGGATATACAGTACTGGAGCTGTTCTCCTAGGATGGATATGGGCCTATGTAAGAGAAATGGCATGCATCCTTGGAGGGGATCCAGGATACTAGGGGGTGATTTATCATAGCAAATTTGGAGCAACATTGCTTCGTTTTCATCTTGCGTCGTCTTGCATCAATGTATTAAGGTCTTCGCTCCAGGTTTTTGCGCCATTTGCGTCATCTTGTGATTCTCAGCAAGATGCATCACCCATATCCAGGGGAAAGTAATGCATCTTAAATAGAAATAAGATCCCTAACTGGCAGAAGGAGATGTATGGGAAGAACAGGAGGGATAGGAGAAAGCGTAGCAAAAGTCTTCAGGATATGAGTGCAAATCCGTACAGTTTGGTGAAAAATATCAGAACTAATTGCAATAATGACCAGCGATGATTTAGATATTGTGGCTATAAAGGGTCATTGTACAATGAGAATCAGGACTGGGACATAGCTACAGTGTATACCATGTTATTCTCTGCTTACACCTTGATAAAGCGCTTGTAAGCGTGAAACGCGTTGGTGGTGTGGTTTTTACCTTGTCCATGGGTCAGCAATAAAGATACCATATTTATGGTGGTCCTCTCGTTGATTGTATTTTCCACTTGTGGTTGTGCTCCGTTTTCTACCTACACTTGCTCTCTATTTCGAAAAGGTAAAGTATGAATGAGGAGATGGGGAGGAGTTGTCCTACACAGGTTAGGAACAACATGCTCAAAAAACTAGATTAGTCATCACTTGAGTGTAGGCGCAAATTTCACCTTTCCTGTCTTGCCTTCAAATACTTTCTGGGGAAGCTACCCGTCTATCTGAACAAGCTCCTCACTCCTACCACATGCAGCACTTATCTGAGATCTGACTCAACAAGACTGTTCATGGTCCCAAGGCTCAACAAAGTATCCGTCCGCTCCTCCTTCCCTTACCGTGCACCCCAAAACTGGAACAACCTACTGGAGACTCACTGCCACCACCAGTCTAAGTTATTTCAAATCTAAGTCTCACATTTTAATCTGGTCTGTAACTGTTACATACGCCTATAATATATATTATCTCTAACTGCATGCAATGTCTTGTATATAATGTATACCCTGTTCACTTATGTAACTGTACATGTATTCTTTGTCATCTAAACTCTATGCCCAGGACATACTTGGGAACGAGAGGTAACTCTCAATGTATTACTTCCTGGTAAAACATTTTATAAATAAATATATATAAAATTCTACTTTAATACAAGCTACTGACGTAAATACTGGGGCAATTTGGGTAAATGTAAATGTAGCCAGGTCCCCTCTGGCTCCCCGGTCCTCCGTTTTCCCCCCTTACCTTCGCTGCTGTGGGGGGCTGTTGCGGGTGGGGACGGGCTTTCCGGAGGCGCCCTATGTAGGGCGCTGCCATGTTTGTTATGCGTGCACACGCGCATAGGGCTCGTGTATGCGCAGATGCGTGGGACGACTAGTGGCGGCCATTAGGGAGCTTCGCACCTGCGCAAGAGGTGAGGTGCTGCCGGGGGGGGGGAAGCAATCAGGTGCGCAACAGTTGCGGCCTATAGATAGGGCGAGCAGTTGCCGGAGGCTCCCTTTGCAGGGTGCCGTCATTTTGTAGTTGATTGCGCGTGCGCAGAACTCGTGCAAGCGCAGTAGGACCCCACGAGGGCGGCTGCATTTGCAATTGAGGCCTTTTCAGTGTGGGGGAGCCTGCGCTGGCAGTCCTGAATAGGGACAAGTAAGAGAGGCTGCAGTTACATGTTGCTAGGCAACCAGTAAAGCTGTGAGAGAGGACAGTTTAGACAGCTTTTTAAAAGAGTTGGCAGTTGAGAGGAGTTCAGTTAGTTGGAGCAGGGAGCTGGGTGAGTGAGGGTGCAGGGGAGCAGTAGCCCCTTGCACTAGGCCAGTTAACCCCATAGGCCCCAGATAAAAATTACCATTGCCCCAGTTTGTGGTTGCTTCAGGGACAGGCCCTACATTAGGAGTTCTGCCCCTTTAGCTGTTTGAGACAGTTAAGATTAGGATAGTAAAAGGAGATGAGAGTTATAACTGTGGAGAGACACAGTTAGCACACTTAAAAAAGGATAATATTATTACAGTATTATTATTTATTAGCTCAGGCAGTTAAGGGAGAGACCCTTGAGGAGTTAGGAGTGAATTATTGAGCTATTAGATAGTGAGTCAGTGTGCTAGGAGATAGGAAGCCAAAAGATGTGTGGTGGACTAGAGGCATATACTGACCCAGAAGTACTGATCCTGATCCTGAATGGGAAGGGGCACAGAGGGAACTTGCCCTGAAGAGAGCATTATACAGGGGACCTGTCTAATGAAGTATTGTGCTCTATATGAAAACAATTGATCCTGTGCAAGCCTGGAACTGTTGTGCCTGACAATAAAATACCCGTGAGTTGCAAAAGATCCTGGTGCCCTATTTCTTATCTTGTACTCCAACCCACCAACTACCCTCCATTACAGCCAAGGCCTGAACCCACCAGAGAGAACCCTGAGATGACAGGTAACTGACCAAGGAGCTGACACTCTAATCCAATCAGGAGCAGAGCAGAACCCTGTTCACACATGTACACCCTACACCCTGCTGCTGGGGGGGGGGGTAGGGGTGTTACATATACAAAATATAAGAATTGGAAGCGCTGTAAAAATGACCCAAGTGCAAGAAAGTAAAAAAAAATGTAAACATTAGTACTACCAGTATATGACCCTAAAGCTTACCCTATAGTGTCGATTGGTGTTGCTGGAAAAGGACCGTTCCATAGTCTAAATACAAAAGGAGAAAGCGGAAAAAACAGCGCTACCTCAAAAAATAGGGACAGAGAAAAGAGAAAAAAGCACAGAGTGTAATATCGTGTACCATATTTACCAACATTATTTGATTCAATGTGAAAATTGACTGGAAATACACACACATTGAGTGCCTAGGATAAATGCACTAAGATAATAATAATAATAATAATAATAATCCTGGTTTCAGATCCACATTGGGGAATTGTCTCATCAATCAGGATTTCTCATACAAGACAAAAAAATGAAGAGCACATATAGAGCACTATATAATGAATATAATGTATAAAGATACGGTAGCTCAGTTCGACTCACTATGTTACAAAAGGTAAAAGAATTGAAGAAGTGCAGCAAAGAAAGGACGGTGCAGCCAACAGACGCAGAGAGAAGTCTCCAGTCTCACGTGTATGCTGCCAGCAGGACTGTCAGTGTGTGATGTCACTTCCTGCTCGTCGAGCCTGGCTCTACCTCAGTTCCTCCGTCACCCTACGCATTTCACAGGTAGATCCTGTTTCCTCAGGGGTTTGTATCTTGGGTTCCTTCAATCAGCTTAATTTAGCTCTAACAATTAACCATATGCCTCCTCAACCATACTAAACAACGAAATACAAAGAGAGACAATATTGTACATACAAAAACAAGTAATGCTGGTATCAAACTTAGAAATGTACATATAAATACAAAAATATAATAATTTGATACTAATCAATAAATAAAAAGCATAAACAAATATGCTGACACTTGTATAAATATCTAAAAATATAAAAAAAAAACTGTGAGCATGTGAATTTCAACACATCCTATAACTATTTTAAATTATAATATAGTATGCAGAGAATCTATTAATATACATGGGACCATACAGTCAAGCTAATTTTATGCAAAAACAACACTCGTTAATTATCTCATTGGCATCGGCAGTTGTTAAAGCTGCAGACCAAGCAATATCCTACATGTGGGTTTTTAAATAAATCAGTTCTGTACTATGAGAAAATATTTGTAGCATTTTTTCTTCTAAAACCACTCAGAATTATATTTTTGATGTACAGTATTATACTGTAACAAGCATTTTTTTTGTTTTCTATAGCAACCAGTTACAAAGATACATACCCTTCCACTTCTGAAACAGGCTCTGGAACACCCCTTTTTGAGCCCTGCCCTCTCTCTAGCAGTGCACCAATTGTATCTAGTTCCTGCCTGGTCACATGATCTTCCCCACAGAACTTTGCATCTTTGGTCCTCGTCTGCTGCACTGACAGGGAGTTAGTGAACCTCTGAGCCGAATCTTCATCGATCGATCACAGGAGAACGGATCGATCGGCAACTAAGCTATATACTTATCATTGTGTGGATTGTATTGATGCACAAATGTAAGGGAAATAAATCAAAGTCAAAAAAGAAACGGCAGCTTGGTCTGCTTCTTTAAGAGGCTTTTGCGCAAATGTGCATTCAACATATTAAGCGTTAACACCTACTAACGCACATATGCGTTAAACCACAGTTCTACACATGCGCAATTACCAAATATATCGCTCATGCCCGTTACCGAAGCAGCCCACACATGCACGTTAACATCTAATACAACCCAGCACACATGCGTGTTAGCTTTCTTTAACGCGTATGTGTGTCACGTCACAATCGAGCTGTGAAAATGAAGTATGGACACGTTCCAAACATCCAGTAGTCCGAGCACATACTGTACCTATGTTAAATAGGCAAGATGTCACAGGCAGTACCTAGCGGTCCCTCTGAGCACCCAGGAAGGATAAGGATGCAGAGGGTCACAGCAGAGATGGATAGTCTCAGAAACGGCATTGTGGACAACTGTGCTAAGCTATATGGGTGATGGTGCTACCTCTAGAATGAAAAAAGAAATGAGGCATATCCTGGAGGCAATTAATGCCCTGGGCCGTGATGCGAGGATAACAGGTATGCTGAAGCAGAGCTGAAGCAGAGATGGGCAGACAGCGAGAGGAGATATGAAAGAAAAGCTGCCCGACCGTGCGAAGGCTCAAGGACAGGAGAGGTCCACGCAAGAACCCACTCTAGAGCCACACGAACGCCGGATGATGGAGGTGATTTCAAACTCCCAGGTGGTCGGTCTGCCAAGTCTTATAGACACGTCTAACCTGCAGCAGGAGGAAGCTGCCACGTGTCCTAACCTGATCTATGAATAATAATTACATATTCACAATGTCCTTATAATACCTAACATATGCACATCAAATAACTCAATTGCACATCTAGTTGCAATTATATCAACTCTGTAAAACAAACGTGGACTGCCCTATTATCCCCATTCCCCCCCACCCCCCAAATAAATATATTTATAATCACCTGGCAATGCTATGCTGTATGAACGATGTCACTTAAAAATATAACATGTGGTGTACAATGCATTGTAAGATTTCTTAATGCAGCATGAGCCGCATAGTAATGATTGCTAGTAACTTGATTGCTTCGTTGAATACTTCATGATGTCTCAAGTGGTTACTATGTTAAATACGACAGGAGAAAATGAAAGGCATATGAGGTATTGTATTGTATGTGTTTCTTTATATAGCGCCAAAAGTGTACTCAGAGCTTCACAAAGAATACAGTATACAGGGAATTTATAATACAATGGGCACAGCAAAATCAGACAATAGGAAAGGAAATCCCTGCCCGAAGAGCTTACAATCTAAGAGGTATGATGGGGAACTTATGGTGACAACGGGTGACGGAATAAGGGCAGTAGATGGCAGTGCTTGGCCACAGTGGGTGGTAGGAGTGACTGTGACTGTGGTGTGGGACAATAGCCATGAGTGCAGGCTGTTGGGATGCTTGATTTGCGGTGCAAGTTTTAAGGTTGGTCAGGATTAAATGAGAAGGTTAACACCATTTGCATGGGAGGAGATGGCAGGGAGGCTAGGGGGAGAGCAGGTGTGTATATGGCTGGGTCCAGGATTAGGAGAAATATCCCCAGCAGCGAGGAGTAGATAGAGGTTGTGAATAGAAGATTTGTGTGGGTGCTTTTTATTGAGGGGTAAAGAAGTTGTTGGGAAAGAGGTGTATAAATAATGGTGCAGTGTATGGGCACAGGCATACTGTAGGTGGAGTGGAGGAGAGATGAAGAAATGAGGATTGGAGGGGAGTGGGGAAGTTGGAGGTGTGACAAGGAATTCACTTGTTGCACATCCCAAGTTAAAACAATACATTTACTAATTAAAATTAAAATATATAAACACAGCATACAAATCTGAACAGTAATTAATAAATATGGGTAAGGTGAACGGGTAATACAACAATTAATAAACAGTCAGGTATAGGAAGTGAGTAATTGGAGAAGAATTATAACTCGAAGCTTGAGAGTTAAATAATAAACCTTAATAGGTAATAGGCAATACCACAAAGCAGGGCTAATTAGTTCTGAGTATATATATAGATGAATGGATGGATAGATAGATAGATAGATAGATAGATAGATAGATAGATAGATAGATAGATAGATAGATAGATAGATAGATAGATAGATAGCTGTGGGCAGTGGATGCTTAAGCATTAATATATTGGATAGATGCAAGCCCCAGATAGGGAGATGATAGAACACCACCAGTCTCTACTTATAATATAACAAAGAGGGTGTCACAGCCACTGGTAGTAGCAGACTCAATAGCTGAGACACGTACTGTATGGCAGGGGAGCGCAAACTTTTGGAGCTGCGCCCCCCTGCCTGCTCCCCCTCGCTTTCGCGCCCCACTCACCTCGCTCAGCAGCGACAAATCACCCCGCTACCATGGACACGGCCGTGTGACATCACTCTGCATGACACCGCGGCGTCATTTGACACCGCGTTGCCATAGCGATGCGTCACACCAACGTGTCTGAACCCGGTACGTTTGTTGCAGAGGCCTCACGCGATCCCCCGGCATTTCATTTTAATGTCTCGGCCTCTGCAAGCGCCCGCGCCCCCAAGTTTGCGCACCGCTACTGTATGGTAACAGCAGTATCGCACTGCATACACAATGTAACAGCAGTATCGCACTGCATACACAATGTAACAGCAGTATCACACTGCATACACAATGTAACAGCAGTATCGCACTGCATACACAATGTAACAGCAGTACCGCACTGCACAAACTGTAACAGCAGTATAGCACTGCATACACAATGTAACAGCAGTACCGCACTGCACAAACTGTAACAGCAGTACCGCACTGCATACACTGTAACAGCAGTAACGCACTGCATACACAATGTAACAGCAGTATCACACTGCATACACAATGTAACAGCAGCATCGCACTGCATACACAATGTAACAGCAGTATCACACTGCATACACAATCACAAGGGATTAACTCTGTGGTTGGTTTTTCATTCAGGATAGCTCCACGGTGACCTCCGTCAGTCCCATCCGTGCCAGACACGTTCCCTGCCCGCCACAGCTTTGTACTTTCGTCCTCCTGATGTAGGACAAGTTACAGTATCGTCTTGCTATGTAACAACTTAGGAAGAAGAGAAGAACGGACGCGCACAGCTTGTAATGGGCTGGCATTGTCGGTGATGAATCCCAAACACAGTTAATCCTCTGACGCGTTTCTCTCCTCTAGGTTCTTTATCGAGACCCACCCCGGGGATACATGGACTGTGGTTTAAAGGTCAGCGGCTATTTGTTTCCCTGGATTGGTAGAGCCCCATGTGCTATTCATTGATTTGACTGTTTGGTTGCACAACCACATATTTAATAGTCAAGAGACCGCACCGCTATTTCTGGGATATCAATGGCGTTTTCCACTTTCTATTACCCCCGCTTGGGGTCTATCTGATTTACATCATATAAGCATTTATGTTCCACAGACCTTTCGTCAGCATTAGAGCACCCATTAGGAGCCTACTATCCTTTTCTATCTTACTGTACATTATATAGATATTCAATCAGGAGCACGATTTTTAACTGCTATAAGGCATTAGAAAATGGCTAGTTTTGCATGAGTAGATCTTGCCGTACTCATTCAGATTACACATGCGACCTGAGCATTTCTTGATCAATTTGGTTCCAGCTGTGCAATTTGGTGCAATTTTTATGCAAATGAGACACTTGCACACTCCATATTTACAGTGCTATTCATCAAGTTGCGAGCTGGCGTATAATTTGAAAGTCCAGCCTGGAATCTTGCCTCCCTCCGTAGTTACATTTGGGCTTTCACTGGCAAGACAGAGGGGTTTATTCATTAACTGATATTCTGTTTGCTGATCAGGGCATTAACCCAGAAACTCCCATTGAAGTCCCCGCTGGTCTCGAGCTATGCAGGACCAGGGCGGTCTGACTACTGTGTCTTTGGCTTGAGGGTTGTAGATCCCAGACACATCCACATCTGTGCCACTGCACCACTATCTGCTCAAGCAGGGCATAACTGCCCCATGGAAGTACCTACGGCAGTGGAAGAGCGGGGGGGTTTCTGGTAGTTAGGAAGCCACAATCAGGAAAATTGTGTCCCAGAAAAAGGCGCTCCCTTGGGAATTTCATTGTTAAGTGATGTCGATTTGGGTATCAAATAGTAGAGAAAGAGGAAGGTAGGAACCCGGACAGCCCCAGAGTGGTTGGGGTGCATTCAGAACTGTCAAGCAGCAAGACAGGAGGAACCAGTAGAGGTCATAGTCCCCATAGGATAATCCCTGTGCTATGGTCAAGTTAGAGTAGTGCAGGAGGAATTTAGGGAATTATTGGACATGTTTTGGGAGTGTAACACCCGTGGCCTTTTGAGTGGTATTACCAGTGGATTTGATGGAGGCGGTTTCTGTTTCTGCCCAGAGACTTTATTACATGTTTGAGTTAGTGGTATGAAGGTGGGATTGATTTATTTGGACTATACATTACTGGAGCTGTTCTCCTAGGATGGATATGGCCTATGTAAGAGAAATGGCATGCATCCTTGGAGGGATCAGGATAACTAGGGGTGATTTAATCCTAGCAAATTTGGAGCAACATTGCTTCGTTTTCATCTTGCGTCGTCTTGCATCATATTAAGGTCTTCGCTCCAGTTTTTTTTGCCGCATTGCGTCATCTTGTGATTCTCAGCAAGATGCATCACACCCATATCCAGGGAAAGTAATGCATCTTAATAGAACTAAGATCCCTAACTGGCAGAAGGAGATGTATGGAAGAACAGGAGGATAGGAGAAACGTAGCAAAATCCTTCAGGATATGAGTGCAAATCCGTACAGTTTGGTGAAAATATCAGAACTAAATTGCAATATGACCACGATGATTTAGATATTGTGGCTATAAAGGGTCTTGTACAATGAGAATCAGGACTGGACATAGCTACAGTTGTATCACCATGTTATTCTCTGCTGTACACCTTGATAAAGCGCTTGTAACGGAAACGCGTTGGTGGTTGTGTTTTCTACCTGTGCCATGGGGCAGCAATAAAGATACAATATTATGGTGGTCCTCTCGTGTGTTGTATTTTCCACTTGTGGTTGTCTCCTTCCGTTTCTACCTACACTTGCTCTCTATTTCGAAAAGGTAAAGTATGAATGAGGAGATGGGGAGAGTTGTCCTACCAGTTAGGAACAACATCTCAAAAAACTAGATTAGTCATCACTTGATTGTAGGCGCAAATTTCACCTTCCCTGTCCTTCCTTCAAATACTTTCTGGGGAACTACCCGTCTATCTGAACAAGCTCCCTCACTCCTACACATGCAGCACTTATCTGAGATCTGACTCAACGACTGTTCATGGTCCCAAGGCTCAACAAAGTATCCGTCCGCTCCCCTTCCTTACCGTGCACCCCAAACTGGAACAACCCACTGGAGACTCACTGCTGCCCCACCAGCTAAGTTATTTCAAATCTAAGTCTCACATTTTAATCTGGTCTGTAACTGTTCATCGCTATATATATTTATCTCTAACTGCATGCAATGTCTTGTATATAAATTAACCCTGTTCACTTATGTACTGTACATGTATTCTTTGTCATCTAACTCTATGCCCAGGACATACTTGGGAACGAGAGGTAACTCTCAATGTATTACTTCCTGGTAAACACTTTTATAAATAAATATATTAAAATTTCTACTTTAATACAAGCTACTGACTAAATACTGGGGCATTTGGGTAAATGTATGTAGCCAGGTCCCCTCTGCTCCCCGGTCCTCCGTTTCCCCCCCCCTTACCTTCGCTGCTGGTGGGGGCTGTTGCGGGTGGGGACGGCTTTCCGTAGGGCCGCCCTATGTAGGGCCTGCCATGTTTGTATCGTGCACACGCGCATAGGCTCGTGTATGCGCAATGCGTGGGACGACTAGTGGCGCCATATAGGGAGCTTCGCACCTGCGCAAGAGTGAGGTGCTGCCGGGGGGGGGTAAGCATCATGTCGCAAACAGTTGCGGCCTATAGATAGGCGAGCAGTTGCCGAGGCTCCCTTTGCAGGGTGCCCATTTTGTAGTTGATTGCGCGTGCCAAACTCGTGCAAGCGCAGTAGGACCCCCCGAGGGCGGCTGCATTTGCAATTGAGGCCTTTTCAGTGTGGGGGAGCCTGCGCTGGCATCCTGAATAGGACAAGTAGAGAGGCTGCATTTACATGTTTGCTAGGCAACCGTAAAGCTGTGAGGAGAGGACAGTTTAGACAGCTTTTAAAAGAGTTGGCATTGAGAGGAGTTCATTAGTTGGAGACAGTGTCTGGGTGGTGAGGGTGCGGACAGTAGCCCCTTGCACAGAGCCAGTTAAACCCCATAGGCCCCATAAAAATTCCCATTGCCCCAGTTTGTGGTTGCTTCAGGACAGGCCCTACATTAGGAGTTCTGCCCCTTTATGCTGTTTGAGCAGTTAAGATTAGGATGGTAAAGAGATGAGAGTTATAACTGTGGAGAGACACAGTTAGCACACTTAAAAAGGATAATATTATTACAGTATATTATTTATTAGCTCAGGCAGTTAAGGGAGAGACCCTTGAGAGTTAGGAGTGAATTTTGAGCTATTATAATAGTGAGTCAGTGTGCTAGGAGATAGAAGCCCAAAAGATGTGTGGTGGACTAGAGGCCTATACTGACCCAAGTACTGATCCTGATCCTGATGGGAAGGGGCACAGAGGAACTTGCCCTGAAGAGAGCACTATACAGGACCTGTCTCTAATAAGTATTGTGTCTCTATATAAAACAATTGATCCTGTGCAAGCCTGAACTGTTGTGCCTGACAATAAATTACCCCGTGAGTTGCAAAAGATCCTTGTGCCCTATTTCTTATCTTGTACTCCAACCCACCACTCCCCTCACATTACACCAAGGCCTGAACCCACCAAGAGAAACCCTGAGATGACAGGTAACTGACCAAGAGCTGACACTCTAATTCCAATCAGAGCAGAGCAGAACCCTGTTCACACTGTACACCCTACACCCTGCTGCTGGGGGGGGGGGTAGGGGTTTACATATACAAATATAAGAATTGGAAGCGCTGTAAAAAGACCCAAGTCAAGAAAGTAAAAAAATGTAAACATATTACTACCATATATGACCCTAAAGCTTACCCTATATGGTCGATTGGTGTTGCTGGAAAGGACCGTTCCAGTAGTCTAAATACAAAAGGAGAAAGCGGAATAAAACAGCGCTACCTCAAAAAAGGAACAGAGAAAAGAGAAAAAGCACAAGTGTAATATCGTGTACCATATTTACCAACATTATTTTGATTCAATGTGAAAATTGACTGGAAATACACACCAAATTGAGTGCCTAGGATAAATTCACTAAGATATATAATAATAAATAATATCCTGGTTTCAGATCCACATTGGGGATGTCTCATCAATCAGGATTTCTCATCACAGACAAAAAATGAGAGAACATATAGAGCACTATATATGATATAATGTATAAAGATACGGTAGCTCAGTTCGACTCACTATGTTACAAAAGGTAAAAGAATTGAAGAAGCAGCAAAGAAGGGACGGTGCAGCCAACAGACCAAGAGAAGTCTCCCAGTCTCACGTGTATGCTGCCAGCAGGACTGTCAGTGTGTGATGTCACTTCCTGCTCGTCGAGCCTGGCTCTACCTCAGTTTCCTCCGTCACCCTACGCATTTCACAGGTAGATCCTGTTCCCTCAGGGGTTTGTATCTTGGGTTCTTCATCAGCTTAATTTAGTCTAACAATTAACCATATGCCTCCTCAACCATACTAACACACGAAATACCAAAGAGACAATATTGTCCATACAAAAACAAGTAATGCTTTATCAAACTTAGAAATGTACTATATACAAAATATAATAATTTTGATACTAATCAAAATAAAAAGCATAAACAAATATGCTGACACGGTATAAATATCTAAAATATAAAAAAAAAACTGTGAGCATGTGATTTCAACACATCCTATAACTATTTAAATTATAATATAGTATGCAGAGAATCTATTAATATACATGGGACCATACAGTCAAGCTAATTTTATGCAAAAACACACACTCGTTAATTATCTCATTGGCATCGGCAGTTGTTAAAGCTGCAGACCAAGCAATATCCTACATGTGGGTTTTAAATAAATCATTCTGTACTATGAGAAAATATTTGTAGCATTTTTTCTTCTAAAACCACTCCAGAATTATATTTTTGATGTACAGTATTATACTGTAACAAGCATTTTTTTTGTTTTCTATAGCAACCAGTTACAAAGATACATACCCTTCCACTTCTGAAACAGGCTCTGGAACACCCCTTTTTGAGCCCTGCCCTCTTCTAGCAGTGCACCAATTGTATCTAGTTCCTGCTGTCAACATGATCTTCCCCACAGAACTTTGCATCTTGGTCCTCGTCTGCTGCACTGACAGGGAGTTAGTGAACCTCTGGCCGAATCTTCATCGATCGATCACAGAGAACGGATCGATCGGCAACTAAGCTATCTACTTATCATTGTTGTGGATTGTATTGATGCACAAATGTAAGGGAAATAAATCAAGTCAAAAAAGAAACGGCAGCTTGGTCTGCTTCTTTAAGAGGCTTTTGCGCAAATGTGCATTCAACATATTAAGCGTTAACACCTACTAACGCACATATGCGTTAAACCACAGTTTCTACACATGCGCAATTACCAAATATATCGCTCATGCCCGTTACCGAAGCAGCCCACACATGCACGTTAACATCTAATACAACCCCACACATGCGTGTTAGCTTTCTTTAACCGCGTATGTGTGTCCACGTCACAATCGAGCTGTGAAAATGAAGTATGGACACGTTCCAACATCCAGTATTCCGCGCACATCTGTACCTAGTTTAATAGGCAAGATTCACAGGCAGTACCTAGCGGTCCCTCTGAGCACCAGAAGGATAAGGATGCAGAGGTCACAGCAGAGATGGATAGTCTCAGAAACGGCATTGTGGACAACTGTGCTAAGCTATATGGGTGATGGTGCTACCTCTAGAATGAAAAAAGAATGAGGCATATCCTGGAGGCAATTAATGCCTGGGCCGTATGCGAGGATAACAGGTTATGCTGAAGCAGAGCTGAGCAGAGATGGGCAGACAGCGGAGGAGATATGAAAGAAAAGCTGCCGACCGTGCGAAGGCTCAAGACGAGAGGTCCACGCAAGAACCCACTCTAGAGCCACACAACGCGGATATGGAGGTGATTTCAAACTCCCAGGTGGTCGGTCTGCCAAGTCTTATAGACACGTCTAACCTGCAGCAGGAGGAACTGCCACGTTGTCCTAACCTGATCTATGAATAATAATTCACATATTCACAATGTCCTTATAATACCTAACATATGCACATCAAATAACTCAATTGCACATCTAGTTGCTTATATCAACTCTGTAAACACAACGTGGACTGCCCTATTATCCCCATTCCCCCCCACCCCCCAAATAAATATTTTATAATCACCTGGCAATGCTATGCTGTATGAACGATTTCACTTAAAAATATAACATGTGGTGTACAATGCATTGTAAGATTTCTTAATGCAGCATGAGCCCATAGTAATGATTGCTAGTAACTTGATTGCTTCGTTGAATACTTCATGATGTCTCAAGTGGTTACTATGTTAATACGACAGGAGAAATGAAAGGCATATGAGGTATTGTATTGTATGTGTTTCTTTATATAGCGCCAAAAGTGTACTCAGAGCTTCACAAAGAATACGTATACAGGAAATTTATAATACAATGGGCACACAGCAAAATCAGACAATAGGAAAGGAAATCCCTGCCCGAAGAGCTTACAATCTAAGAGGTATGATGGGGACTTATGGTGACAACGGGTGACGGAATAAGGGCATAGATGGCAGTGCTTGGCCACAGTGGGTGGTAGGAGTGACTGTGACTGTGGTTGGGACAATAGCCATGAGTGCAGGCTGTTGGGATGCTTGATTTGCGGTGCAAGTTTTAAGGTTGGTCAGGATTAAATGAGAAGGTTACACCATTTGCATGGGGAGATGGCAGGGAGGCTAGGGGAGGCAGGTGTGTAATGGCTGGGTCCAGAGATTAGGAGAAATATCCCCAGCAGCGAGGAGTAATAGAGGTTGTGAATAGAAGATTTGTGTGGGTGCTTTTTTGAGGGTAAAGAAGTTGTTGGGAAAGAGGTTATAAATAATGGTGCAGTGTATGGGCAACAGGCATACTGTAGGTGGAGTGGAGAGAGATGAAGAAATGAGGATTGGAGGGAGTGGGGAAGTTGGAGGTGTGACAAGGAATTCACTTGTTGCACATCCCAAGTTAAAACAATACATTTACTAATTAAAATTAAATATATAAACACAGCATACAAATCTGAACAGTAATTAATAAATATGGGTAAGGTGAACGGGTAATACAACAATTAATAAACTCAGGTATAGGAAGGTGAGTAATTGGAGAAGAATTATAACTCGAAGCTTGAGAGTTAAATAATAAACCTTAATAGGTAATAGGCATACCACAAAGCCAGGGCTAATTAGTTTCTGTAATTATAGATGAATGATTGATAATAGAATAGATGATAGATAGATAGATAGATAGATAGATAGATAGATAGATATGATAGATAGATGATAGATGATAGCTGTGGGCAGTGGATGCTTAAGCATTAATTATTTGGATAGATGCAAGCCCCAGATAGGGAGATGATAGAACACCACCAGTCTCTACTTATTATAACAAAGAGGGTGTCCACAGCCACTGGTAGTAGCAGACCCAATAGCTGAGACACGTCTGTATGGCAGGGGCGCAAACTTTTGGAGCTGCCCCCCCTGCCTGCTCCCCCTCGCTTTCGCGCCCCACTCACCTCGCTCAGCAGCGACAAATCACCCAACCCCCCTACCATGGACAACGGCCGTGTGACATCACTCTGCATGACACCGCGGTCGTCATTTGACACCGCGTTGCCATAGCGATGCGTCACACACCAACGTGTCTGAACCCGGTACGTTTGTTGCAGAGGCCTCACGCGATCCCCCGGCATTTCATTTTAATGTCTCGGCTCGGCTCTGCAAGCGCCCCGCGCCCCCAAGTTTGCGCACCTACTGTATGGTACCAGCAGTACGCACTGCATACACAATGTAACAGCAGTATCGCACTGCATACACATGTAACGCAGTATCGCCCTGCATACACATTAACAGCAGTATCGCACTGCATACACAATGTAACCACAGTATCGCACTGCATACACAATGTAACAGCAGTATCGCACTGCATACACAATGTAACAGCAGTATCGCACTGCATACAAATGTAACAGCATTACGCACTGCATACACAATGTAACAGCAGTATCGCACTGCACAAACTGTAACAGCATACCGCACTGCATACACTGTAACAGCAGTAACGCCCTGCATACACAAATGTAACAGCAGTATCACACTGCATACACATGTAACAGCAGCATCGCACTGCATAAACAATGTAACACAGTATCACACTGCATACACATGTACAGCAGTATCGCACAACTGCATACACAATGTAACAGCAGTCCGCACTGCACAAACTGTAACAGCAGTATAGCACTGCATACCCTGTACACAGCAGTAACCCGCACTGCACAAACTGTAACAGCAGTACCGCACTGCATACCCATGTAACAGCAGTAA
>CM071568.1:3382195-3535692 GCA_036426205.1 Ascaphus truei | reverse complement strand
CATCGCACTGCATACACAATGTAACAGCAGTATCACACTGCATACACTGTAACAGCAGTACCGCATTGCATACACTGTAACAGCAGTAACACACTGCATACACTGTAACAGCAGTACCGCACTGCATACACAATGTAACAGCAGTATCACACTGCATACACAATGTATCAGCAGTAACGCACTGCATGCACAATGTATCAGCAGTATCACACTGCATACACAATGTATCAGCAGTATCGCACTGCATACACAATGTATCAGCAGTATCACACTGCATACACAATGTAACAGCAGTATCACACTGCATACACTGTAACAGCAGTATCACACTGCATACACAATGTATCAGCAGTAACGCACTGCATACACTGTAACAGCAGTATCACACTGCATACACAATGTATCATCAGTATCGCACTGCATACACTGTAACAGCAGTATCACACTGCATATACAATGTATCAGCAGTAACGCACTGCATACACAATGTAACAGCAGTATCGCACTTCATACACAATGTAACAGCAGTATCACACTGCATACACTGTAACAGCAGTATCACACTGCATACACAATGTATCAGCAGTATCGCACTGCATACACTGTAACAGCAGTATCACACTGCATACACAATGTATCAGCAGTATCACACTGCATACACTGTAACAGCAGTATCACACTGCATACACTGTAACAGCAGTATCGCACTGCATACACTGTAACAGCAGTAACGCACTGCATACACAAGGTAACAGCAGTATCACACTGCATACACAATGTATCGGCAGTATCGCACTGCATACACTGTAACAGCAGTATCACACTGCATACACAATGTATCAGCAGTATCACACTGCATACACTGTAACAGCAGTATCGCACTGCATACACTGTAACAGTAGTAACGCACTGCATACACAAGGTAACAGCAGTATCGCACTGCATACACTGTAACAGCAGTATCACACTGCATACACTTTTACCGCAGTATCACACTGCATACACTGTAACAGCAGTATCACACTGCATACATTGTAACAGCAGTATCACACTGCATACACTGTAACAGCAGTATCACACTGCATACACTGTAATAGCACTATCTCACTGCACACAACGTAACAGCAGTATCGCACTGCATACAACGTAACAGCAGCATCGCACTGCATACACTGTAACAGTAGAATCACACTGCATATACAGTAACAGCAGTATCGCACTGCATACACTGTAACAGCAGTATCACACTGCATACAGTGGCGACCAACTTTATTCTAACTCGGCTAGCTCTGCGAATTTCAGAATATCCCGGTGATGTGCGGTTTTGCATCGTTTTCGCCCGGAGTGTATTGCGTTATTTTCGCGGCTGTGATTTAAGCATTTTATTCCCGCTGTCTGCAATATTGCAATGCCGTGTAAAAACTCATGGGGGCTTTGCGAGCTGTTGTCTTTGAAGCCGTCCCCTATAACACTTAACATACAGTACTGTACACATACAGTACTGTATATGCACATCAATGATACTATAGGCCGGCAGGGGCGAGATGTGTTTGCAGCAGAGAGAGATCCGCTGCTCTCTCTGCGCAAACATCGGCACGTTAAAAATTATTTAAAATACATTTTTATTCATAGTGTAGATGTGCAGGGGGTCTCCGGAGTTGAGCCGCATTGGTTTCAGGCCCGGGGACCACCTGCTTCCCGAGATACAGGCCCCTTTATGGGGTGCCGGTATCCCTCTGCATTTAAAGGTCCCGATCACGTGACCGCGGCATGTAAACCTAGCAGATGGATACCGGCACCCCATAAAGGGGCATGTATCTCGGGAAGCAGGGGGTCCCCGGACCTAAAACCAAAGCGGTTCCGCTCCGGAGACCCTCTGCACATCTACAGTATGAATAAAACATATATATAAATAAACACTTGTTCCTTACCTTTGCGGCTATGTGCTATGGTAACGAAGCAGCATGAATGTATTTTTAATAATATTGTACAGTGAGCAGGGGGTTCCCTGAGCCACAAATCAAAGCTCAGGGGACCCCCTGCTCCTGCACAATATTATTAAAATACAGAAATGCTGCTTCATTACCTTAGAGGCTAACCGCTAAGGCAATGAAGGGGTTAACCAACCATGCCCGCTTTATTGTGGGTAGCGGGGGTGGGTGAAGGGGGTATTTGGCCCTTGTTGTGAGTTTAGGACTTGCGGGGGGGTTGCGGGTGCACTTAACCCCTTCACGACCGTAGCAGTTAATACCGCTACGGTCATGAAGGGGTTAACCCCTCCCGCTACCCCCCCGCAAGCCCTAAACAACCACCGTTGCAGCTAATACCCCCTTCACCCACCCCGCTACCCACAATAAAAAAAAATCACACACAGCAGCCGCCCAAAAAATAAATAAATAAATTTAAATAAATAAATAAATACATGAATATAAATAAATACATTTAAAATACATTTTTATTCATAGTGGAGATGTGCAGGGGGTCTCCGGAGCTGAACCGCATTGGTTTCAGGCCTGGGGACCCTCTACTTCCCGAGATACAGACCCCTTTATGAAGTGCCGGTATCCCTCTGCATTTAAAGATCCCGATCACGTGACCGCGGCATGTAAACCAAGCAGAGGGATACCAGCACCCCATAAAGGGGCCTGTATCTCGGGGAGCAGGGGGTCCCCGGACCTAAAACCAAAGCGGTTCCGCTCCGGAGACCCTCTGCACATCTACAGTATGAATAAAACACACTGCAATAAAGAATCATTCCTTACCTTTGCGGCTATGTGCTATGGTAACGAAGCAGCATGAATGTATTTTTAATAATATTGTACAGTGAGCAGGGGGTTCCCTGAGCCACAAATCAAAGCTCAAGGGACCCCCTGCTCCTGCACAATATTATTAAAATACAGAAATGCTGCTTCATTACCATAGCTGATAGCCGCTAAGGCAATGAAGGGTTAAGGCAGAATAGCATGTTTATTGGGGACATTTGCCCCCAATAAACATTGCAATAAACAACATACAGTACACCCACTGTGTATTTAATATACATAAACAACAATAAATACATTAAATACATATTTTTAATGTGTCTGTTAAACCTCCCTGCCTTGACTGTAATCTGTGTAAGGCCCCCTCCCCCCTAATGTGTCTGTTAAACTTCCCTGCCGTGATTGTAATCTGTGTAAGGCCCCCTCCCCCTAATGTGTCTGTTAAATCTCCCTGGCCTGTGTTTCTGTGAGTGCAGTGTATGTAAATGTGGGGAGGGGGATCCCAATGTGCATATAATGCAGCGCCTCACTGCCAATGGCCCACCCCGTGAGGCCTAACCACCCTCACCCACTACCCACAAGGGAGGCCTACCCACATACTGTTGCCCCCCTCCTCCACCCCCCATCCTGCCCATGGCCCCTCCGCTGCTGCAAAACAGAAACAAAAATTAAAACATCCAAAGTAATGTCCCCTAACCCCTTAATCACCATAGCGGTTATTAACCGCTACAGTCATTAAGGGGTTAACCTACCCTCACCCACCACTCAGGATGCCTACATACCCTCCCACACTAACCCCCCATCCCGTGTGGCCTAACCACCCTCACCCACTACCCACAAGGGAGGCCTACCCACATACCCTCCCCACCCCCAGTACCCACAATAAAAACAATACAGTGACCCACAATAAACATCATTATATTAAATACATTACCCAAACCCTGTGCCCCCCCATAAATACAAGATTTATCCTTTTACAAACAGGGTTCATAACGCAGCCCCACGCGAGTCCCCGGTGGGCTGGCGGGGCACCTGACAGACCTACAGGGTACCAGCAGCCCTTTTCAAACAGGTTCTGGAGGCCTGCTGGTGGGTCCCGCCATCACCATGGCCCCCAGGTGGTCTCCTTGGGTCACCGTGGGCCACAATTGGGTCCCCACGGTAGGCTGCGGATGTCTGGGAGCCCCGGGTCAGATCCACAGGTGTCTGCGGGGCCTCGGGTGGTTCCCACGGGGGTCTGGGGAACTCACGAGTGCTCACTACGGGTCCGCGGTGCCCCCACAGAAGTGGGACCACACATCATCATCCCCGCACCTATGGGTCAGCGGTGCCCCCACAGATGTGAGGCCACCGCTTCATCCCCGCAGACTACGGGTCCGCGGTGCCCCCACAGATGTGAGGCCACTGCTTCATCCCCGCATGTGTCACCCGTGGAACCACCAGTCTGATACCCGTGAGATACCCGAGGAGACCCGCAGGTGGTCTCCAGAGGTCCCACGCAGAACCACGGAACAAACCCTGAATGTAAAAAAAATAAACCTGGCCTATACATTCAATACATACACCCCCCCACCCCCCAACACCTACAGTACAATAATGTGCAAAATAACTATTATCCAGATATGGATAATAGATTAACTGCCCATTATTAAAAACATTAACTAGCATATTCAAATAAATAAAGTACTACTGACCTCATCAATAAGAAGTTTCCGTCGCCAGCGACATCCTTGTCTTGCCCACAAAAAAAGGCCTTTCATAGATCACTTATCACACCCAGACCCAGTCTCCTCATTGATCATCCCCCCGTTACCGATAGAGACACACAGGACATTAGATTTATTGGCACTTACTGTAACCAGTGGGCATCAATACGTAGGATTCTGACCAAATACTGGCATATCTTGTTACAGGACCAGGATCTGGCCAAGATCTTGCAGGATAGACCACATATGGTCAGTCGTCGAGCGGTTAATCTACGGGACCGCCTGGTCCATAGCCACTTCCATAGCAAGCCATCACACACATGGTTGGATCATAAACCAACTGGCACCTACTGTACACATGTGGACGTTGCAAGGCGTGCCCCTCAGTAAAAGTGACTAAAACTTTCACGGACTCTACTGGCATGCACACCTATACCACTAAAGACTTTATTAACTGTCTAACTACAGGTGTGGTATATCTCATCCATTGTGCATGTGGGAAACAATACGTTGGGGAAACTCACAGGGCATTTAAAATTCGGATACTGGAACATCTTGGATCTGTCCGTAATAAACTGGACACGCCGGTGGCGAGACACGTGAATAATGCACATCAGGGGGATTCATCCAACTTGAAATTTATTGGAATCTCACATATACCCTGGGGCCCATGTAAGGGCAACTGGGACATGAGGCTACGACAGCATGAATGTCGGTGTATCTACCATCTGAACACATTGGCCCCCAATGGCTTAAACGAGGGTTTTATTTTTTCAACCTTTTTACCCTAGGGGTTAGAGGGAACCAGGTATATAGATAGATATGTTAACTCTAGCTAGCAGGAGCTGTATTGACTCTTTAGGCGGCTCTGTTTAGTGTAGTACACTCCTACACCTTCTACTGTTACCTCACCCCATATGTGCATTATACATTCATGTAATTAAATCAGAATATATGATATACTATTCAGCCACCTGCTGTCAGTTTATGATCTATCATGCTGTGTATTATTCCCTACCATATCCATCTGAGGTTGAGGTGTCATTACACGTATATACTTTTGAGGGACAACACACTATATGTTTCCTTTCCTGATGCTTTACCGGTTCTTCCGCTCCTTCTTCCCCCCCCCCCCCTTCCCCACCACCCGCTCCCTTCCCTTCCCCAATTCCCCCGATTCCTTAATGTATCTTGTCATTATGACAAGTGTAGTGGCTATGCCCCCTTTAAGATTAACAGGCATACGTCACTGGTCCCGCCCCTCGAGGACGGCTTAAAAGGTTCCACTCTACGACGTGACTCCACACTGACTCCTCCCCCTTGAGAAAGCGCGCGGTGACGCGTGAAACGTACGTCGGGGTACGCCGTGACGTCATCACGTTGACGCATGCGCGGCTTGTGATTTCGAGGAACGGCAACTCCTATCTGCTCACGGAGTTTATAGGCTGCCTTATGGATATCAGGTTGTATAGCACATAATCAACTGGTTGATGTACACATTCTGTGGGGCTTTGCCACTGCGTACCTCGCGGTGAGCGCATCTATATTGCACTACCCTACAGACACCCATGACTGGGATTACATTGAGGTTACCCACTCCTTATGTACGCGGAGGGATATTTGACCATATCTAAGTGTGTACGGTGATCATTAATTACACACTGCCTACACACTAGCTATCCCCTTCGTCTGGTGTACAAATATATTTGCCTGTTGTATTTAGGGTGCTCACAACCCAGCAGCTGTTGATCTAGCTTTTTGACTAATTATTAGCTTTATCCTAGGTCTAATTATTTGACCACTTCTGTACCGTTACCTCACACATTAGGGGATTTTATTTATGCACTTGTTGTGCATTTTTATTGTGTTTCGTCGAATTTTATAGCATTACTATTACATATAAAGTCTTTATTATTTTTATTTGAGTGTGACCTTTTAGCTTTATATCCTATATGTTGGATCTGGCTTATATCTAGCTATCTATCAGTTGACAATATACCTATGTGTCATCTATTTTGAGTGCAACTATAGGGGGCTGTTTATGGTCTTCTGATTATATGTCTGTTTCTGTTCCACAAAATACATAGCAAATACAAAGCCAATACATTGCAAGCACATTCAGATATCAATTAACCCCTTAAACACCTTATCAGATAATAACCACAAAGGTAATTAAGGGGTTAAGCCACACTGGCCCGATACCCACCCTTCACCCATGATTTGTACAGTGGCTTCATCATGCAACTATATATACAGTATATATATATATATTTATATATATAATATATATACACACACACACACAGAGAGAGAGATATATATATATATATATATACAGTGTTCAACAAACCTATACATTTGCTCGCCCCGGGCGAGTGGATTTAACCCCTGGGCGAGTAAATTGGCCCAAGCACACGCTTTGGTACTATGTGGCGAGTAGATTTTTTTGTGTGGCGATTAAATTTTTGGTGATTTGTCAACCACTATTATATATATATTATATATTATATATATATATATATATATATATATATTATTATATATATATATATATAAGTATATACACACACATGATGAACCAATATACAATAAATGTAGAAGGGTTTCAAACCTCAAACACAGTACTACAAATAACCCTCTCCCATACAGACCACTACATTACAATGAATTTCCTTTAATAATCCTACTGATCTTCAATCTAAATCATCATCAATGCCAATGCAAGCAAAATACAAATACCTCCAAACAAGTAAACTATTTTAACCAATCAAGTAAACAAAAATCAATTATGAACCGTTATGCGGTTATGAACCGTTATGAACCCTGTTTGTAAAAGGATAAATCTTGTATTTATGGGGGGGCACAGGGGGTGGGTAATGTATTTAATAAATATAATGATGTTTATTGTGGTCACTGTATGTTTTTATTGTGGGTACTGGGGGTGGTGGGGGGTATGTGTGTAGGCCTCCCTTTGTGGGTAGTGGTGGTGGTTAGGCCACACGGGGTGGGGGGTTAGTGTGGGAGGGTATGTAGCGTCCCGAGTGGTGGGTGAGGGTGGGTTACCCCCTTAATGACTGTAGCGGTTAATAACCGCTATGGTGATTAAGGGGTTAGGGGACATTACTATTTGGATGTTTTTAATTTTTGTGTCTGTTTTGCAGCAGCGGAGGGGCCATGGGCAGGATGGGGGGGGTGGAGGGGGGGCAACGGTATGTGGGTAGCCTCCCTTGTGGGTAGTGGTGAGGGTGGTTAGGCCTCACGGGGGGGCCATTGGCAGTGAGGCGCTGCATTAATGCACACTCGGATCCCCCTCCCCTCCCCCACATTTACTACACTGCACTCACAGAACCCAGGCCAGGGAGTTTAACAACACATTAGGGGAAGGGCCTTACACACGATTACAGTCACGGCAGGGAAGTTTAACAGACACATTAGGGGGGGAGGGGGCCTTACACAGTAACGTCAAGACGGGAGTTTAACAGACACATTAAAAATATGTATTTAATGTATTATTGTTGTTTATGTATTTTAAATACACAGGGGTGTACTGTATGTTGTTTATTGCAATGTTTATTGGGGCAATTTGCCCAATAAACTGCTATTCTGCCTTAACCCTTTTTGCCTTAGCGGCTATCAGCTATGGTAATAAGCAGCATTCTGTATTTTAATAATATTGTGCAAGAGCAGGGGGTCCCCTGAGTGTTTGATTTGTGGCTCAGAGAACCCCCTGCTCACTGTACATTTATTAAAAATACATTCATGCTGCTTCGTTACCATAGCACATAGCCGCAAAGGTAAGGAACGAGTGTTTTATTTATATATGTGTTTTTATTCATACTGTAGATGTGCAGAGGTCTCCGGAGCGGAACCGCTTTGGTTTTAGGTCCGGGGACCCCCTGCTTCCCGAGATACAGGCCCCTTTAGGGTGCCGGTATCCCTCTGCTTGGTTTACATGCACGGTCACGTGATCGGGACCTTTAAATGCAGAGGGATACCGGCACCCCATAAAGGGGCCTATATCTCAGGAAGCAGGGGGTCCCCGGGCCTGAAACCAATGCGTTGTTCAGCTCCGGAGACCCCCTGCACATCTACACTATGAATAAAAATGTTTTTAAATAATTTGCCGATTTTGCGCAGAGAGAGCAGCGTTCTCTCTCTGCTGCAAACACATCTCCGCCCTGCCGGCTATAGTATCATTGATGTGCATATACTGCTGCGACACACTTTATTCGAGCAAATACCCATTATGTACCTGGCAGATACCTGGAATGCGCCCGCTCCTCACCTCAGATAAGCCCCGTTGCGTTTGCCTTCCCAGCCTGGTTCAGGCCTGGCTGACGGGCATCTGTTAAATGATAATGATGAGGATTTAATAGGCCTGCAATGCTTCGCGTGTCTACCAGATGGCATAATTCATGAATGTAATGCAGTATATATATATATACTGTGCAGTATTGCACCAGCGGAATAAAATGGCTTCAATCCCTGCCTGGAAAATAACGCAATGCACTCGGACAGAAAACTCACAAACCTCAATACACCCGGGTATACCCCGAATTCGTGGGACTAGCCGAGCTCTAATAAGTGTGTCCCAGTGTATACAGTATGTTAGGTTATAGGTATTGTTGTTATACAGATATATAATATATACTGCACACCGACACACTTTATTCGAGCAAATACCCTATGTACCTGGCAGATACCTGAATGCGCCACTCCTCACCTCTGACAAGCCCCATTGCTTTGCCTTCCCAGCCTGGGTTCATGCCTGACTGATGGGCGGCTGATCTGTTAAATGATAATGATTAGGATTTAATAGGCTGCAATGCTTCGCGTGTCTACCAATGGCATAAATTCATTGAATTGTATGCGTATATTATAATATATACTGTGCAGTATTGCAGCCACGGGAATAAAATGCTTCAATCCCTGCTTGGAAATAACTCAATGCACTCGGGCAGAAAACATTCACAAACCTCAATACAACCCTGGTATACCCGAATTCGTGGGACTAGCCGAGCTCGAATAAAGTGTGTCGCCAGTGTATATCTATATATTATATATATATATATTTTATATATATATATATATATATATATTATATATATATATATATACTGCATCACCATTCATGAATTTATGCCATCTGCGGACACGCGATGCATTGCAGCATATTAAATCCTGACCCATTATCAATTAACACCATCAACCGCAGTCAGCCGGGCATGACCCGTGGCTGGGAACGCAAAAGGAATGCGGCAAGCTCCGGTGAACAGCGTCGCATTCCAGGAACCAAGCCGGGACAAACCGGTGATTTGTTAGATAAAGTCTGCCGCAGCATCTCTCTCCAACGGGCCGCTATGGTGATTAAGGGGTTAGGGGACATTACTTTGGATGTTTTAATTTTTGTGTCTGTTTTGCAGCAGCGGAGGGGGCATGAACAGGATGGGGGGGGTGGGGGGAGGGCAATGGTATGTGGGTAGGCCTCCCTTGTGGGTAGTGGGTGAGGGTGGTTAGGCCTCACGGGGTGGGCCATTGGCAGTGAGGCGCTGCATTATATGCACATCGGGATCCCCCTCCCCCTCCCCACATTTACATAAATTGCACTCACAGGAACACAGGCAGGGAGATTTAACAGACAAATTAGGGGGAGGGGGCCTTACACAGATTACAGTCAAGGAGGTGGGGTTATAACCAAAAGGGAACAGTTATGTTAAAAACCTGTGTATTCTTCTTGTCCATTAACAAGTACATAGAGGCGGCATACCAGGGAAGGGGGTGCACCTTTAACTCCTTCACTGCAAGAAGTGCATGTAATCTATGACTTTGCATAAAGAATAGAGCCGACCAAATGTGTACACACACCTACACACACACACACACACAGCTAAGAGGGGGCTCCTCGGCTGTAACCCCCCGATGTATACCTCAACGCCCAGTCACCTTCAACACCCCCCCCAAACTGTAACTTCCCCGGTGTTGGGGGGTTAGTGTGGGAGGGTATGTAGGCGTCCCGAGTGGTGGGTGAGGGTGGGTTAACCCCTTAATGACTGTAGCGGTTAATAACCGCTATGGTGATTAAGGGGTTAGGGGACATTACTTTGGATGTTTTACTGTATGTGTTGGGGGGGGGTATTTCTTTAAAAGTATGTATGTGTTTATTTATTAATTTGGGGGGGGGGCACATAATTGGTACTGCAGGCCTGCGGGTAACATTTTGTGTCTGTTTTGCAGCAGCGGAGGGGGCATGAACAGGATGGGGGGGTGGGGGGGGCAACGGTATGTGGGTAGGCCTCCCTTGTGGGTAGAGGGTGAGGGTGGTTAGGCCTCACGGGGTGGGCCATTGGCAGTGAGGCGCTGCATTATATGCACATCGGGATCCCCTTCCCCCTCCCCACATTTACATAAACTGCACTCACAGGAACACAGGCAGTGAGATTTAACAGACAAATTAGGGGGAGATGGCCTTACACAGATTACAGTCAATGATGTGGGGTTATAACCAAAAGGGAACAGTTATGTTAAAAACCCGTGTATTCTTCTTGTCCATTAACAACAGTATTTTAAATACACATGGGGTGTATGTTGTTTATTGGGGGCAAATGTCCCCAATAAACACGCTATTCTGCCTTAACCCTTCATTGCCCTAGCGGCTATCAGCTATGGTAATGAAGCAGCATTTCTGTATTTTAATAATATTGTGCAGGAGCAGGGGGTCCCCCGAGCTGAACCGCATTGATTTGTGGCTCAGGGAACCCCCTGCTCACTGTAGAATATTATTAAAAATACATTCATGCTGCTTCGCTACCATAGCACATAGCCGCAAAGGTAAGGAACGAGTCTTTATTGATATGTGTGTTTTATTCATAGTGTAGATGTGCAGAGGGTCTCCGGAGATGAAACCGCTGGGGTTTTAGGTCGGGGACCCCCTGCTTCCCGAGATCCAGCCCCTTTAGGGGTGTGCGGTATCCCTCTGCTTGGTTTACATGCCGCGGTCACGTGATCGGGACCTTTAAATGCAGAGGGATACCGGCACCCCATAAAGGGGCCTATATCTCAGGAAGCAGGGGGTCCCCGGGCCTGAAACCAACTGCGGTTCCGCTTGGAAGAACCATGCCACATCTACACTATGAATAAAAATGTATTTTAAATAATTTTTAATGTGCCGATGTTTGCGCAGAGAGAGCAGCGGATCTCTCTCTGCTGAAAACACATCTCGCCCCCGCCGGCCTATAGTATCATTGATGTGCATATACAGTACTGTATGTGTACAGTATGTTAGGGGTTATAGGGGTTGTTGTTATACAGTATATATACTGTATATATACTGCATTACAATTCATTAATTTATGCCATCTGGCGAACATGCGAAGCATTGCAGCCTATTAAATCCTGAACCATTATCAACTAACACATCAACAGCGCGTCAGCCGGGCATGACACGTGGCTGGGAACGCAAAAGGAATGCGGCATGCTCCAGGTTAACAGCGTCACATTCCAGGAACAAGCCAGGGACAAACCGGTGATTTGTTAGAATAAAGTCTGCCGCAGCAGTACACAGCCTGGCAACTGTATTACAGGACTGGTGAAGGTACACTCCTGCTAGGACAGGACTGACACAGATACACAGCATGGCACCTCTAGGACAGGACATTCTGCTCCTCATATTCTCCCTCTCTCTCCAGGTCCCATATTATAGACTTCCTCCTTGTGTCACTGTGCCTCGCGCTGGGTTGAAGTCAAAGTGAGCCATTCACCTCCCCCATGATGGGCAGCCTCTCCCCCCTTCTCCTGCCCGTCTCCCTCCTCTTCCTGGGTCACCTGGCATACCCCTGGCAGTGCCCAGACGAGCCACGCGGCTGCTCTCTGGACCCCACTGTCCGGTACGATCTCCCTAACTATGTGGCCCCGGGACCCATTCAGAACCTGATCTCCAAGGATGGGCAGGAGCCCTTGGTCTTTGTGGCCATCACCAACCACCTGCAAGTTCTGCACGGCTCCGACCTGCGAATCCTGCAGAGCGTCACCACTGGACCCACCAACAGCTCCCAGTGCTCCCAGTGCTCCCAGTGTAAGATGGGCTTTGCCCGCCCGGACCAGCCCGAGGACACAGAGAGCCGAGTCCTTGTACTGGACCCAGAAGAGCACATATTATACAGCTGCGGCTCCTCTCTCCGCGGACTCTGCTTCCTGCACCAGCTCACGGGCACCAAGATCGCCGATTCCAAGTGTCTGTTCAACAAGCTGGAGAACTCCCCTCTTCTGTGCCCGGACTGTGTGTCCAGCCCACTGGGGACCCTTCTCACAATGGTGACCAGGGGATGGACGACCTATTTCTACCTGGCCTCGTCGGTGGATTCCCACGTGGCTGGAAGTTACAGTCCGACGTCTGTGTCTGTACGGCAGCTGCTCGCCACTGAGGACGGCTTTGTGGACGGGTTTCACTCGCTGACGGTGCTCCCCCAGTTCAGGGACTCCTACCCCATCCGCTATCTGCACACCTTCCACACTGATTACTTTGTCTACTTCCTGACGGTGCAGCTAAAGGAGCCGGGGGGCACAGCCTATCACAGCAGGGTGGTGCGCCTGAGCACCAATTTCTTCTAGCAGGACAAGATTGGTCTCCTGCTTACATATACATGACGTCACTGTGCATGAGCGCCAGCTCACTCGCTCTGCTCTTCCCTTCACCCTGGACGAGGCCTTAGGAAAGCAGTAGTAAATACAGGCTCTTGTGGATGTTACGTAGTTGTGAGTTTGTAGTTAAGAGCAGATAAAAGGAGATGGCCTTCCCATAGGAGTGTAACATGAAGGTACTCACTCAGCCAAAGTCAGGAAGTAAAGGAAGTGTGTACTGCTTGTGACACAGGGATAGGGGTCAGGCTAAACTACCTGTGAAAACAGACAGGGGAGAATGGGAAAGTCCATTAACTTGGAGGACTGGAGATGTTGCCAGGGCAACCAGAGTACTGGCAGACTGGAGAGAGAAAGGCAACACAATGTATCCATTCCATCTGCACTGGGAGTGAAACTGCAAGGAAAGCTGACATCCAAATACAGCTAGCAGGTCGAGCTGCAAAGGGAAAGGGGGGTGGGGGTGGGGGGTAACAGAGAAGGCAGAAATGGGTATTTCTGTTCCAGGACTGTGGTGACCAGAGTAAATTGGCCCCGACGGTGTAAAAAGACTGTTCCTTGGTCCGTTTTGATTGTTAAATAAAGAAAAAACCCAGCACAAGAATTTAGCATCCGCCTCCCCCCCAAAAAAGGGAGAAAAGACAGTAAATGGTGGGGGGGGGGGGAGGGAAAGGGAGAATGTAATGTAGTTTGTTTTAGAATAATCAGTGATATCCACAATATATATATAAATGTTGCCCTCACATGTACTGAATATTATATATATATATATATATAAATGTTGCCCTCACATTTACGGAATATAGGCGCGGATTCATTAGCGGAATCTCCTTCTTTGTTTGTTCTCACCAGATTTTTTCAGGGAACACTTTGGGAATGATAAATCTACGTAAGAACAAGCACTCACTGTCTAATAGCTAAATGATGAAAACAGTTGTAATGCAGAATAAACATTTAATAATAAAACGAACCAGAAATAAATCAAATGTGTTTGCAGAAACCAGTATCACAAATGGGCATGTCACAAAGTGAGGGGTGGGGGGGGGGGGGGGGGAAAGGAAAAGGGGAAAAAACATGAAACACAAGGAATATACACAAAAAACGGAGAACGGTTAAGCAAATGAAGACAGTAATCAAACCCTCTGTGGCTCTGCTCCTTGTCTTCGTGTGGAGTACAGAGCCACAGAGGGTTTGATTACTGTCTTCATTTGCTATTCCCATTAACCTTTCATTGACTGTTGTGGACTCCTGGTGCTTCTTTGCAAGCTGCTATCTTGCAAGCTGTGTTCAGCCTTTACTGTACCATTGCCCACAGTTTCTTGTGGTACTTGAACTACTGGCATTGTCTTTAGTGGATTCTTGATGCCCTGCTATTAGCTGTTTAGCTATATTTAGCCTACACTGTATGTTTGCAATCTATTTTCAGGGGTGTCTGATTTGACCAGTTATAGGGGAAGGGAGGCTTAGGGAAGTACCTCTGGGACCTTTTGGATCAGGGGGAATGGGCCAGATGAAGAGGTAGTCCCTCGAAACGTCGCCCCCTTAGCATACTATCCGTTCTCCGTTTTTTGTGTATATTCCTTGTGTTTCATGTTTTTTCCCCTTTTCCTTTCCCCACCCCTCCCCCCCACCCCTCACTTTGTGACATGCCCATTTGTGATACTGGTTTCTGCAAACATATTTGATTTATTTCTGGTTCGTTTTATTATTAAATGTTTATTCTGCATTACAACTGTTTTCATCATTTAGCTATTAGACAGTGAGTGCTTGCTATTCCCATTAACCTTTCATTGACTGTTGTGGACTCCTGGTGCTTCTTTGCAAGCTGCTATCTTGCAAGCTGTGTTCAGCCTTTACTGTACCATTGCCCACAGTTTCTTGTGGTACTTGAACTACTGGCATTGTCTTTAGTGGATTCTTGATGCCCTGCTATTAGCTGTTTAGCTATATTTAGCCTACACTGTATGTTTGCAATCTATTTTCAGGGGTGTCTGATTTGACCAGTTATAGGGGAAGGGAGGCTTAGGGAAGTACCTCTGGGACCTTTTGGATCAGGGGGAATGGGCCAGATGAAGAGGTAGTCCCTCGAAACGTCGCCCCCTTAGCATACTATCCGTTCTCCGTTTTTTGTGTATATTCCTTGTGTTTCATGTTTTTTCCCCTTTTCCTTTCCCCACCCCTCCCCCCCACCCCTCACTTTGTGACATGCCCATTTGTGATACTGGTTTCTGCAAACATATTTGATTTATTTCTGGTTCGTTTTATTATTAAATGTTTATTCTGCATTACAACTGTTTTCATCATTTAGCTATTAGACAGTGAGTGCTGGTACTTACGTAGATTTGTTAGTACTATACAGGGGAATAAGGGTCCCCTTTTGTTCCATGCACCCTGCAATTGCATAAATTTAACACTATCAGAGTGCTGTCTATCGTCCCCTTTTACCCTTAGACTTTGGGAATGATGAGCAGTCTGCTGGCATGTGAGAGGTTAATCTGAAGTGTACGGGTATGGGAGGGTTAGAGATTGTGCAATCCCATTACACAAGGGAAAGAGAATATACGTAGCATATCGCTGATAAAAACTCCGGGTCTCTCAGCTAGTCGCTGATAAAATACAGTTTAATAGCATCAAAAACCGGTTGCCCTGTCTTTAGAGCAGGGCTGTTACACATTCGCATGGTTAGCACTCAACCTCCACCTATTAAATAATAATGTCATTCTATAGATGAAGAGAGAGAGAGGGGGTGGGGAGAGAGAGAGGAGATGGGGAGAGAGAGAGGGGGTGAAGGATGGGATGGGGAGAGAGGGGGGGTGGAGGAGGGGATGGGGATAGAGAGGGGATGGAGGGGATCTGGGAGAGGGGATGGGGGGAGAGAGAGGGGATGGAGGAGGGGATGGAGGGGAGAGGGATGGTGTAGAGAGGAGAGGGGAGAGAGAGTGGCAGATGGGAGAGAGGGGGTGACGGACGGGAAGGGAGGGGAGGGGAGAGAGAGGTGGAGGGGGGGAGATTGTGATAGAAGAGGGGATGGGGGGAGAGAGACGGGGATGGGGAGAGAGGGGATGGAGGAGAGAGGGGATGGAGGAGAGAGATACCAGCCATGTATATATATTTTTAATAAGAAAATCACAAGAATACAGTGTACGTTTAGGTTAGTGACTATGTATTTTATTTTTTCCTGGTGTGGCCAGAGTCTTGCAGTTGGATTTCCGAATTGAAGCATGGAAACAGTGGTCCTAGATCTGGCAACCACCAGGGCTGAGTCAGCTGGAAGTTTGATGGGGGTTTGCTGGAGTCTCTCCAACCCCCGACTACGCCTGCTGCTATTAGTCTAGGTAGGACGCGCCGCCCGCCGGGAAGATGTCACAAGTGACCAGCTGATTCTGGCTAGAGCTGGAGCTGTGTACTCCAGTCTCCAAGAAGTTGGGTGTACCATACATGTACGTTCCTTCTTTATACTGCCTGTTCCAGTGTTAGAGAGCTGGGCGGAAACGCGTTTACCCTTTCACTGCTGCATAGCATAGTGTGAACCCCCAAGACAGATCAGCACACTCCCTGGTTCCCATAGAAATATAAAACTCTTTTACATCCATATGCCACCCTTACTTGGGAAGAAAACTTTTTTTTACGCCACTACCGGTAGTTTGTGTTGGCTGTAACTCCCCTTTGAGTTGGCACCCAGTCCCCACCCATCTTTACTTGGCTTGACATTTGCAGAATGACATGAGTCAGGTCACAAGGAACACACTGTCCTCAGTGGCTGTGATGGTAAAGGTTAAAGAGTCACACGTATCCCGTGTAGCCATATATAATTTGGTGGAGACTGGTAATAGCACTAATATTGGATATGAAATGTAATAATTAACCGTTCTCATGTCTCAATACTTAATTACCAGTGCCATGTTACTGTACAAATGAAATTGTTAGGGCAGTCTTTGCATTAATAACCAAGTAAATATTATTATTATTGAAGTATTTAAACTTTATACTGTACTCATTACTTTATATGTTTTGTCAATTGGATGTAGCATTGGGCACCACTGTCTTTTGTTGAAAACAGTCTTTGCATTGAGAAAGAAGGGGGAAGAGAGTGTCCGTTTTGTACCCTGTTCCATATATCCTTACATTTACCAAACAGTGTCTAATCCAGCCTTCTATGATTTACTATTAACCTGGACAGCAAAAGTAGATGTTACGCACAACTTCATTTTTGAAAAGGAATAATCCTTTATTATATCTATTTAAATTCCGAATATAGAAAATGCTTTTGATGAAGAGCGTGGGTACAAACAGAGAGCAAAAGTACAATATTACGGTACATTATTTGTGCTGGTACCTATAACACCTGTGCTCTAAGTCAGGGCCGCTCATCTCCAGTCCCCAAGACCCTCCAACCGGTGGTCACGTCTTAATGATATCCCTGCTTCAGTGCAGGTGGCTCAATCAGAGGCTCAGTTGACTGAGCCACCTGTGCTGAAGCTGGGATATCCTTAAAACCTGACCTATTGGGGAGGGAGGGGGGCTTGAGGACTGGAGTTGAGCCCCCCTGCTCTAAAGTGACTATTGGCTGCGGCTCATTTTTTTGGGGTAAATTCCTCTGTATTTGAGTGTATCTTTATCATCCTATTGAAAAGATTAGAACATGTCCTATGAACCCCTATAATTGCAGCCTATATTCCTCCAGTCTTTCTGTGCTTTTCAATGTATCAAAGATTTCAAGTTGAACAACTGGGGTAAGAAAGCTGGTTTATTAGAGAAGGGGAAAAAAGCACACAGCCAAGGGATAAAGTAACGAAACGCGTAGGAGAGCTGTGTGCCTCCTTTTATTTAACAACTTTCCAATAAAATGTTGCTTTTTTTGCACCCCACTCCCTTTGGCTGTGCGCTGTATTTTTCTTTTTTTTCCTTCTCTGGATTCTAGTACAATGGCCCGCCCGCCCCAGAGGTATCTCCGGATATGGGCAACCGATCTACAATTAAGACAAAAGTGAGTACCATTCTGAATAAGAATGATGTTTTAGACACCCCCAACGAGGTGATAGACGAGTGTGGGTGCACCACCTTCCCTGGGCCTTCAGGGGATATTTGTCATATTTGCAACCAAAAACATCATCACAGGATTGGATACATATTTATGCATCTTTAACGGATTCAGTCCATGTGGAGTTTACTATTCATGTGTAATTATTATATGGATCTTATTGCTTGAGCACCCTATACTATTTTTTTACTTTGGTTTATTAGAGAACAAAGATACTTGAAACTAATTAGATTTTCTTACCAGAAGAAGAGGTTCTCCAGCACATTGTGGGACATACTGTATTAGCAAGAAATTAAGTATTATTGCTGCGCTGAAGTGTTTGCTTAATTTAATAAGAATATACACAAATCCTGTACAAAACAACCCTTCACTTGCATCACATCACAGGAAAACACACCCCACTATAGTCATGGGTGGCAACTTGTGGGCAAATAAGTCCAGCTTTTGTCAAGTCTCACTTTGTACGGCCCAGACAGAGACCATATCCTAATATACTGTCCACATTCACCCCAAAGTGGAAGAGGGAGTGACATAGTACCCCTGGATATCTATGCCCCTCACCCTGATGAAGGCTGAAGAGGGCCTATTAACAAGGATCCTTTTGGTACAGGGGGGCCTAAACTGGAAGGGGGGAGGGGCGCCGGTTTGGGGGGGGGGGGCAGAGGCGGTTGCAGAGGTCCCGCGCTCTTCCCCGAAGCATTTAAATGAAATGCCGGGGGATCGCGCGAGGCCTCTGCAACCTCTACTGACCGACATTCAGCCGGCTTCCGGACGTGTCACCATGGCGACGCCGCGGGGTCATGTGACGTCGCACCACATGACCCTGCGGCGTCATTTGACACCGCACTGAGGTAAGGGGGGGAGGAGAGAAAATGGAGGAGAGCAGGCAGGGGGGCGCAGCCTGGTCTAAGTACTTTACGTCCTGCTCCCTCCTGCTTCCACCCTAGATTGCTTATTTGATTGAGCACTTCACATGACAGAACCAATAATTAACCATGAAGATTTCAGCTTGCATGTGATCACCACACCCCACAATTAGGAGAGGCACAGCAAGCCCTGAAGGACATACGTAAGCAAACATCCAAAAGACGTATTTAGATTTGTAGTCAAGCTTGAGCTTGATGCTTTGCCGGTGAATGGAAGGGGCCAGATCTCTTGGTATATACACGATGTGCAACTTGCAAGTCTGATGTCTCAAAACTGTCAACAACAAAGTGAAGAACTTGTAGAATAGGTGACCCCTAATTAAAAGTCAGCACCATAACAGTGTGTCTTTGTGTCTTTGTATGTCATGTCTCTTTGAACCTTAGCTATTGTTTCTCAAAACTCCCCCTTGGGCCCTAAAACCAGACCAGATTTGGAGGTAAACACCAGGTAGGGTTACCCGACGTCTGGATTTTCCTTTTTTAGGGTCACACAAACTGGGTCCAGCCGACCTATGTATTTTATACGCCATATTGTCTGCGTTTTAAGGGGTTAATTCCGGACCCAGCTGATACTGGGAACATAAAGACACTCCAATATCAGTGCGTCGGATAGGAGGAGTTGTCTTTCCCTCCCACCTTATAAGTGCAGCTGTGCGGAGCACGAGTGAGCAGGTGCAACGTGGGGGGAGAAGGACACAGAACAGAGGAGGCAGTGGGTCCATGCCACCAGTGAGGGGCGTGACGCAGGAGCTGAGGTGGGTGCACCGCAGGACTTCGGATTCAACGCTGCGTCTGTGTATAGCCACAGCCTTTTGTGAGCTTTCGTAAAAGGTGAAAAAGTCCTCAAAGCTTCAAATCGAACTATTAAACAGAGAATCTTTAGCAAACTTTGGCAGGAAAAATCCATTCTTGAATATTAGTAGGGCTTTTTTTAGATGGGAAATCTTGAATGTGGTACATCAATGGAAACCCGTATTTATAGGGTTGCAGAGGTGGCTGCATCACATCTGTGAAGTGGCCCATTTTTACAGGGGTGTAGCCCTGTTTCCCCCACCCCTAAGTGAGATCTGAGGGTGGGCTGTAATTAGCTACTGGTGATGCCCTTTTACCTGTTGCTCACAGGAGCCTAAGCCTCTGCCACCGGGAGCCTAGGGTGAATTACTCTTACATATGGTGCAGCGCCTCCATCTGTGAAGGATCCCAGCAGAGTGGAAGCAGCCCCCCCACAGAACACAATTACAATGAACACATACACTAAAAATAGACAGGGTTTTACTGTAACAGACTATAGTGTAACACATTACATAACACTCTATATAGATCACTAATAATACAACTATCCTCCAGACCTCGCAGGGCGTATCCCCACCTTGTTCCCAATACTGTGTAGCTCACACGGAGTCCCCAAGAGTCCCACAATACCCCAAGGGTGTGGCTGTGGTTAAAGTTGGTGCACTTGATGACTGTACCTGCCCGGGGCTCCTGCACCCGGGTACAGCAGAATAACCGAAGAGGACCCATCTGTGTCCAGCGCCGAAGTCTCCGCGATGGAGTCCTCCTTCCAACAGAATGATCTCACCATACAGATAGTCCCTTTATCTGTAGTGAGAGAGGTCTGGTCCCAGACCTCACTTGCCCGGCCACGTCGCACTCAGCTGTGTCCCTGACTTACCTAACTCCTAAAGGGCAAAGTCCATTACTGAAGGGGCCTTCCCTTATAGCAATTACACTCTATGATGAATAGGGCCTAGGGTGGTCTCTGGGGCCACGTGCACGATCTCTGCGCGAATCTATAAAGGCCGCCACCGCCGCACTCAACTGCGAATGCGCGACTCTGAGCAGACCCTGAGCTACGGAGAGCCACTTTGCTTATTCCGCAATCGCTCTGTGCATGCACGAACCTTCGCACGTGCGCGCGCACACACAAAACATGGCAGCACATGGCAGCGCCCTGCGGAGGGAGCCACCGGCGAGCCCATCGCCCTCCCCGCAACATCCCCCTCCCTGCAACATCCCCCTGGCATTGGAGGTAAGGGGTGGGGAACGGGATACCGGGGGACAAGAGGGGACCTGGTTACACGGGATTCACTATGGAGTTTAACAGGGACTATTAGAGGACTTCTCATCTTTTAAGATCCTAACAGATTCGTCTTTTTTTCTCAGGTACGCACTGGGTTACTTGTTGCTGTATCTGCTATTATAGGCTAAAGCTGGTAAATTCCGGGCATTATTGAAATCCCTGCTCTCTGATTGGATAATGGCTGGAATTTTAACCAATCAGTAATGGCCCAGAATTTTTGGCAGCTTGCCAAGTTTTTCAGCCAATCAGCTTTCATTTCTCATTCACAAAGAGTAAAATTTGCTCTTAGACAGGGGAGGTGATTGGACAGAAGGCAGCAGCAGGGCACTGATTCCTCCCCCTCCCTGCCAACAGCCAGGCACTGACTCCTCCCCCACCCTGACAGCAGCCAGGCACTGACTCCTCCCCCTCCCTGCAGCAAGGCACTGACTCCTCCCCCACCCTGCCAGCAGCCAGGCACTGATTCCTCCCCCTCCCTGCCTGCAGCCAGGCACTGACTCCTCCCCCTCCCTGCCTGCAGCCAGGCACTGACTCCTCCCCCACCCTGCCAGCAGCCAGGTACTGATTCCTCCCCCTCCCTGCCAGCAGGGAGCTCCGCACAGGAGAGTGAGGGGAAAGGTTTGTGTGTCTGTGTGTGTGTTTTGTGGGTGTAAAGAGGCCAGCAGAGTCTTGTTGGTGTGTGTGTGTATGCTGTGTGTGTGTTTTGTGGGTGTAAAGAGGCCAGCAGAGTCTTGTTGGTGTGTGTGTATGCTGTGTGTGTGTGTTTTGTGGGTGTAGAGGGAGAGCTGCAGTGTGTGTGTCTTCAGTGTGTGTTTTGTGGGTGGATGAGGGTGCAGAGTGTTTTGTTGGTGTGTGTGTCTGCAGTGTGTGGGTTTACAGGGGGCTGCAGTGGGTGTAGAGGGGGGCTGCTAGTGTGTTTTGTGGATGTATAGGTGGCAGAGTCTGTTTTGTTGATTTGTGTGTGTCTCTGCAGTGTGTGTTTTGTAGGTGCAGAGAGAGGGCTGCAGTGTGTGTTTTGTGGGTGGAGGAGGGGTGCAGAGTGTTTTGTGTGTCTGCAGTGTGTGTTTTGTGGATATAGAGCTGGCAGTCTGTTGGTTTGTGTGTGTCTGCAGTGTGTGTTTTGTGGGTGCAGATGGGGGGGCTGCAGTGTGTGTGTGTTTTGTGGGTGGAGGAGTGGTGCAGAGTGTTTTGTGTGTGTGTGTCTGCAGTGTGTGGGTTTACATGGGGGCTGCATCACACATCTCTCTCCCCTGCACCTCACATCACCGTCCCTGCACCTCAAACACGCCCCCTCCCTTAGCAGCCACGCCTCCCGCCCCTGCTCTAACATTATTGCTGGACAGTCGTGTGAAACTTAGGCCTGGGACATGGTCAGCGCTTATGCGCTGACCCGTGCTGCTGCTCGGCACTGAGCCCCTGTAGCCGCAATGAGAGCGGCTTTAGCAGGGGCTCGCGCACGCGTCAGCACGCTTGGGGAAGCGTGTGTCTGACGGAGTTTTGAAATTTCCCCGCTTGCCGGAGCGCAGGGCCGGTCACGTGAGCGGTTCGCCCAATGAGGGTGAACCAGCTCCGTGACGTCACTGGCCCGCCCCCGGCCCTCCCCCTGATGGCGCGCTGTGTAAGGCCAGGGAAACATACAAACAGACGGAATCCAATTTAGAATTATAGTATAGATTAAAAATAAGTCTACATTTAGCCTATAATAGTAATAATCCCCTCAGAACAGGGAATTACTGGCCAATAATGCCCTGGCTGGGTTAAAGACCTGAGTCGAAAGGCCTTCAACTCTTCCAGTTATTGGCCAGTAATGCCCGGTTCTTCGGGGATCATTACTTAATTAACATCTGCTGTGCTGACCTGATTAGTAAATCCAACAGCCAGCATAGGTATGAGAAATGTCTGATTACACATAACATTTGTCTTCTGTGGCTCATGTGCAAATTGAGCGGTGTCTGGGCAGAGCTTAATTGTGTCAGTTGACTTTCAGAGCATATATAGTGAGAGACAGACTGGGTAAGCAGCAGCAGCAGCGCATGCTTGAAGTAGCCCATTATAAAGTGGGATACATTGTGGACTTTAACAGTGAGTTCAACAGAAGTGCACAGCTATTGGCCATGTTTTTTGGAGTTGCACTGCACTGGACAGGAGGACATTTTCTATCAAAGACTCAAGGAGACACAGCACTTCTCATGCTAGAGCAGGGGTGCGCAAACTGGGAGCGCAAGACTTTTTAAGGGGGGTCGCGGGCGGTTGCAAAGGCCCCACGCTCTTCCCCAAGGCATTTAAATGAAATGGTTCTCACGACTGGACTTGCACTGCTACCAGTGCCAGGCCTCCTCGACTAATTATATTTGCTCCAACCTCACTTCTTTTCAAACTACAACTTCCCCTCTGCCATCCTCAGTGTGACTCCATTCATATATCTCCATCTTGCCTTTCTCCATTTGTCAGTTCACATTAACTCCTTTCCTTATCTGCACCCTTTGACTCCACTCCACAATTCACCCTGTAGTACAAATGCTCCTCACACCTCCGCTTTCTTTCCATGCCCCCCCACCCTCACCCCCACCCCCAAGCATAATCTTGTTATTTATTTTTAAGAATCCAGAAAGTATTTGTCATTAGACACCAAGGCCCCAGTTTAATACACTTCCCTGTGCTGGAGAACTTTTTAGTCCCATTTATTCGAATGGAGATAACTTCCTCAGCACAAGTTAACAGCTTCACAGAATAGGGCTGTAGGGCTGCAGGTGACAGAAACTCACACACACTATTCCTTGTGTTTCCACTTCCCTCCTAGATTGTAAGCTCCTTGGGGCAGAGACCTCCTTTATATTGTCTCAGTTCTCCCTAACATTTAATGTATGTACTCTGTTGTCATACACAACGTACCTGTAATAATATGTGAATATCTGGGCTAAATGTTATGGATAGCGCCACCTGCCGGTGGTTAAATAGAAGGCAATACAAAGATTTATGAGCTACTGTAAATTGATGAAAATACATAGTTACATAGTTACATAGTAGATGAGGTTGAAAAAAGACGTAGGTCCATCAAGTTCAACCTATGCTAAATTTAGACAAGTGTTGGAGCAATGTAGAGAAGAGGCTTGCAACTGCTGTAGATCCTTGGGGAGGTCTTAATCCAGCAGTGGGTTGACCAAGGACTATTGTGAGATATATATATATTATTAATATAATATATATATATATATATATATATATATATAATATATATTATATATATATATATATATCCCACGTAGAATTGATATTCCAGAAGGTTGACACATTGTGTTTCATTTGCATGTCATTTCCCAGAATCCCTTGCTGGCAGTTGGAGCACTGTATGCTAGGTGATAATGGTTGAAGGCAAGCGTTGCAGCCTGTCTAAGACATGTATTGATCACAAGTAATATTCTTTATTGAGCTATATGCTAACGTTGAGTTTTTTGTTGCCTTTTTCACCCACCATAACTTAAAATGTGATATGGTAACCTACCCAGCCTAGAAATTTTCAAAGCAACGTATAAACCACCTCACACTCTGATGTACCCATCAAGGTTAAACATGTCGTAAGTGTCTTACTGCTTTGCTAGTCCCGCTGTGCTTAAAAGCTGTGTGAACGCGATCGATGCATCAGCTTAAATGGGCTCCATGCAGGATGATCAGTGAAAAGGTGAACACATTGTGTGCTCATTGCATGTCATTTCCCAGAATCCTTGCTGCGTGGGAGCACTGTATGCAAGGTGTTAATGGTTGAAAGGCAGGGTTGCAGACCTGTCTGAGACATGTGAATGTGCTCACAAGTGATATTCTTTGATGTCACGGTTGTGCTCGCCACAACCTGGGTCGGACCGCGTGGCTGGAGTGGGGTTGTAAAAGCACCGTACTTGACCGCGCGGCGGATCCGTGATTGCGCAGTTCGTAGTCGTACGTAGCAGATTAGGATAGAGAAGACAGCATCGTCGTGGAACGCCAGGGTACAGGACTGGAGACATCAGGTAAACGTTGTCAAGCAGGCGTTCGGCAACAGGTAGTCAGGAGACCCCCTTCGATTAGGAGCGCGGGAGTGGCTTCTGCCGTGCGGCGACCATGGCCATGGTATCTGGTCTCACTGAGGTGGTAGACAGACCAGAGTAGCACACCGCCTAGCTGCACTGGTAAACCAGTGCTTCAGCGCAAGAGTCCTAGCGGGCTGGGAAAATCCCCGTTTCAGGCAGGAACCAGGACACGGCCTCTGCGATAGGAAAGAGCAGCAGGCCCCAGGAACCAGGAAGCTGAAGAAACACAGGGGAAACCTCCGCTTCAGCACAGGCGACAGAAAACAGACCGCTGCGTTACTATAAGCAGCCTGTCACAGGAAACAAGTGAGCTGACAGTAACAGGAGAGTACTCAGCTTCACACAGGAACAGGAACTGACGCTGCTGAGACTAAGCTCCGGTCACAGGAACCAGGGAGCTGAAGACAACAAGGAGAGTATACTCCGCTTCAGCACAGGAACAGACCGCTGCGTGACACTAGCAGCCCGGTCTCAGGAACCGAGAGACAGACAAAGACAAGGTCTTATGGCAGAACACAGAGACATCCAGGAAGGACTATGCTTGGCAGGGAGCATTGTGGGAAAGGCAGTACTTAAAGGTCAGAGAACCAATGGCAGAAGGGCGTGTGGCAGAATTGCTTTGGTGAGTGACATCCGGCTGCAATAAAATATCAGGGGAAGTGTTCCAGACTGCTCCTTGGTCTGCAGGTAAGGCAAACAGTAAACCGAGGAGGATTCCTTACAATTGACTATATAGATATAGATAGATATAGATCTATGTATGTGTTAATATATATATATGTATATATATATATATATATATATATATATATATATAATATATATATAATATACATATATATATCATATATTATATATGTATGTACGTATCACGTACATGCACTATTAATATAAAATAAGTATTACATTAAACAAAAAAATGCTAATTTATTGCATGTCACTTTATCTTCTTGCTGTTCATATCTTGACAAAGGGACACCGAGACGGAGTCCCGATCACAAGCTGATAGAAATACTAAATGTTGCTTAAAATACTGTGAAAATACTAACGCCACGCTCACTAGTCCCTGCTTCAGCACAGGTGGCTCCATCAGAGGCTCAATCTTCAAAGCTGGGAATCTCTGAAAAACCTGACCTGTTTTGGGGGGCTGAGGCCTGGCGTTGAGCCCCCATGTTGTAATGGGGGTTGCTATCATTGTATATACAGCATCTTTACCAATGCGATAGTATGGGCAAAAACCTTGGTATCATAATCCATTGGCTTGCACCAGAATCCCGGGCAGTTGTACTGATGTCGTCTCGCCTCCCCCCCCTATCGCTACCCGCCTCACCCCTCTTCTCCCGCCGCTCCGTTCTCCCGGCTCTCCGGCCATCCGCTTCTCCCGGCCTCCGCGCTCTCCCCGTTCTCCGGCCCGTTCCTCGCCGCCTCCTCTCATGTCTCCCGGCTCCCGCTTCTCCCGCCTCCGCTTCTCCGGCCTCCCTCTCCGACCTCTCGCTTCTCCCGCCTCCCGCTTCTCCAGCTTCTCCCGCTCCTCCCGCTCTCCCGGCCTCCGCTTCTCCCGCCCTCCGCTTCGGTCTCCCGCTCCCGCTTCCCCGCCCCCCGCTTCTCCGGCCCCCCGCTTCTCCCGGCTCCCGCTTCTCCCGGCCTCCCCGCTCTACCCGCCTCCCCGCTTCTCCCGGCCTCTCCCGCTCTCTCACCCCTTCTCCACCCGGCCTCCCCCGCTTTCTCCCGCCCTCCGCTTCTCCCGCCTCCCGTCTTCTCCCTTCCTCCCGCTTCTCCGGCCTCGCCTCTCTCCCGCTTCTCCCGCCTCCCGCTTCTCTCCCGGCCTCCCGAGCTGCTCCCGGCCTCCTCTCTTCTCCCTCGCCGTCCTCTTCCGCCTCGCGCTTCTCCCGCCTCCCTCCCGCCTTCCCCGGCCTCAGTCTGCATTCTGTTTTGGACTTGTGAATTCTAATGCCAAGTTCTTGTTGCTAAGCAACGCATGCATAACTAAAAACCAGAAACGCATTAAAATGCCCCAGCGCATGCACTTGCCAATAATGAAGTGATATTGCCTGGCACACAACCTATGCCTTTCTAGCCCAGCTAAGTTTTTGGGGGGCAGTTCTGATGAAGAACCTATCTCCCCCAAACAATTCAGATTGAAGGGTCGTTGTTTTGGCCTAAATGTGGCTTTGAGGTTATGCGTTCGCCTCAGGCAAAATAGCATCCGTTAGTGTTTTATGTAACGTGACGTTATGAGCCCCGATGTATTGGAGATTTGTGGATTCAGCCCTAATACTGGTAATATCGTGTCCTTCCCAGCAACATGAATAAATAATACTGTGATCTTTCATCATAGATTTACCATGCGGAGCAGCTAACCAGCACCTCACTGAGGTCAACAAACAAACATCAATGGTATGAAGTACCCCCACTTCACCTGTTGCAGTCCTCTGAACCCCCCCCCCCCCTCGACGTCCCCTCCATCCTGTCTGATCCTGTTTTTAAAACCACCCCCAAATACAAAAAACTTTCCACACCCAAATAAATACAACAAAAAAAACACCCCCTAAAACACTAAAAAAAAAAAAAAAAAATAAACATAAACACCCACCTCCCAAATATATACAACCCCCCCACTCCCCATACATACAACCCACCCCACCTTTCAAGTACTACAAACCCCCTCCAAAAAAGAAAAAAACCCACCCCCAAATACATTTTTTTAAACACCGCCCCCCCCCCTCCCAAAGTCCGCCTCTCTCCCCCCCTTTCAGCGGCCCTGAGTACAGTGCATTATTTTGCTGCATATACACATATTCTTTTAATGTCTTGTTTAAGGCCCGGGACATGGCGCCTTCACCCGCGCGGAGGCGTGGGAGGCTGTGGGAAAGCAGGTGCTTTCCCTGGCCATGGTTGACGGGCCATGGGGGGCGCTCCTAGGGGCGTCACACAGCTGCTTTGCCCTCATTGGGCGAACGGCTCGCGTGACCCTCGTGTCGCGTCAAGGAAATCCGTTTTAACGCCCCCTCCTGCCTCCACCCGCGCGGTCTATGGGCACGATCACTGCCTTAAGGCAATCTGATCCAGCCCCTTGCGGACACCTACGCGCGATCTCCCACACTATGGACTCAGCCTAAGGCCCAGGACATAGTGAAATCAGCGTCGCGGAGGCGCGCTGAGCCACGCTGAACAGATGCCCCTGCATCTGTAATCAGCGCGGCTATAGTTTCTCCCTCCGCATGCTTGCTGATGCGTGCGGAGGCTGAGAAACTTCCCCGAGACAGGCAAGTTTGAAATTTGCCGCTCGGGGAAGCTGCCGGCCCGGCATTGTAACTACAGAGCCACCAGACAAGACAGAGGAAGCACAGAGGTGTGTGTGTGTGTGTGTGTGTGTGTATGTGTGTGCGTATGTGTGTGCGTATGTGTGTGCGTCTGTGTGTGTGTCTGTGTGTGTGTCTGTGTGTGTCTGTGCGAGTACCATTGTTCCCAGGGAGGCTTTAGCATGGCACTTACCGTGGCAGAGGCCAGGCTGTTCTCTGCCAGGCTCAGGTGGTGGGGCTCCCATCTCCTGAGGAACTTGGAGCTGAGGATCTTGCTCAGGAAAGTCCTGGGGTGCCTGATTACACACCTGGATGTCCCCCTCTGGCAGCAGTTTGTACCTCATCCCATTGAAGTGCAGCAGGGACCTCCTGCATGGGGCAGCCCCCTCTGTGGCAGACATCTCCCCCCCCCCCCCCCCCCCCCCCCCCAGCAGCAGAGGCTTGCTTTCCTCTATGTGTCTCCTCCTGCTGCCCGGGTCACTGCCCCCGCAGGAGCTGCTGGTGAGGTCCATCCCAGCCAAAGCAGCTTCTGCAAGTCTTCTATTGTCTCTCCCCCACTCAAATCCCAACAGCAGAGAGAGGGGGGGGCAGCAGATCCCCTCCATTGAGAACAAGCCCAGTGCTGAGATCCACTGAGATCCTGTGAGGGTCTCAGATCCCCCAGGGGGGGGGGCTCTAGTTGGGTAAATCCATCTTTCTCCTAGGAGCAGGCTGTATGTGTGAGCTGCCTGCTTTCTGTGTGTCACTGTCACTGTGTGTGTTGTATGTGTGTGTTGTATGTGTGTGTGTGTGTGTGTTGTATATGTGTGTGTTGTATGTGTGTGTTGTATATGTGCGTTGTATGTGTGCGTGTTGCATGTGTGTGTGTTGTATGTGTGTGAATATATTTATCAAAGTTGCACAATGTTAATAAATAATTTATTCTCACAACATGTCTTTTTTTTTTAATTTTGAAAATATTATATAATATACACACACACACACACACACACACATATATACACACACACACACACACACAGGTTCCCCAGTGACACACAAACACACAGACCACTTCAAAGTGACACACACACTGACAGCTACCAAGTGACAAACACACACAGTGATACCCGCCTCCCAAGCGCGCTTGCTGTCTCCTCTGCCAGGACAGCAAAAAGCTCCTGGTAGAGCGAGCGGCAGCAAGCGAGAGCGAGCAGCAGCAGCACCTAAGCGCTTACTATGTCCCAGGCCTTATTCTCACGGTCATTGACGCAGGGGAAGATGGTGTTAATCCCAGCGTTATCTCTTTGTGACCTTGCACATGTCACTTTATCTCCCAGTGTCTCAGACACCAAAATTAGGCTTTTAGGATCATTGAGTCATTGTGCCTGCAACATCCCCTGTATAACAACACAGTATTATCAATGAGAGAAAATCTACCATTAGTTAGTAACACTGGAAACCCTGTCATAGCTGTCATTTCCACACACAGGAATTATTTATATGCAACCACATCTTTAGCTAGTAACACAATGTGCAATCCCCTGCAGAATGGCGCTATATAAATGCTGTTATACTGTAAATAAATAATAATACACATATTGCTTTTCAAGAGCGTTCTCTGTTCATGGCTTTTAAGGGTTTGAGCTGCATGCACATGGATCAGATTATCAATAATCATTCACACAAAACCACAAAACAAAGCCTTATCACCTTATGCAGTAACAAAAACATCTCCACGTGGAATAAATCTACATATAACACAAACATGAAAACAAAATGCATTTTTCTCAAAATGTGTGTAGCGCATGTTCTCTCCCCCCACTCCCTCTTCTTCCCCCCCCCACCCCCTCCCCCTGGGAGATTATGGCTATGCTACTGCTACGTATAGTGGTGATTACCTGTATAGCACAGGAGAGATGAGTTGAGGGGATTCCTCTGGTTTTTTCCTTCTTGGTGACAGCGCCTCCAGACATAGGGCGCTTCCGCAAGGCTGAAGGGGGTCCCCGCTATAAGAGTCCTTACTCCCAATACTCCCCCCACACAGGCTGCCGCGGAGCCAGAAGTATAAATGAGGATGATCTTTATTACAGCAGCCACTGCTGGTGTCGTTGCAGCGTTGCTGTAGTCTGTGTCCCTTAATGAGACTAGAGTCTACGCGTCCCTAACTACTGACTGTGTAGCAAATTAAAAACATATGCCGACGACTGTTGCTTTCTCAAGGCTCGTGTCAGTACAGGTAAGGCCTGTTATATGGTTCCCGGGTTATATGGGTACAGGCCTGCGGGTAATGATGGGGCCTGGCTGGATTAGATTATTGCCTCAGCCCAGCACATGTCTCGCTCCCAGCCGGGAGGAGACGTCTCCAACACTCTCCTACCCCACGCAGGGGCAGGCTGGAACCCAACTGCAGGTCTCACCCCTAAGGGGCTGAACTTCAAGCTATAATTTAGGCACTTCCTTCCTGCAGCTCAAAGAGGGAGGGCCCAGTATCTGTACCACCATTGGCTATCACAGATCCCTGTGTCATCTCCACTCCTGTCACTCAGGAATTCAGCATGGGGAGGGGGAAACCCCCATAGGATAGCCTGTCACTGTCTGTATTTTACTAGAACTTACATGACAGCTGGACCAGCCACCGCTATTCTTGTATAATTTAACCCATGTTCTCCAGCCATAAATATAGGTCTTACGTCTAATTAACACTTGTCTTACTTATTTGGAGCCAATAATTCTTAAGTCTTCCATTGGAACTCTTTTAATTCCGAAGTGTCCCATTAATGTATGCGTGCAGAACCTCACAATCTCATTTAATTAGGTCACTTTGCTCTGAGAGCCATGAAGGAGAGATGATCGACATCAGGTCTATGTTTGTGAACCATCAGCTAAGGAAGCAAGAAGATTAGTGCACAAGCACACTATATACTCTAATTGTTTGGGGCTAAAAAGGTCAGAGAGCTTCCATCTCAGGCCATTGACGTAAAAATGATTGGTGTTTAGACTCCTATGGAGCATTGACTGATCGTTCTGAGTTATTGAGCGAGTTAGCAGTGTAAGGAAAGTAGAGAACTTGCTCTGAACAATACAAAAACCTAAAACACTACTTTTTTTTTTTAACTATATGTATGTATGTATATCTTTATTTATTTATGTGTACATAGCACTTCACAGCAGTAATACAGTACGTGGGACATTATCATATAAATAACAAATAATACAAATAACACATTCCTTTTGTGTGTGGGTTTGGTAAAGTATGGATTCTGTTAGGAAATATGGTGTGAGGTAGTGTAGACCACCCAGAAATATTACTGCTTAGGTCACCAAAAATCTAGCATCCCCACTAACAAGACCGGTCTTAAATTTGAAGAGGTGTCGACGCTCAGAAGCGGGGGATAGGTATGTCCATGACCATGTTTACCCTTCCATACCAATCAGCTGTGCATGCTTATGTGTGTTGGAAGGGGGGGAGGGGAGGAATGGAATGAGCAAGTGAGTGATGTCAGCTTCCTCTGTGACCAACTCTATGGTCACAATGCATGATGTCACAGGCCAGCAGAGCATAAGCGTTTCAGTTCCTAGCATCTATACCAGTTGCAGTCAGCTAGTAGGTGGCGCTATGGTTTCCTTCAGCCAGGACCACGAGGTGGAAAGTCTGAGGCTTGAGAATGGAAGACTGCTAACAGAGAACGGAGAGCTCAGGAAGATGGTGGGCCTGATGCAGGAAAACCTGGAGTTGCGCTATACTTTGAGGGACCATGGGACCAAGGTCCACTCGTTATCCCCACCACGCTCCAAAAAGGACCTGAGAACCAAGCCTGGGGTGGCAGTCTCCCATAAAGATTCTGGCCCTTCTGCTTCCCACCTCAAGTGGGATGCAGGGGGCCCAAACATGGGAGTGCAGGGAGAGGCTGGGCTTGGAGGTGGTCGTGTTGGAACCCATGGAGGAGGTCGTGGTGGAACCCATGGAGGAGGTCGTGGTGGATCCCATGGAGGAAGTTGTGGAACTGGACACTCTTCCCTCAAAGGCTCATCTAAGTCCCCAAGCAGCTCATTGGATTCCCACCCAGAGCAGCACATATCAACAGGTAAGGGATCTTATCACACAAGCAGCCAACATTCAACACAATATAGGCACAGTTTAAGACAGATTAGCAAATTGTGTATACACAACATTCATGGATACAATCTAAAAAGAACACGTACACACAAAGGCTTCAAAATAGTCAACATCAATACACATGAACAAGAAGTACACAGAATGAGAAATGTGTATAACTACACACTACTTATGCCTATTGGCTGTACAATACTGACACACAGAAAATGGAAGATAATTCTATATACTGACACAAGATATACGCATAGTACAAATTGAACCATACGAACCCGAAGACTGCGAAACATACACACATATATGTGAAGATTTATATATGTCTACACAATATGAATATTACAATCACATCACATGGGTTGTGCGCCAATTGATATAACTTCCATGAGAGCTTACCTCGGGCAGAGCCTTTTCAGTACTATCAGTAGAGAGCGTTTGTAATGGGGATTGTCATCTGAAAATGGCTACTCAGACTATATAGAATGACTCCTTATACCTCATTTCTACTTATAGATATTGTGCACAACCCCCGAAAGATCCTTTTTAACCATTACTGAGCCGCTACTGACCATTGCCGTCTTATGTTTTTGAAATCCTAGATCCCCGTGTTAATAGCGAAATATGCTTTCTGTTTTAGGTCACCGAAAACTCATTGCAAGCGTCACGAAGCTCCGCACGCAGGGTAAGGGGCACGCAGAATCCGCACAGGGCGGCCACATGCAGCGCAGGCTGGCGGAAGAGAGATAGAGACAGGGGAAAAACCAAGCCACGGAGAATATTTTTGTTTTTGCCGGAAGATTACAAATATAAATTGACATGAAAACCTGAAATGTTATAATAAAGGCCTCTTTTTTTGGGAAATCGGTGGTTTTATTGTGGGGGGGTGGGGGGAAGAGATAAGTTAGCGCGGATGGGAGAATATTGTAAGTCAGGGGGGCTCAACTCCGGTCCTCAAGACAACCCCAACAGGTCAGGGTGCTCAACTCCGGTCCTTAAGACAACCCCAACAGGTCAGGGTGCTCAACTCCGGTCCTTAAGACAACCCCAACAGGTCAGGGTGCTCAACTCCGGTCCTCAACACAACCCCAACAGGTCAGGCTTCAGCACAGGTGGCTCAATCAGTGGCTCAGTCGACCAGTGGCTCAGTCCCCACCACGACCTCCTCCATGGTTTCCACCACGACCTCCTCCATGGGTCTTCGACGAGCACTGATTGGTCACGTGCTGGAAAACAGGGATATCCTTCAAAACTGACGTGGGGAGGGGGGGGGGTCTTGACCGGCGTTGAGCCCCCCTGTTGTACGCAGTTACTTATGTTTTGTCTTCTCATGTAAAGCCTTCATTTATGGACCCATGCTTTGCGTGCTCTAAACACACACAATTGCTTACTAACTGAGAGCATAGTATTTAATAGTCCTATTCTAAACACTGGGGTGCTATTAACCCTTGCAGTTCTGGGAGGGGTAAGAACGACACGCTTGAGCATATCATTGAGACCCAAACTCAGGTGGGAGGGGTTGGAGGTGTGCGGTACATGAAAAGCAGCTTTTAGTCATGTAGGAACTATCTTAAAAAGGGGTCAGGTGCATGAGTGAGTGTCCCAAATAACATGAGACAAGCACGTTCCCGTTTATTTGTGGCCTGTCTCTTTTTCACCTGCAGGGGGCGTATTCTGTGTCTGACACACGCTGCAGTGTCCGGCCTGAATTCCTTACTGACTTTACTGGGGTATTTCAGCCAAAAAAAAGCCCAAGTATCAGCCGATACAGAACAAACCCTGGAGCCGGGGCGGCCAACTCCAGTCCTCAAGGGTCACCAACAGGTCAGGTTTTCAGGATATCCCTGCTTCAGCACAGGTAGCTCTACCAGTGGCTCAGCCTGAAAACCTGACCTGTTAGTGGCCCTTGAGGACTGGGGTTGGCCACCCCCTGCCCTAGAGCTTACTATGAGTACAAGCACGGAGCCACGACTGCACAGTAGGGCAGACACATAAAGCCAGACTGGGCAAAACCCAACAACCAATCATGATAGTAAGAAAAATAAATCATATATAATATAATATATATATATATATCTATATATATATATATATAAATGCAAATATAGCGTATGCTCATCTGCATGTCTTAGGCAGGTCTGCAACCCCGCCTTTCCCCATTATCACCCAGCATACAGCACTTCCACTGCACGCAAGGGTTTCGGGAAATTACAGCAAATGGCACACCGTGTCACTGTTTGCTCAAAAAACCAATTTTAACATGGTTCCTATAGGCTTAAGCTTGCTGAATGGTCACAGTTTGAGCACAGCCAGGGTTAGGGTGCATACCCAGAAAAACCACCCAAAGCAGCATGTTTTCGACCTTGATGGGTCTATCAGTGTGGGGTTGATTTTAACTGGGTATGCAAAGAGGCTATGGGATAGGCTAAACCCTAATACTGAGTTAGTTATGGTGAGTAAAAAAAGTGACAAAAACCCTCCACAGGAAAGCAAATATGCAAATACAACTGTATGCTCTCTGCATGTCGTAGGCAGGTCTGCAACCCCGCCTTTCCCCATATCACCCAGCATACAGCACTTCCACTGGCGTGCTCAAAGCTGTGACCATGCAGCAAGCTTAAGCCTATAGGGAACATGTTTAAAAAGGTTTTTGAGGCAAAAAGTGACACTGTGTGCTCATTTGATGTAATTCCCAGAATCCCTTGCTGCGTGGAAGTGCTGTATGCTGGGTGGAATGGGAAAGGCGGGGTTGCAGACCTGCCTAAGACAGCCGATGAGCATACAGTTGTATTGCATATTTGCTTTCCTGTGGAGGGTTTTTGTCACTTTTTTTACTCACCATAACTTAACTCAGTAATATATATATATATAGGCACTATGCATACATTTGTTGTTTAATCTTAGCACTGAAGGAGTTAAACAACATACTTAATATAAATATAACTCTACACAAAGGGTGTAGCTAAAAAAAGTGGTACATTTCCAAGTTTTTAGTTTGTGTCGCTGCCAAACGTACCGTTACATGTGTGAATGGACAAACAGTCCTATCACCAAAAGACATTAGATACAAATTATTGTAACTCCCCAAAGTACGGAAATGTAAAACAAACAAAACAAGATATATGTATGTATATCTTTATTTATATGACGCCTTCCAGGTGCATAGCGCGTTACAATACACGTGACATCATACGCAATGGGAATAAGCGCTTCAGACAAAACAATAGGAAAAGGTGTCCCTGCCCCGAAGAGCTTACAATCTAAGTGGTAAGTGTGTCTGCAAGGAGTCAAGGTCAGTGCATATGAGATGTTTAGTATCAGCCAGCGGAGCTACCTATATGCTTCATTAAAGAGGTGGGCTTTAAGAAAAGTCCTAAAGGTGGATAGAGAGGGTGCCAGTCGGATATTGAGGGAAGGACATTCCAGAGGTGTGGGGCAGTGAGTGAGAGGGTTTTGGTGGGAGAGGGCTTTAGAAACAAAAATGGGGTAGACAGAATACTTGGGCAGAACGCAAGAACCGGGCAGGTGTATAGCGTGAAATTAGGGCTGAGATGTAAGGAGGAGCAGAATAGTGTCAAGCCTTAACAGCGAGGAGGAGAATTGTGTGTGTAATACTGGATTTGATAGGAAGCCAGGAGAGGGATTTCAGCGGGTGTGATTTAGGAGAGAGTAAAGGGATTCTAGTAGAAGCATTTAGGATAGATTGTAGGGGAGACAGGTGAGAGGCAGGATGGCCGGACAGTAGAAGGTTACAATAGTTGAGATGGGAAAGAATGGGGGCCTGCGTTAGTTTTAGCAGTACAGCGACAGGGTAAAGAACATACCTTTGCAATGTTGCGGAGGAAAAAAACGACAGGTTTTAGCTGCATTGTGAATGTGAGAGGACAATGGGAGCAGTCAAATGTGACCTCTGGGCAGCGTGCTTGTGATATTGAATGTATGATAGTGCTGCCAAGAGTTATGTGGAAGGGGGCAGTAGGGCCAGGCTTGGGAAGAAGTATGAGGAGCTCCGTCTTTGCCATGTTAAGTTTGAGTCGGTGGAGGGCCATCCAGGATGATATACTGTAGTGGAGAGACATTCAGGAACTGTGGTCTGTACAGCAGGCGTAAGGCCAGGGGTTGAAAGGTAAATTTGTGTGTCATCAGCATAGAGATGATATTTGAACCCAAGGAGGTGTGATTAGGTCACCCAGAGAGAGTGTGTAGATGCATAGCCAGTAAACCCACTCACAGACAGCCGTTTCATCTTGACCCAGGCTGTGCTCAAAGCTGTGAAATGCAGCAAGCAAAAGCTTACAGGGGACCATGTTATATGGTTTTGAAACAAAAGGTGACAGTGTGGGCTCATTTGCATGTCATTTCCCAGAATCCCTTGCTGCAGTGGAAGTGCTGTGTGCTGGGTGATAATGGTGAAAGGCGGGCTTGCAGACCTGTCTAAGACATGTGAATAAGCATACAGTAATATTTCCATTTGCTATATGCTTTGCTGTGGAGGGTTTTTGTCACTTTTTTTACCCACCATAACTTAACTATATATAGCCCTGGTCCCCTTACCAGCGTGGGTCCCCGGCTATGGTACGCTTCCCAGCGCTCCCCCTGGTGTAAACGCAGGTGCCGCGCGGTTAGCTAAGGCGGTGCGGCGAGATAGCCAGCAGCAGGAGGCGCAGGGAGGTTCCGGCGGCTCTCCACTGGTTGGCGCCGCCATCCGGGCGGGCGCCGCCATGTTGGAGTTGACCGCGCGTGCGCGATCGCTTGCGCATGTGCGGACGAGTGCGGCGGCCATCTTAGAAGTGGCAGACAGAGCACAGGGCAATATAGAAAGGCAGGAAAGCAAGAGGTTGCCCATGCGCAGGAAAGTGGCGCGGTGGCCATTAGGATAGCGCAGGATAGCGCAGGCGCAGATAGGAAAAGGTAGGCGGCCATTAGAGAGGGCCCATTCGGTCTCCATAGGTAGGAGCCACCTTGGGAACTACAGTTCCCAGGAGGCATAGCTGCAGGCAGTCAGATGTTTTAGCTTAGCCAATAGGGCTGAGGAATCCTCCTGTTAAGGGGAGGATCTAGTTAGGGATATTAGCAAGCTTGCAGGAAGGAAGTCACTCAGGGAAGGGAGCCAGACAGGGGAGGAAGTAGGTGTGCAGGGTCAGTGACTGTCATGGAACAGGGTTCCATATTTCTCTGTCTCTGTCACTGACTGAACTGACTAAACTGACTGCTAACAGGGCAAAGACCCTACCTAAGGGGCCTTCCCTAAAGCAGTCACAAGCTGAAGGGGAGTGGGGTCTAGCTGGGGCCTAAGGGGAGACTTCTGGCCTAGTGCAGGAGGCTACCTTCCTCCCTGCACAAACACACCCTCCCCTCTCTGTGTCCCAGCTCCTGACACTCTCACACTCACTGTCAGATTCCTGACTCCAGCACGCAACATTGTATCTCCTTTGCTGCAGGAGAATCTAAACCCTATTGGCTTCAATGCAGCAGATGGTAGGGGGCAGTCCCCAGAGGCTGCTGGGAGTTGTAGTCCACTCAGGACCTCTTTTACATTGGGGCCGCATGCGCGAACTGTAATGGCCGCCGCCACTGATAACTGCGCATGTGTGAACTGGGGGATGCCCCTGACTATGGAGCGCCTCTTCCCACTCCCTGTAATGGCAGTCGTATTGCTTCTGGGGCTATACTGCGCGAGCTTTTGCGCATGCGCGAACGCACACAAGATGACGACGCTCTGTAGCCGATGTCGCCGGGAGCCACCGGTGATGCGATCACCTCTGCAACTGCCCTCACACTGTCGCAGGTAAGAGGTGAGAGAACCGAATGTCTGGGGAGCCAGAGGGGACCTGGCTACATATGCAATAGTCACTTCATGCTGTGCTTCTCTATTTGTGATTGGTGGTTGCCTGTGTGGATCAACTACCCCTCAGTGCGGTGTTTGTTGTTCTGTTTTTTGGGCTATTTTCACTGCTCACTGAGTCATACACACGATATGATGCTGAACTGCATATTGTTTGATCCTGTGCATGCTTATTCCCCCCACCTAGATGGCGCTGTTACCTACACTGGGAGTGTCTGACTGACCCCACATACTCTGTGGTGTGTTCAGTTGTGCTCCCTTGGAGAGTCACTGGCATCACTTCCGGGTTTGGAGATAGCTCTAGGGATATACTCTTTGACAGAGGGCACCTGCCCGAAACGCGTCAGAGTTACCCCAATACCCTATTTTTGAATGTCTCCCTTGTCTATCCCCCAATAAATTGGATTTTATTATTTGGGTGTGCCCTATCCCAGTCTGTTTCCCTGCCTGCTTGCTCCACCTACCCCCCTTGGGAGGATTCTACTACTGTGTGTTATGGCTTGGGATTCTCCACTACCTACCATAATAAAACTTAAGTTGATTTCCCGTACGTTTTCTACCCTGTACAGATTTACTCTAAAGTAAATATATGGGACAGAGCCAAGTGAGTCTCTCACCTTTTCCCCAAAGTAATACTTCATACCTAAATAGCATAATTCAACTAGTAACCTGCCATCTCCCATTGAGCTTCTGCTGTGATGGAAAGCTAATATTACGGTACATAAGCAATTCTATTCCAAGCATGTCCCCATGCAGCGTTTCCATGGGGATGAAGGACACAAGCCAACAGCTGACGCCCCCTCTTTGCCTGCCGTACCCTCTCCCATGTAACAAAGACATTCCTGTTAGGTTCAAATCCAATTTTATTTTATGGGGTAGAATAAACAACTGGAAACATCGGGATTGGTTTGAGCTTCTCCTTCATTACAGAGCTGGATTTTTCAGCAGGGCTAAGATGAGTCCCATGGACAGAGCGAGGGCCGCATAGCTGGTCTTTACGCTGGTGGCCCCGCTGATATTGCACAAGTCGGTGGAGCAGCAGGCAACTGAATTGGAGGCGACAGAGAAACCGAAGTTGCTCGGTGTGCAGGATGAGGAGCATGTCTTGGTGATGGAGGAATAGGAGACACCAGCTATTGGAGACAAATGGAAAACACATGTTAAAACACGGATTCGCCTGGAATCTGGGGAGAGACGGCTGTATAATCAAAAATGGCCTGAGGGGGTCCCTGGAGTAACACCGCATATTAAAGTGGGGGATTGAATCTTGAAGGTATTTTTACTGTAAACCCCAGGTTAAAAGACATCAAAAAAAACTTGACCCAGAAAAACAATTTACTGTAATCAGAAGCCAGGAGGCAACACTTCACTCAGCTGCCCTTAAAAAGGAAAAATGCTGTATTGAGTATATGAGTGTCTCACCTCTCCTCTGGGCCATGACCCAGACCAGGATTTGGGGGGCAATTTCATATTCAGATGCTAATCTGGTGCTTTGTGAAAATGTATGGGTCATTCCTAAAACCTGGTTTGGCTGATGGTCCCCGAGGAGAGGTTTTACAACCACTGAGAGAGTATATATGAGTTGCTAAACACATTACCAGCTCCCCACCACTATGCTGTTAATTGGAAACAGACTTAAGACACTCTCTTTCCACCGCCCAACATGCTGTTATCCTGTATCTGGCCCACTGGGGGGTATTATACAGGTATAGCGTTTAGGTTCAGTAACTTCCTAAAGTCTGGGCCTTACCGACTCCGGCACCAACGACTGAAGTCATGCAGGAGGTATCAGATGAGGTGCAGTTAGTTGCAGACATGCAGTTGGCATTGCTGCTCTGGGAGATGCATGTGTAACACGATAAGGAATATCCTGGGAACAGAAGAGATAATGGTTTATTTACACAAATTCCCAACAGGGAATTCAGCCCTTTGATGCCAGAACTTTCTATATTTAAATCCATTGCAATACGTACATCTCCCTCGGGCAACAAAAAGGGGTTACATGTAGTAACACTGCTGGATTTTAAGAGCACAGGAACCTCGCGATAGAAAGGTTTCCATTTTGAAAACAAAGAGATAAGGATTTTTTTTTAAATATATTTTTTTAAATCCTTAAAAAAGGGAGTGCAAGAGAAGATTTGTGAATAAAAAGCAGTGGTACTTTGTATGCCATGGTACCATGTCCATACCAGACTCGACCCCTCACCTAAAAAAAAGATCTGGTAAATTGGATGAGCGAGCGAAGTGGAGACTTCTACTAGACTTTGTGACCTCTTTCATCATCCAGATACTTTATACAAAACATTAAATGGATTATTTTGCAACTTGTACTAAATTCAGACAATTTTCTCCAACCGTCTCAGAGAAATTAAATATTAAAATTAAAATAAATTGATAACCACGGTAACAAAACAACACTGTGTAACAACAACAACCTGTAGCTTGACTTTGACATCTTGGTGACAGTGATAATTATACACTACACAATAGGTATTTGATTGGTTTTTTTTACAATATCCACGATGTCCGATCTTATCTTGCATTAAACGGGCAATGGAAAGAAGGGAAGTAAACATAATTATCCCCCTATACAAAGCATTAGCAAGACCACACCTTGAATATGGAGTACAATTTTGGGCACCACTCCTTAGAAAAGACATTATGGAACTAGAGAAAGTGCAGAGAAGAGCCACCAAATTAATAAAGGGCATGGACAATCTGATTTATGGAGGAGAGGCTAGCTACATTAGATTTGTTTATGTAACATCCTTGTGGTATACTAAAAATGTATCTTGACGAGTCCTGGTCCCTACAGGGAGTTAAGGGGTTACTTCCTTTACAGGCCCTAGTAACTTATTCCATGTAACGTATTTGGAGTAACCAATTATATGTTGCAGATCACTTAGCTCAGTGATTGGTGAAATTATTTCCTTCTAGAAGGTCTTGGAAAAAAAAAACCTTTAGGGGATGATTTAGTTAAGCAAGCATTCTCCTTTCCTGCCCAACAACAGGGGTGGGAACTAAGGTTATAAATGTTTGGGACCTGGATATTTTCCTCAGATCCCAGGAGGAACACGAGGAGGGGGTCTCCTAGCCCTGTAAAAGGGTAGCAACTTTGTTTTCTGCATTAGAGAAAGTCTCCCAGCTATGGGGCCCTAGAAACACAGCACTTGAAAGGAATCCAGACACAGCCAGGAGTAGGTTCCTCACCCCAGGGCTTAGCAAGGAGTCCTGGGTGGGAGTGCTAGGAATTGCAGGAAGGTTCCAGTTCTGACCTAGGCAGCAGAAGAAGGCTTGCAAAAGAGCTGATCTACAGTACCTACAAGCCTGAGGAAACCTGAGGGCACGTGTCTAATAACTCTTGAAAAACTGTCTTGCTGTTGACCTGAAGTTGCCTGTTAATAAAGTTCAACAAAAGTTCCTGGTGCCCTCCATCTTTATTTTTGCCCATCATACCAGCCCTGCACGGATTTCCAGCACCTTGAGCTGAGGTAACACCACCGAGTTTCATATATACACACACACACACACACACACACACACACACACACACACACACTTTGGGACTGTTTTGGTCTGGCCCCTCTTCTGTTAGCCGGGGGTAGAGGTGTTACATTTGAAAAGGTGTTTAAGAGGGGATATGATAACTATATACAAATATATTCGGGGACAATACAAGGAGCTTTCAAAAGAACTATTCATCCCACGGGCAGTACTAAGGACTCGGGGCCTTAAGGAAAAGGAGATTTCACCAGCAACAAAGGAAAGGGTTCTTTACAGTAAGGGCAGTTACAATGTAGGATTCATTACCCACGGAGACTGTGATGGCAGATACAATAGATTTGTTCAAAAAAAGGTTTGACATCATTTTAGAAAGAAAAGTTATACAGGGACATACCTAATAAAGTAAAGATGGGACGAATGTTGATCCAGGGAGAAATCTGATTGCCATTATTTGAAGCCAGGAAGGAATTTATTTTTTCCCTTATGAGACATTGAATAAGGTTTCACTGAGGGTTTGTGTGTGTGCCTTCCTCTGGATCAATATATTGAAAATACAAATATAGGACAGATATCTGTCATCTAAAGGCACTGACTCTGATAACGACATTGAGTTTGAATCAGGGGAGCCTGGTTCAATTCCCAGTGTCAGTTCCTTGTGACCTTGGACAAGTCACTTTATCTCGCTGTGCCTCAGGCACCAAAATCATAGAATGTAAGCTCTACGGGGCAGGGACTGTGTCTAGCATTCCTATGTGCTGCGCACTGCGCGCTATACTGTGCTGTGCTACACTGTGATTGTGAAGCTTATTGGGAGAAAAGTGCTATATGAAATAGTTATTATTATTTAAATTTATCATACATTGAACTCGATGGACATATTTTTTTAACTTCATCTACCATGAAACTATGTTCATAAATCACAGCCTTTTTGAGAATTGTCAGGTATGGCACACCTGTGAGCACGTGACCTGCATACGGGACAAGGGTTAATACTCTGCTGGCAAGAGGTCCCTCTTTTCACCTCCGCAAAGGTCCCTCAAATGGACAATATCTCCCTTAAAGGACAAGGATTAATACACAACCCGCAAGCTGCCCCACCTTTCACCTTCACAAAGGTCCTTCAAATAAGTAACATCTGCCCTAAATCTGTCCCCATATACCACCTGTCAGGAACTGCACACAAGTGGGCACGTGACTTAGATATGCAACTTGAGTTAATACACACGGCTACTCTAGCCAACTCACCTTTAGCCTGTGCAAGGTATATCCGATGAGTTAATATTAACCCCGTACTCAATTGCAATCATATCTATACGCCGCCACCACCCGAGATATGCAAATAAAAATAAGATTTAAAATGAATATATTTGCCAGGGTCCCTGTTTATTATAGAAAAAAAAACTCTAACCCTCTAACCCTTTCTCTGGGCCCTCTAGCAGTTAAAGGGTTAAACGGGCAGTACATCATCACGGACCCCCCAAAAAATGCACTTTAACACACATCCGTTGTAGCAAAAGGTGTCAGAAAATGTAAATACTCTCTCCAGAGCGTGCAACAGTTAATTCAGAGTCCCAAGCGTCACTTATTAAATGTTTTAATATATATAAAAAGACAGTGCTTAGGTTACAGAACAGGGATTACAAGAACGTACAATTACAATAAATGCAGAACAGTTTCTCAAAATAAAAAGGCTATAACATAAAAGAAAACCCTATACATTACCAGATGCCATATGTTTTCTCCCAGAGAAGTCACTGGTACAGAACATGAGATATCACGTGTTTGGTCCAAACACCCCTCTGTTGAAATCTGATTTTTTATGAAACTTTGTTGTCTTATGTAGTATTCTTTCCCATTGAAACAACATAAGCCCACCCCGTCATAAATCAGCTGCGAGATCGCCAGTTTTATGACAAAGTAAAAAATAAAAATCTTTACAAACAACGTTTCAACTCCTCTTCAATATCTAAATGTACTCATAACATTCTTTAACTAATACAGTACTTACACACACGAGTCAAGTCAATACATTCGGGCGCTCATGGTGAACGCGGACGCGACAAGACTAAGCATGTCCGTCTTACCCCTAAACATGAGCAACAAATGAATATCTATCCCATAGTACCTGTTAAACATGCAGTGTGTGTCATGTCAGAACATGCCATTCTGTGACATGATTACAGATTTGTAACTCTTATTATGCAGAGGAGATGACATCTCATGATATTGACACTCTTTGATTTAATACTTTCTTAGCCACGCCCCCTGAACCCCGCAGAACCCTCCAGAGAATGCCATTGAAGCTAGCTCTAAAAAAATCATGTTTACAAAGTTGTGACATGGGCCACATTTTATTCCCACCTCTGGCAGACCACTGCCCTTATCTTGAGACTATCAGCAACAAGCAACCCACCTGGTACATTTAATGGGCCATACAGGATAGGCACCCCCAATTAAGCTCTCTTTGAAGATGAGCACAAGCCCAGAAAAGGTCCTGACCTGTTGCAAACCCAACATATGGTATTTTTAAAATAAAACTCATCACATTAACCCTTGAAGCACCACATGGATAACAATACATAATATCTCATGATATTATCATCACAAGAATAATTCTTTTTTTTTGTTCGTGTTTCACCTTTCGGACTGTTTGTTGCGGATGAGATTGTTACATGGAAGTGTTTTGCAGTTTGTATTCAGTATTAAACACATTTCTCTTCAAGTCCCAATACTGTGAGCGTTCAGGTGATATTCAGTGTTTACATTGTTGTTTGACTTCCACACAGCGCTTGATCGTCGTGACAGACAATAGCCGCCTGTCTGGGCAAATTCGCTTCTGGTGCCTCGACTGTCAGTGGAAACGCGGCTTATTTATAGGTTTGTATAATAACAACACACAATAGCGAGAGAATTAAATTGGCCAATTATTACCAATTTTAATGGAAGTTTGACAATACTAGGACAGCATTATGACAAAAGCTACAAATTAATGTAATTTCAAACTTTGTTTTGTCCTATTAGGTTTAATCGCTCATCCCACAAAGCAGAATCAAATGTAGTGTTTTCCTAGTATACACACAGCTGCTATACTATATGGGTGCCTGTGTGTATACGGGTGTAGGTAGCGAAGGTCTAAAGAGTATACAAAGAAACACACACAAAACATTGTCTCTTTTATGGGACTGTGTGGGAATTTCTCTCTAACTGACCCTCTATCGCGGTTAAAAGGTTAAACGGGCAGTACATCATCGCGGACCCAAAAATAAATGAATAATGTATCAGTATAAATCAGCTGTTATAGAAGGATTCAATCACTATTAAAGTGATCATTTAGCGTATCTTTATTTTGTTGGAAATAAATGTTTTCCTTTTGGTTAAATCTGCTAAATTCGGAAACGTACGTCTTCCTTACTAATGATCTGTCTTTTTAATTATGACAATTTACCTGTAGATTTGAACATTATTTTTTTTTACCAAAATAGACTAAATAAAGATCGTAAAAAGTCTCCCAAATAATTTTTCTTTGCCATAAAAAAAAAAAAAAATTATTTTTTTTTTTTTTTTTTTAAATACTGTACCCTTGTACTTGGCTGATATATTTTAACCTCTTCACTTTCAGGAAATATTTCGTAGATAGATTAAGCCCAAGATCCCACAAATGTCAGGGGGCAAATACACCCATTGATGTGTAACAATCCAAGTGTTCAAAGGCAAAACTGAGAACACAAATGGTGCCCCCAAAATCTTATCATCAAGAAAGACTGAAGGACACAGTATGAACATACGTAGAGAGGGGTGACAGAGTGTGCTGGTGATTATCGAATACATGGAGGGTATAAATAAGAAAAAAAAGCACAAGAATAAGAGACCATGCGCTGAAGCTGCAGGATTGTCACTAAAAGAGTTGTATATACATGGTACGACCGCCCAGTAGAAGTAACAGGGAAAATGCCGTAAAAAAAATAACCATTTCACTGCCAGTGTTTCCACTAGTTGCAGCTAAAAGGGCACATTGGGTGAATTACATGGCTAATGGGGCATCAATCATTATGTTTTATCTTCTACTTTAAAGGAGAAATCACAGAGGTATTACTGGGAAGAGACTGGAAAAGAAATCAGCCCTGGAAATATTCATTTCCCCCCAATCTCTTTAATTTCTGCTTAGAAATTATAGCGTATATCATGCATTTAATCAATAGACATTTTCTATGAGATGCCCCCCTCACCCACCAATAAGTGTCACGTGAATGCTAAAGAATAATAAAAAAAAGAGAAAATAACAGTAACAAGCATTACAGCTCTTTTTGGAAGATGCCTGGAGTAAGTAAGTGTTACACTTTATATTGGGAGCCGCAGACTGGATTACACCTGGAAATAATGCAGCACCTTACCTGTGCCGATGCAGAGAGCCGTCACCAGGAGAATAGCTTGCCAGGTTGCCATTGTGAGTAAGTGCAGTGTACACACTGAGCTGCACCTCTCATTATATAGGTCCCTCTTGTGTTTGGGAATCTCAGTTTCCATGAACACGACAGACAATTACCACCCTAGCCATACCGGTCCACTTCTGACCTTCAATTACTGGTGACCAAAGCACAACCTGTAATGAATGGACGGAGTGAGCTCAGGCAGATACTGTCCACAAATAGTTTTAGTTGTAGAAACGGTCGGCTGTTTTGTGTAGTTTGTTCATTGTAATTAGTTATTCTTCATTTACTAATGTATCTCCTCAGACCACCTGCCTTAAGTGCAGATATTGCAGCCTTTATTGTCATCAATAAGGGTACATGGATTATAGCATCTTTGTCTGGAAGGGAAGTGAGGACTATTTCAAATCATTTTTCCATTTAATAATTCCAACCCAAATAATTGACAATTCACATGCTGTCCCAGCCAGCTTTAATCTAAAGCTTGCCGGGTTAAATGCGGGCCAACCGCGGGGCTTTTCTCCGATTGAATTGGAGTTTCCCGAGCGGCGGCCGCTTCAATAGATAAGCGCTAATGGCGCTTATTATTGAAAGCACCCGAGGCGCGGGAAAACCGTCCGAAAACGGCCGACGATAGCCGCGCTCCGTCCTCAGCTATTTTTAACCCGCGGCTGCAGCCGCTTTAGAATAAAGCTGGCCGGGGCTGTACTGTACCAGAAAGAAACAGAAAACGTAAAGAGCGAAGGTAAAACTGTGACGGTTCAGGGGATTCCTTCCTCTCCATGCGTCCCTGACACTGTCCTTCCTCCTGCCTCTGATATCCCTTCCTTGCTTCCCCATTCTGTTCTCCCTCCCTCCTCCCGCACCCGTTCCTCTGCGGCATCCCCTGACGCTCTCCCAGCGTCTGCGCGCGTTCCCCGCAGGGCGCGCGCATGTTCTCAAACTCCCGATCCCCTCCGCAGTACTCCCTGCTTGTGGCCTCCCTCTGTCTCCCCTCCGGTTCTCTTACTTCCTACAGTCTCTCCTCCGGCTCTCTCCTCCCTCGGCGGGTGCCCCCGCGGCGCTCCGCCCGCCTCTTGACAGCCTGTGCGCGCGCACCCTAACCTTACAGAGGGCGCGCGCACACGCTCCTCTTGTAAACCTCCCCAGACCTCTGGCTCTGCCTCCCATGCTGTACAAGCTATCTCTCTCTCTGATTCACCTGTCTCCTTCCTTTCTCCTTCTGACCTATCCCTGCTGCCTCTCACTTCACCCTCTGCTCCTCCTCTCTCTCCCATTGGTGTTCCCTCCTTTATAACCCCTGTCTGTCCTCTGGCTCATTGCTCTGCATAGCTTCTTGTAACCTCTGTGTGTGCAGTCCTATGCTTGGCTCTCCTGTGTCTTTCACCATTTGTTCCTGCTCCTGCTTACCCTTGGATCTCCCTGGCTTGACCTCTGCTTTGTACTGGATTACCCTGCTCTCTCCTGCCCTTGAACCCTGCTTACAGATACGACCTTGCTGCCTTCTGTTATCCCTGATGGACATCACTATCCTTGTCTCTATTGCCCTAGACTCTTGCACACAGACATGACTATCCGAACTCTGAATCCCAAGGCGTTGCAAGTATTCCTTAACCTTCTTTCTACAGGCCCAGCAACGCACTACCACACTCCGGGCACGCCCTCACTGCTGTGGGTGCGTGTTATAACCCTACCCACCTCAGTACTGGGGACTGGCCAGGTCTGCGGGCATACAGGCGTTACAAAAACATATTTATATCATGCCTAGAAATAATCATTGCTATACGAAAAAATGGTCAGAATAAGAGTCCTGGCCAAAAAAGAATCCCAAAAACTGCACTCTGTGGGGGCACAAATAGGTAGGACAAAATATATAGTCCCAGGTGGACGACCTAATAAATGCCAAGCGACGCAAAACCATGAAATTTTATTCCAACTTAATAGTAATAAGGATATAACACGTGTATTAAAATATAGGTGGTAGTGATACTGTGTAAGGCCTGGGACACAGTAAATTGAAGCTTGCTGAGGCGGGCTGAGCCGCGCTGAACAGATGCACAAACCTCCTGCATCTGTCATCAGCGCGGCTATAGTTTCCCCCTCCGCATGCGTGCTGATGCGTGCGGAGGCTCTAAAACCTTGCCGAGACAGGCAAGTTTCAAATTTGTCTCTCGGGGAAGCGATGTGAGCGGTCACGTGACCGCTCACATCCAATGGAAGCGAGGGACAAGCCCCGCCTCCCGCTCCGCCTCATGGCACGCCTCTGCTCTGCCTCCACCCCAACCCCAGCGCGCGCTCACTGCCTCGCCTGCAAGGATAGGAAAAAGCTCAATTTTGAGCAGGCGAGGCAGAGCAGGAGCGCGACTGAACCCTCTATGTCCCAGGCCTTAGAGGTATAAGGCTCCTCCTAAACCCATGCTAGGTAACCTGTTCATAGTGGGAGCATTGATCCCTAGATGCAAATCATAAGCAGTACAATGTCTATAAGCATATGTCAGGCTCCTCAAACTGGACTCCTGCTAGCTGGTCCGTGAGAAAACAGCTGTCCCTTTTTAACACGGTCAGCTAAGCTGTATAGCAAAAAACTGAATGCAGATACAAAGGAACCAATAACAGACATTGTAAGGCACTACATAAAGGGTAACATATATTTTTGCTACTATCTTGATATACTCATGTATACAAGCCTAAGCTAATAATAGACACTTTGCGATACTTGGTGTTAATACAAAGCAAGTGTGGCGCTGTAATGTTACTGAGAAGCAGGGTAAAACGGCATGCCATCTGTACAGGGCCGCCAACAGGGGGAAACAAAGGATACTGGCATCCCAGGCCCCGGTCCTCCTGCTCGGCTGGGCACCAGTTAATGACATTAAAAAAAAATTTTTTAAATGGCGGCGATTCTTGTGGTCCCCGTGCATGCGCAGGGCAAGCAGGGTGTCCTGCCTGCTGCCTGTGGGCCCGCTCCCCGTTCCCCCCGCGGGACGGAGGGGGAAGCGCCAAGACAGGTCCCGCGTGCGCACCCAGCCTCCCCGCTGCCCACGTGGGACGGAGTGGGAATCGCCGCGCATGCGCACAACCCCTGCGCACGCAACCAAGCCCCCCCTCCCCACTCCCAAATTGAAACGGAGAGGGAAGCGCCAACTCAGCTTCCCCCTCGCGCCCTAGCATTATTGAATAAATTGGGTTTATTCGGGCAAGCCCTCAGACATACAAGTATTGCGCGAAATACAGTTAATACATACCGTCTGGGGGGAGTCACTAGCCTCAACTAGGTGCAGGGCGCCTGCTTCAGGTAGGCTTACCCTGTCCTCTCGATGTCCAGGAACACACGGTACTCTTTTCGGGAGAGCAACCGCGCTCTCCCCGCTGGTTTCAGCTCCGTCCAATTCTCAGAACATGGTCCCAAGAACTTGCTCCCTGTGCTTTTCCTCTGCTTGGCCGGGTTAATCTGGCACTTCTATGCCAAGCCACCCACCGGTCACGTCACTGGACTAAGTCTGGAGCAATTAACATCGTTCCTCAGAACCTGTCCTTGGCTAGGCTTCTCCGGCACCTCAATGCCTAGTGCTTTGCTATTGCGAGCAAAGCACCTTTGAAAAGCCCGCCAGTGCTTCACTGGACCAAGTCCCAAGATTGTCTCAGTGTCTCAGAGAATAAAGAGTCTCCCCCGCGGGGAACCTTGTTTCTGGACCGGTTTCTCCATCCTTCACCACTCAACCAAATGGCCCGACACCTCACTACTCCCATCCTCCCCTTTGACCCAACATCTCTATGCAGACATCCTGGCTAATCGAATTACCAGGACTGCCCTCATAGAGATAACCTTTTTACAAGAAAATACATTTCTAAAACTTGTGCTTGAAAACTTGGATTCTACAACTGTGTTTGAAAACAGGCTCCTGCACTGTGTTTTAAACCCCAATTGTGGAACTTGCTGGTGGGGCAAATATATTACATAGAGTTGCAGTAACACTACACAACACACCATCTTTATCTACAGGCGCGTACCCGCAAATCATGCACTATTTGCAGGTAAAATAACAGTACTCCCGGTATAACCCTTACACAGTTTTTAACCCTATTTGCCCCTCAAAATCCACCCTTAAACTCCTATTTCCAAAGTCCCGGTCCTGTAGCTATTTCCTATGAGGGACCCTAACCACACAGGGCATCTTAGATTGTAAGCTCTTCGGGGCAGGGATTTCCTTTCCTATTGTCTGATTTTGCTGCACTTATTGTATAATTATAATTCCCTGTACTGTATAATTTGTGAAGCGCTGAGTACACTTTTGGTGCTATATAAATAAAGACATACAACTAGGCTCTCAATAAAGGTCAAGCCCTGTTTTGGTTACCCCTGGTCCAAGTATAAGGATTCAAGAGTGTCAGCTTGTACATGCATAACTTGTAATTTGCGAACATTTTATGTGTTTTTGCCTTTCCAGGGTTGCCAGCGAGCAGGGATTGATATTTGGTGTATTTTAGTGTTAAAAATGCCTTCAGGAACGGAACCTTTCATTTAAACAGTGTTCCTATGGGAAAACGTGTTTCGCTTTACAACGTTTTGCTTTACAATGCCATTTTGAGTAACGCATTGTGTCGGATAACCGAGGACTGCCTGTAATAGTTCTGGTATGTACTGTTGTACACTGTATATTAGTGGGGACTTTTGGAACTGATGCCCACACAGACTGTCAGGGCTACCAAGTTGGTGTCAGTAAGTCTAGTGAACACCGGAGTTCAAAGTAGCCAGAGGTGTGAAAGCCATTTGGGTAGAAGGGAAGGGCTCAAGTACCCACGTCCTGAGAACAATGGCAGTCGTCCGGGCCACCATTTGTTCTGCCAGACCTGGAGGAGCCTGTCCCAGCGGGTGGCATGAGTTTGCCACCTCCGTCCCTGGCTATCTTGCGCATGTCCCTTGGCAATTTCAGATTTCCCACTGACACGGCTATCCAGACCGGCTTGGCTCCGATTAGCTACTGAGAAAGTTCCCACGCACTGATTGGCTGTAGTGTTTTGTGAATGAACTTCCAAATACTATAAGAAATCCCCTTGAGCCAATCAGATTTGAGATTCTCAGTGCCACAAGTGCAGGCGGGCTTTTCAAAAGTGCTCTTGCGCGAATAGCAGAGCAACCGGCTTCAGTTTTCAAAGTAAGAAGCCTGCCTGAAAAAAGGTTCCAAGTCCCATTTTTTGCAGCCAAGTTCTAGTAATCGAACGTAGCGGTCACAGCTGGGATTGCAAGCCGATTTCAGTTCCAGGAGTTTGGTACGAACACCCGGACAAGAAAAAGTCCAAGTTCTCAGAAGAGAAGGGAGCGGTGGCGTGTGGCACTTCACGCCGATTTGGGAACCAGAGGATTTCGGGCTAAGTCCCGGTAAGGAGAAAACTGTTAAGAGTTCTCTGCACCTAGAACAGTCTAATTTTCGACCCCCAGCAAGTGTGCTTTTCGTCTGTATTTTGCGTTTCGCTGTGTGTATGCCTATTTCTGTGAATAAACTACAATTAATTTCATTATCTTGTTTTGCTCAATGAATGATCCTGGTAAAGGTGTACACTAAACCTGGTCTCTAGCTTACAAACCCAGTGGACAGTTTAAGGGAACATGGTTACAGGGGAACACAACACATTTCACTGATCCCGAGAGCGGGCACAAATAGCCCATTACACACTGTTTTTAGGGGCAGCCAGCCGGGCTTCAACTTTATTATGAAGGCCGGCTACCCCCTACCGTCACAAAGAGTATTCCTGATGTAAGAGGCTGCGAAAGAAAAATGTTTGAGGTACTAGTGTAAAGACTATACATACAGCTGCGCCAGCCTTTATTCTAAAGCCTCGCACGCTGTACCGCTCTGAATACCGGGTCATGACGCTGTATGTTTTACAACCATATAGCAATTGACTCGGGTTTCTATCAGTTTTCTATCGTGCGCAGAATCCATCTATCGGGCGCAGAAAATTGCGTTTTAGCGTTGTCTGCAATACCGTCTAGAAACTCAAGTGGGCGATCGCGAGCTGTTGTCTTAAAAGTCTAATAGCAATTCAACCTACACATTACAGCCGTACAGTTCTGCAAGTGTGTGTGTGTGTACTGTACACTAATTGTAATTTGAAGATTTCTATTTGAAGCAGAGATTAACGTTATGAGTTCATACTGTATACAGTAGTCTGAGGCTCCTTAGCCATACACATAAAAATATATGAGGACACATACTGTACACAGTATATAAACATCCAACACATATCTGAGTGCACCTGTTAATCTTTGAAGATATGTACATAGTTACATATTTTGTGCTGTATCTAACCATTTCACTGTATGTACAGTAGCACTCCCAGTGTATGCAGAAGTTAAGTCTTCAACTCTGGCTAGAAGATGACACTGATCCAAAGGCAGGCCAGGAGCCGTACCCTCAACCCTATTATAAAAAAAGACATACTAGGTTCAAAACATTGTGTGGGGTGCTTCAGCCCCTCCTGGCTTTTCCCCTGAGGGTGCCCTCCTCCCACATCCCTGTCCGGGTACAGGATCCGTTCCCTCTCTCTCCGCTCTGCATCTCCGCTTCATCAGGCCGATAATATTATCAGAATTTTAAACAAAAAAACTTGGTGGCACTCGAACACTCTCCAGTGAAGGTGTAGTAGAAGTGATAAGAATATATGATATTAATATAATACTAATAAAGTAGTGGTTCGTGAAAAAGTGACATTAAGTGAATAAAGTAAATATAAATATGGCTCAACTCAACCCTTCATTAGACTGTCTCCAAAGGTCTAATCACATATATATCTACAAAACACTGAGGGGAGCGGTGGCTGTTTAAATGAAAGAAACTACTGTACATAGATGCGTGATTATGTCATCAGTTCCCATTATGGGGCTGTTTTAACATAGTGTTTGTTCCAGCAGCTCACTAGCGCAGCCAAAATATAAAAACAGTGTAGCAGCTAGGGAATGGTTTCACTGTTATAGTGTTGCCAAGTGGATGTTTAGGTATACAGTGACTTATCCCTGCTGCTGTTAGTGGCAACACATGTATTTGCGTTATAGTGTGTAAGTGCAGAGCCCTTGGGCTCACCTGGGCTGGTTGCACCCTGCTTACTCTCTTGAATTCCAGTATCAATTACTGATTCTAATCTGTATATTAATGAGAGCTGTATCACGGTGCATGTGTGTTGAAAGCATTTAATTCCTTTTTAATGTTCATTATACCATCCTTTTCGGTAATATATGTTTTAAGTATTTAGCATTAAAAGTTACATTTTACACCTAGTAGTGTGCATATAAGTGAATTTTCTTTTGGGATACAAACATTTTGTACCCCTTATTTCCCTTGATTCATTTCAAATTACAGTTGCACCTACTCCACAATTATCGATTGGAAGTTATTATTTTCCGTATTACAATTTGTATGATTTAGTTGATCACTCCCTAATCCCTTTCCTTTCTCTGTACATAGAATAGTAACGTTGTGACTGATTGAACTATAACTATCTTCAAGGTCCTAACTCACACTTTGGACGTTCTTTTAAGCATTTCCAAAACTGTGGCAGTGACGACAATAATGTGTGATGTGGGTATCGGGTGTTCAAGAGGAATAGAGAAGACAACAATAGTGTAGATGGTTCAGACTATTTTACTCTCAACCCCCCCCCCCCCCCCCCCCACCCCCGAATCAAGGCTTACATCTGATAGGTATGTTCAGGCATTGAAATTATTGTCCCGAGAGCCGGGTGTGCTGCAGTCTAACCGCTCACTCACAGCATAAGGCCTGGGACATGGTGCAGGGAGCGGCGCTGGGCAGCGCTGACGCTCATGCTCTCCTGCTCAAGCAGGAGATTTTTCGTGTCCCTACATGAGCGTCAGCGAGCGCGCTTGTGTGCCGGGTGGGAGCCGGGCGGGAGGCGGACCTGGAGGCGGGGCTAGGGCGCCACATCACAGTGCCGACGTCACCGACTGCCATTGGCTTCTGGCAGTCACGTGACCGGCCCTGCGCTTCCCTCAGCGGCAAAATTTAAACTTGCCCGTCTCCTGCATTTCCACACGCCTCCGCACGCCTGTGTAAGCGCCGTCTAAAGCTGCGCTGATAGGGATAATGTTTCCCCATAGCGCGGTCTTTTTGACCATGTCCGAGGCCTCAGGCTGCGTTCAGGGTGGCGCTGAGCTGGTGCGGGCGCTCACGCTCGCCACGATGAGACACATTGCAACAATTTTGAATCTGTAGCTCCGATTTCAGATCACATGACCAAACTTACCCAATCAGAGGACCGCAAGCAAAACCAATGCAATACAAGCATTGGGAGCTTGTATTGTATTGCATTGCATTGCATTGCATTGTATTGCATTGCATTGGTTGCTGTCCTGTCACGAATCGGGGGAGGGGGGGGTGACACACGAAACGGGGGGTAGACACACGAAACGGGGGGGGGGGGAGACACGAAGCGGGGGGGGGACACGAAACAGGGGACACACACACACACACGAAAAAGCTTAAAAATGTTCAGTTTGTTTTTAGCCCCAAATCCCCATTGGTGTCAACTTCACTGGGGCCACTGATGCGGGGGCCACTTATTTACCAGGATCAGTGTCTCACTGCATGCTCTTCAGACACAAACATACTGTATATACACTGCCTGCACAAACATAATATATATTCACTGCAGCAGAGCGGGAAGCCCCACAGGAACGCTGCTTTCCCATTGATATACAATCAGATGAAGGGGGCGGGCAAACGGAGTGAGGGGGGGATGGGGGAGTGAGGGGGATGGGGGAGAGAGGGGAAAAGAGAAAGAGAGAGGGAAGGGGAGAGAGAGAGAGAGAGAGAGAGAGAGAGAGAGAGAGAGAGAGAGCAGGGAGTGATGGGTGAGCGGGGTGTGCAGGGAGTGATGGGTGAGCATGGTGTGCAGGGAGTGATGGGTGAGCATGGTGTGCAGGGAGTGATGGGTGAGCGGGGTGTGCAGGGAGTGATGGGTGAGTGGGGTGTGCAGGGAGTGATGGGTGAGTGGGGTGTGCAGGGAGTGACACACAGAGAGAGGAGTCTCCATACATCCCTCCCATCCCTGTGTATCTGATCCTGTAGCACTCACTTGAGAAGGATCCTCTGCAAGTGACACGGGTCCCTGCTGTCAGTGTCCTATGTCCCCCAGCTCTGCCCCCATGCATGCCCCCCCCCGCATCACATTCACATGCCCCCCACGTCACATTAACACCCCCCCCCCTCGTGTCACATTTACACACCCCCTCCCACGCTCGCAAATTTCCTCTAGCAGGACAGGATTGGTCTCCTGCTTACATGGACGTAACGTCACTGCTCATGAGCGCCAGCCCGCTCGCTCTGCTCTTCTCTACACCCTGGACGAGGCCTAAGGTGCGTCCACATCCACCTTCACGCACTCCCACTGTCCGTTACGTCATGTCTTTGCCGGTATCAGACGTCCTACTGAGAAGGCTGGTGTCTGGTGTCTGATGCTCTCTGGATCCTCAAGACAATCAAGGGATTGGTGGGACAGCAAGCCCATACAAAATATGAAACTCTCACCGGGTTGATGGTGGAGAAAAAATAAATAAAATTACTACCGTACATGCTAAAAACAAGAAACAAAGAAACAAAACAAAAAAACTCTCCCATGCGTTTCACGCCCCTCTGGCCACCTTTAAGACCCATGACTGATACTATACACCTCATACATCGACCGTGATCCTTTGCAGACGCACTTACAAGAACATCTTCCTACTGTCTCTAAGTTCTCCCCACTTACCACTTAGATTGTAAGCTCTTCGGGGCAGGGACTCCTTTTTCCTAATGTTAATTTTATATCTGAAGCGCTTATTCCCATTATGTGTTATATTATTATTATGCCAGACAGAAATTCATCCATCATCCACAGGGGATTTCCCGCTCGTTTAACCTTTGATGCCAGTGACGGCAATTTCCATATTTAAATCCATAGCAATGCGCTACATCTCCCTCAGACAAGGGGTTACATGTAGCAGCACTGTGCTGGCTTACGACGACAGTTTCCCTGACCCCCACATATTGACACTCCCAAAATCCCACACGGATATGCAAGGAGAAATGTAGGTGCAGGATTGAAATGTCTCTCTGTGTAAGCTTAATAACAATATTACCTCTATACAGACAGGCGAAGAGTGCCGGGACAAATGGCTGTGGGGGGGCCCTGCCAGGCCCCAGCTCTCCCCAGCTGCTGCCTCCTCTTCCCACGCCGGGCCTCTCGCTCCAACCTGGGTGCACCCAGAAGTCAGGCTCAGCTTCCGGCGCGAGAGGCCCGCAAGGGACGAGGCAGCAGCTGCTAGGGACGCCGAGGTAAGTGGCAAGTGTATTTGGGAGGGGGGGGGGGGGTTTGCAAGTGTATTCCTGGGGTGCAGTAAATTAATTTGGGGGGTTGCAAGTGTATTGTGGGGGGGGATTGTAGTTGTGGAGCGGGGGGTGTATTTGAGAGGGTGGTGAGAGAGAGAGGGGAGAGAATTACAGGTGTAAAAGGGGGGGGGGGGGCTCGCAAGGGGGGGGCTCGCAGGCCGCAGACACAGGGGCTGGGTAAAGCTCTAATCCAGGGCCCAGGAGATCTGTCTGCGGCCATGTTACATAGAACTCTTACACTAAAAATGCCTGTCATTTTGTAACCTAACATTTTATTTTAAATATTGGTGGAGAAGGAGTTCCATGGCTAAGTAGTCTCTTCATTGAAAAAAAAAAAAAAAAACTCACATAGGTTTTAGTGGATACAACATATTTAACCCCTTCAGTGCCGGGGGGGGTTGTTCGATTAAAATGGTAAATGTTACTTACATTATGAAAGAAGTGTTCAGTAAGTTTGGAGAACGTGCCGAATGGCCGAGCGCTTTGACTTTGCCTCGGCTCCAGTGCATGCTGCTCCGTAGGGCTGCGCTCCTTCACTCTCCGTGGCTGCAGGAGCGGGTGGCGATACACGGCGTTGCATACTTTGGTGACAGAGTAGTGGTCATAGCATAGAGAGAGATAGAGAAGTGGGGGAGAGAAAGGTAAAACAGAGGAGGGGGGAGGAGAAAGGGATGAGAGATAGGATGGGGAGAGGGAGGGACGAAGGAGAGAGGATGGGAAGAGAAATACATAAAGCATGATTGGGGACGCTATTAAACAAATACCATTATAATATTTATTTTGAAGTGAAGTAATTTGTAATGTGTCCCAGTTTTTACCATTGGAAATCTGGTCACCCTAAGCATAGGGACATGGTGTGACCGCACCCTTCCCACTACAAAGGGATCAATCACAGAAGGTAGTAACGCATTGTACAAAATAAATATATACTGTATCTTGAAATGCGTGTGGATTTGATACAAGGCTCTCTTTGCTAGTTAGTGGACAGCATCTATCTGTCCCCGTCACACTTAGTCAAGTTTTAATCCACACCCCTTCTATCTACTGTGGCTGGAGAGGCAACATAGATCCTTTATAATAGAGAATTTTCCAGTCCTAGCACACTCGTTTACACTGTGGGGCCAGATGAGAACAAAAGCGAAGTTGATCTCCATACTCTCGGCTAGGATACCGCTACGAGCCAATCTGGACTTTCACCCAGGATGTGAGGGTAATCACCTAGCTAATTGGGCGGCAGGCGGTGTCTCCAGGATGCATGATGATCTCGGGGTTCTCGATCTCAGACATATGTGGGGAAAAAACTAAAATTCCCAGGTCATAGTTTTATATATTAGAAATGTTGGGACCAAACATTTTCAGGTGTCAGAACTCCTGTATTTTATTTATTTATTTATAAAAATGTTTTACCAGGAAGTAATACATTGAGAGTTACCTCTCGTTTTCAAGTATGTCCTGGGCACAGAATTTATAAAAAATACATGGTTACAATAAAAGAACGGGGTTATACAGTCACTTCACAGACATTTCATGGACAGATAAAATAGGAAAATTGGGTACAGGGGATAAAGGGCTTGTGAGTTTCTAATAGAAATAGAGCAGCTTTAACATTAACTAACATCAGCGAAGGGCAGCAAACGGCTCATGCCCTTTGGCTGCGCCAAAGGCTGTGCGCCTTTGGGGCAACACAGATGTACCCTGGAGTGAACAAAAAGATCTTTCCTTTGTGTCCCCATGGCTCATTAACATTCCAGTGGGTGGGGTTGCTGATTCAACAAAGATCAAGCACATGTTAACCCTTAGCACGCTGGTCCTGTGCAGAGGGGAGCAGTTCTTGGGGGGGCCCCATCAGGCTGTGCGCCTTTGGGGCAACGCAGATGTACGCTGGGTGGGTGAGGTTGAATCTGTATAGCTCGTTTTATGACCATGCGCTTAATCCCTCTAATCCAGACCAAATTGGAACCCCTATTTATGTGGTCAGCTTATTATTGTATACCAAGGACATACTCGAGAACAAGATAACGCTCAATGTATTTTTCCCCTGCTAAAATATCTTATAAATAAAGGTTAACTATTCATCCAAACCCTTGAGGCTGGCTACATCTCAGTAATAAATCCTGCGTTTCCCTTCCATGTCCTCTTCCCTTACCCTGCGCACTGGTTTAAAGACCATCTTCCTCGTGACCACTTCAGGAGCCTTGATATAAAAAAAGGACGGTTCCCTCGCAAGATTGGAATTACCATCGCGGCGCACGCAAGGACATAGAGATATGTCAGAGACTGCTTTATCTATCTCTATATATATATATATATCTAGATTAGGCCTCCTCAATAAGGAAGGCTGGGAGCACCTGTCTTGAAACAGGTCCAGGTTGGGACGGAAAACTTCAACCATTTTTAATAATAAATACACCTTTTATTATACAAGTTCACACAAGTGCTCTCAGGCTCTCTTATTGCTACGTCATGACTCCCATTTCTTTAGTTTAATTGTTAAACAAATTATATAAATAAGATTATGAATCCATTTTAATCTGTGTTGATATCGTACTGTAAAACAAATTTAAAAAGTATATAAAATATTACGCCATTATATATGACCACCTGCCACTGAATTCACAAATCTGCCTTTTGGTTTTATGATCACCCCCCCCCCCCCCCCCCCCTCTTGTAGCCGATGCGGAAGCAGGGACCCCCCGCAGCAGCACTACTGTATCTCCGGAGCTGCGGCTTTAAGCTATTTCAGCCGCGGCTTCGGATAGTTAATCTTCCTCCATCTGTAAAGATGTAGCAAGGCTTGCTCTACCCAGCACCGCAGCCAGCAAAAAAACCCAACTGCCTGCAGGGCTGGGGACAGTGTCTGCCGCACACAAGGCAAACTTTGGGACTTCTAGGTCATGCTTTTTGCATATAAAACGTCTCTATCAGGGGAATCACAAAGTGAAGGTAGGAAATATATATATATATTATATATATATTCTAATATATAATTATATATAATATATAAGACACACAAAACCACACACACACAAACACAAACACAAAAACACAACACACACACACACAAACACACACACACACACACACACACACACACACATTCCTTCCGTTAGAGCCGTTATTAATGACAATGGTTTATTATACAAAAGGTCTTCCTGGTTGTGTCTGGATACACGTGTTTTTTTTTATCAGGGATGCATGTGAATCCCTGTGTATGTTTAATGGTTTTCTGCATTGTATGTTTTTGTCAGGACTTGCCTTTATTTCCTTGTTCATTTGTTGTATTTCTGGCAATTAGTTCCTTTATTTCCTTGTTCATTTGTTTTATTTCTGGCAAACAGTTGCAGCAGGTACATACTGCACGTGCATCTGAAAGGGGTGTGCGGCGTTACAGCGCCGGCTGTCAAAATTATTTCTCACAGACATTAACTCTTCCGTTGCCAGAGGAGACTGCAACACAGTGGTTGAAACAAAGATGGGTTGGCACTGAAACCAGAATCAAAACAATCAACTCCTGTAACAATCTGTAGTCAAGGAGACACTTGGCAAATGTACAGTAGTAAACCTCAATGACTTTGATGTCAACAATGACTTTATTTCCATTTATTTTTTAGAATTGACCTCAGACTCTAATAACACAAGTTCTTTGTCTCAGATTTAATCAGAGGGACAATGGAAGCACTTAAGACACTGTGGTTACCACCACAAAGCAGATTTGTTTTACTTTAACCGACCGACCGCACCACTGAGCACACATCAGTGATATATTTAACAGGTTAAAGCCACGTGATTTACCACAACATATTTGTTTATTTTAATGTACCGTGCCACTGACCAAATAGTCTCAAGCTACAGGATTTATTACCGTGTAAAATGACGCGACTTATTATTTTCTTCATTTCCCGTGGGGGCTCTGTTACATTTACACCCCCCATTCGTTTGAAGTTTTGATTTGATTTTTGTTTTTTAACCAGCATTTCATGTTTTTGTTGTGCGTTTTTAAGGCACTTATTTTTAACCCTTTAAAACATTACTGACATCTGTGAAATATGTTGCACCCACAGATCAAGTCTTCCTGGCCCTGGATATTAATAATCGTGATCCATCTCTGTATTCTCTTTGGTCACGAAAATGTATGCAAACAAGCGTTTTTTTAGTAGCAAGTTTTTGTTACGTTATATATAATTCTGATCGACTACGGCAAGATTTTAATTTGTTTTAATCGGGTGTTTGAGCACTTATTGTAGAATAATAGAGCTCCACGGGGAAGGGAAATCTGTAATGAAGTTACAAACATTTAAAAAATAAATACACAGGGATTAAACAGAATACACATAATTTGGGTGTTTACATACATTCATGGGCACACATTTATGAACCAGTGTGTATACTAAAAGCACCCGGTAGATAACAGAAGTGTTTGTATAGGAGTATTAAATGTACAATGTATTTTTTTGTTTTTTTAAACTTTTTTCCATCTTCAGTGCTGAAGAATAAGAGCAGGTCACAGGTAACGTTATGGTTTAAGGAAGGAACAAAGAGCAGATACATTTGTAGCCCTCTTATCCCCTAGTGTGAAGGGTCTTCTGGTGCTGGCGGTACCTGTCGGCTCACAGGGATCTGAGCCTCCGCTACTGGGAGCCTGGGGTAACCAATATACTGAGTGGCAGCGCCTCCACCTGCACGGGATCCCAATTGGGTGGGATAATCCCGAGCTGAAACTTAATAACAGTCCACAGATAAGAATAACAATAATAACATTTACTGTGAGCAATAACCATAAACCACATACAGGCAATGGCAATAGTAATGGTTACAGCTATACCTCGCCGCGCAGGGCGTTGTCCCACCACCGTGTATCACCACACCGTGTCCACAGTACCAGAGGTGTTCCTTGGTCACTTCACCCAATAAGTGTCCCCAGAAGATGCCCCCCTCTAGGCGTGATCAGCGCCTTACTGTACAGATGTTGGTGCACGTTTGGTGAACGGTACCTGCCGGGTGTGTCCACACCCGTGCGCGCAAACGAGTAGAATTAGAGGATCCGCCGATCCAATGATATCCTCCGCTGGATGGGATGCCTCCCTCTGAAGTGACCACAGCAATGATGGTCACTGCCTCTCTGGCAGCCTGGTCCCAGACTGCAGTAATAATGCTTCAATGAAGCAGCGGTGGCCCTAAACTGGCTAACCACTAAAAAGAACAGGATCCCTAAATGAAGGGGCCTTCTCTAAAGCAGCCACAATCTTAGGGTGAGTTGGGGCCCAACTGAGGCCTAGGGAATCTCTGGCCTAGTGCAGAGGGTCACAGACCCCTGCACCTATACAACCTCCCCTAGCTGCGTCCCAGCTCCAACTGCCAGCAAGCGCTCAGAGCGCCAAATGTATCAACTGTCTCAGCAGGGGAATCCTATCAGTCCATTGGCCAGGCCTAATCACCTGACGCTGCAGCCCTGGGGCCTTCTGGGGGCTGTAGTCCCTGTGGAACCCTCTTTCCATTTGAGCCGCGTGCGCTACCTCTAATGGCCGCCGCAATGCTCTCTGTGCATGCGCAACCCTCGTAATGGCCGCCGCGACTCGGACGCTACTGCGCATGCATCCCAATATGGCGGCACCCTGGGCACTCTTCTCCAGAGCTCTGGCGAGGATCTCGCCCGGCGAGACTGCACCCGTAAGGGTCAAACCAGGGAACCCAGGCCACACATTAATGAAGCATTCGCCACTAACTGTCTGGGGTTGTAAGTGTAAACGGAGATCACAAAATGGCTCCGGAATTCAGTGGAGATTGTTATTCTTACAATGTTTTATTTAATGTGGTTTTTTTTTTTAAGTGAAACTTCCTTAGTGGCACCTCATTCGAAATGGGGCAAAAATGGATTGTGGAGACAGAAATGAAACGGATGTGACGTCAGTGCTGGCAGTTGAGGCCGGACTGTGTTCTGGCTCAGCCCGACCCCAACACTGACATGATCCCAACCGCTCAAAAACTCAGATGCGGCGGTGGCGATGTCCGCCGGCGACGCTCCTAATGGCCGCCACTCCCCCCACACGCCCGCAGACATATGTAGCGGCGATAGCAGCTGGCGCCGCTCCTAATGGGCGCCGCTCCCCCCACACGGCCGCAGACATATGCGGCGGCGATAGCCGCCGGCGCCGCTCCTAACGGCCGCAATTCCCCCCACGTGCATTGCTACTGTACAGCGGCTCCCCGGGCTTTGTGTCCCAGCCGCGACATATGCGGCGGCAATAGCCGCCGGCGCCGCTCCTAACAGCCGCAATTTCCCCCAGGTGGAGATAGGCACGGGCGGCATCCGGGGCAGCGGGGACCCGCTGACCGATTCCTGGGACCAGGCCCGCTCTCTGTCCCAGCCGTGCGCTCTGCCGGGCTGGAGACACTGCCGGGCTGGAGACTCAGACAGAGCCCCCCTGCGCATGCACTGCTGGGCTCACTTGAGTACAGGCAGCAAGGGGAGCTGTTCAGCTACCACCAAGCTCTGCGCTGCCCGCGCCGCGCATGCGCAGTAGTCATGGCGACGCTGCCGGACGCCACACATGTGCAGAAGCGGCTGGCAGCGGCGCCATTCCCCCCACACGCTCCAAACGCCCATTGACAGCGGGGCCATTCCGCCCTCCACTGATGCGGGTTTTTGCGGGCACACGGCGCAAACCCGGGTGCAACCCGCGCGGCACAGGGGCTCGGCGCCGGGGGCAGGCTCCTGCTACTGGAAGTAAGCGTGACCCGGGCGGGCCGGGCAGCGGACGGGTAACCTCGCCCGTGGTCACTCGCGCCCGGCACGGGCATATGTCCCCCTCCATCCCCCCCGGGGGGAGGGGTGCGCAGAATTTCGAAAGGGGGGTGGGGGGAGGTGGTGCGCAATGTTACACCCCGCCCCTGACTGCAGCAGGACACAGGGACACAGGGACACAGGGACACAGGGACACAGGCACACAGGCACACAGGGACACAGGCACACAGAGGCACACAGGCGCACACAGGCACACAGGCACACACAGGCACACAGGCACACAGAGGCACACAGGCACACAGGCACACAGGCACACAGGCACACACACAGACACACAGACACACAGACACACAGACAAACAGACACACAGACAGACAGACAGACAGACAGACAGACAGACAGACAGACACACACAGACAGACAGACACACAGACGACACACAGACACACAGACAGACAGACAGACACACAGAGACAGACACAGACCACAGACAGAGACAGCACACAGAGACACAGACGACACAGACAAGAGACAGAAACAAGAACAGACACACACAAGACAGACACCAGACGACAGCCACACAGAGACAGACACAGACACACAGACAAGAAGACCACACAGACAGCACAACGACACACAGAACCACAGACACAGACAACGACAGACAGCCAGCAGACACACAGACACACAGACACAGACAGACAGACACACAGACACACAGGACACAGACACAGAGACAGACACACGAGACAACACAGACACAGACCAGACACAAGACAGAAAACAGAGACAGACAACACAGAGACAGACAACAGAAGACACACAGAGACAGACCAGACCACAGAGACAGACACAGACACACAGACAGACACCACAGACAGACAACAGACGACAGACACCACAGACAGACAGACACAGACACAACAGAGACAGAACACAGACGACAGACACAGCAGACAGACACAGACAGACACACACAGACAGACACACACAGACAGACACACACAGACAGACCACACACAGGCGACAGCACGACACACAAGACAACACACAGAGACAGACACACACAGACCAGACACAGACACAGACAGACACAGAGACCGACACACACAGACAGAACAGACACACACAGACCAACACACACACAACCAGACAAAAAAACCCACAGAGACAGCACAGACAGAAACAGAAGAGAGACAGACACAGACCACACACAGACAGACAGACAGACAGACCACAACAACACAGACAGAACAGACACACAGACAGACACAGACAAGACACACACAGACAGACAGACACACACAGACAGAGACAGACAGACACACACAGACAGACAGACACACAGACAGACACACACAGACAGACACACACACAGACAGACAACACAGACACAGACAAGCACACAGCACAGACACAGACAGACACACACACAACACACACACAGACAGACACCACACAGACAGACACACACAGACACGAACAGACACACCAACCAGACAGACACACAGACAGACACAGCCAGGACAACACAGACCCACAGACACCGACAGACACACAGACAGCACACACAGAACAGACACACACAGACAGACATACAGACAGACAGACAGACACACACACACAAGCCAGAAAAGACGACACACCACACACAGACAGACAGACACAACAACGACACACAGACAACAGACACACACAGACAGACAGACAGAACACAAGAAAGAACAGCCAGACACACACAGGAAAAACACAGACCACACACAGACAACAGACACACACAGACAGACAGACACAGACGACACAGAACAGACACAGGACACACACAGACACCAACACAGGACAACACACAGAAACACACAGACAGACACACAACAGCCAGACACAGACAGAACAGACAGACACCCAGACACACAGACAAGACAACAGAACACACAGACAGAGACACACACAGACAGACACACAGACAGACAGACACACACACAAGACAGACACACAGACACACACAGACAGACACAGACAGACACAGACAGACACGACAGAGACAGACAGACACAGACAGACAGACACAGACAGAGACACAGACAGACACACACACAGACAGACACACAGACACAGACAGACAGAGACACAGACAGACACAGAGAAGACACAGACAAACACACAGGACAGACACAACACAGACAGACAGACAACACAGACAAGGACACACAGACAGTACAGACACACACAACAGACAGACACACCCACCACAGACAGACCACAGACAACAACAGACGACAGACAGACACAGGCACAGACACGACACACACACAACAGACACACACACAGACAAGACACGGACAGACCGACACACAACAGACACACACAGACACAGACACACACAGCACAGACAAGACACCCACAGACAGACACACACACACACAGACAGACAGACACACACGACAGACAGACACACACACACACACAGACACCACCCCAGACAGACAGACCACACAGACAGACAGACAGACACACACAAGACACAACACACCACAGACACACAGATAAGACCAGACAACACACCAGACAGACACCACAACCAGACCACACACACCAGACAGACACACACAGACAGACAGACCATACACAGACAGACAGACCATACACAGACAGACAGACACAGACACACACAGACAGACCACACACAGACAGACAGACAGACACACACAGACAGACAGACAGACACACACACACAACACCAGACAGACACAGACAGACCACACACAGACCAGAAGACAGAAGACAGACACCACAGACAGACACACAGACAGATACACCACAGACACACACACAGACACAGACACACACAGACACAACACACAGACACACACCACAGACACAACAGACAGACAACAACAGACCACCACAGACAGACGACACACACAGACAGGACACACACAGACAGCAACAGACAGACACCACAGAAGACACACACAGACACACACAGACAGACACAGACAGACAGACACAGACAGACAGAAGCACAGACAGGACAAGACACACACACAGACAGACAGACAGACACACACAGACAGACAGACAGACACAGACAGACAGACCATACACAGACAGACAGGACAGACACAGACAGACAGACAGACACAGACAGACAGACAACACGAAAGACAGAACAGACACACAGACAGACACACAGACACGACACACCAGACACAGACAACCACCACAACCGACAGACACACACAGACAACAACAACACAACAGAACAGACACCCACCACAGACAGACACAAACACACCAGACAGACACACACACGCACAGACGACACAACAGAAGACACAGACAGACAGAACACACACAGACAGACCATACACAGACAGAAAACACACAGACAGCACACGACAACACACACACAGACAGACACACACACAGACAGACACACACACAGACCAGACACCACAGGCAGACAGACAGACACAGACAGCCACAGACAAGACATGACAGACACACACAGACAGACCACCAGACAGGAACAGAAAGACACAGACAGAACACAGACGACACACAGACGACAGAAACACAGACAGACACACAAGACAGACAACCCAGACAGACAGACACAGACAGACCGACCACACACAGACAGACCATACACAGACAGACAAACAGCACAGAAACACCAGACAGCGAACAGAAGAGACAACACACAGGACAGACAGACAGGACACAGACACACACAGACAGACCGACACACAGACAGACAGGCACACACACAGACACAGAACACACACAGACACACACAGACAGAACAGAACGACACACACAGAACACACAGACAGACAGACACACACCACAGACACAACACACACGAAACCACAACCCACAACACAGAACAGACAGACACAGAACACACACACACACAGACAGAACCACAAGACAGACACACACAGACAGACAGAAACAGACAGACACACAACAGACAGACAGCACGACAGTGACAGACAGACAGACAGACCACAGACAGGACACACAGACAGAACCACACACCAGAAACCCACAAAGAAATACACACAGGACACACACAGACACACAACAACACACACACGACACAGAAAGACAGACAGACACACAGACAGACAGACACACACAGACAGACACACACAGACAGACAGACACAGACACACAGACAGACACAAGACAGACAGACGACACCACAGAAGACACACACAGGAAGACAGAGACACACACCGCAGAAGACAGCAAAGACACACCACAGACACGACAGACACAGACAGAACAGACAGACCAGACACACAGACAGACACAACACACAGACAGACAAGACAACACACAGACAGACACAAACACGACAGAACAGACAAAAGACAGCAGCAGACCACAGAACAGCAGACAGACAGACACGGACACCAGACAGACCACACACAGACAGACACATAAACAGACGAACACACAGATCAGCAACACACAGACAGACAGACACAACACAGACAGAACACACAACAGACAGACACACAACAGACACAGACACACACACAGACAGACCAGACACACACACAGACAGACACACACACAGACAGACACACCAGGACCGACCGGACAGACACCAGCAGAGACAGAGACAACAACAGGACAGAGACACAGACACACAGACAGACACAGACAGACACACAGACACACAACATTACCCCCCCCCCACCACCCCCAACAGAGCGCTAGACGACAGACACCAACAAGATCCACACCAAGGACACGAGCAGACACGACACAGACCACAATATAGAAGAAAGACAGGCAATGACAGGACACAGACAGACAGACAGGACACAGAACAGACAGGGACCAAGACACGACCACCACAACAGACAGGACAACACACAGACAGACACACACACGTAACAGCACACCAGACAGAGACACAGACACACAGACAGGACAGCACAGACACACAGAAGAAGACAGCAGACATCACAAAGACGACAGACACACACAGACACAACAAACAGACAGACAAACAGACACAGACACACAACAGACAGACAGAACAGGCCAGGAAAGACCAAGACAGAGACAGACCACAGACAGCCACACCACAGGACAGACACACACAGACAGACACACCACTAGACCACAAACAGACAGCCACAGACAGGACAGGCAGACAGACACACAAGACAAGACACACACAGACACCACAAGAACAGAAAAGACAGACACACAGCACGACAGACAGACAGACAGACCAACACACAGGCAGACACACAGGACAGAAACACACACACACACACAGACAGGACAGAAGACACCCACAACAGACACAGACACACCGACAGGACAGCAGGGAACAGAACAGAGAGCACATAGAGAGAGAGAGCACAGACACACAGAGAGAGGACACCGAGAGAGACGGAGAGGACACGAAGACAGCAGACAGACAGAGAGGAGATGGACAGAGAGACAGCGAGACACAGAGAGAGAGTGACACAGGACCACCAGCAGAGAGAGGACACAGACACAACAGAGAGAGAGAGACACAAAGGACCAGACACACGGAGACAAAGACACAGAGATGGACAGGACAAAGAGGACACAGAGAGAGAGAAGGGGCACACAGAGAGAGACACAGAGACGAGAGCACAGACCAGGACCACACGAGACAGAGAGGACACACAGCACGCACACCCACCACACCACCACTGGAACACCACTCCCATAGACGGACACCCAACACTAAGCACACCAGGACACACGCACCAGCTGACACCACCACACCAACTGACCAGACACACACACCCACTGACAGACACACACACCCACTGACAGACACCCACACCCACTGACAGAACCACACCACTGACAACAACACCCACTGACAGACACACACACCCACTGACAGACACACACACCCAAGACACAGTACGACACACAACACACAATGACAGACACAGAGACACAGACACAGAGAGACAGAAACACACAACAGACACACACACACAGAGACACACACAGATGACACAGACTGACACACTGACTGACACACACATACACATTTGACTGACCACACATACACACTGACTGACACACAATACACACTGACTGACACACACACACACACTGACTGACACGCATTACACACACTGACTGACACGCATACACACACTGACTGACACGCATACACACACTGACTGACACGCATACACACACACACACAGACTGACACACAGACTGACACACACACATACACACACACACACACACACACACACACACACACACACACTGACTGACACACACTGGCTGACACACATACACACGAGGAATTCACACTTAGTGCAAATAACGAATATAGGGGATGTGTGCCGAGCACGCGCATTATAAGTCAAATGTATTTGCGTTTTGTCAATGAAATTGTATTCTGATTTTAAATTTTTAATTAAAACATCACCAACACAAATACAATTTCTGTGACAAGAGTCAAAGAAGTTTCACTTACTATGCACGTGCACAGCACACACAGCTTTTTTTTTAGCTGTCATTGTTGAATGTACAACTTTTTTTTCATTCTTCAGCATGAAAGTGATTAATCCCAATCATGAAATTATTCAAATTTAAAAATATGTTTAATTAAAATACAAAAAGTACAGGAGACCACCCCTGTATACAGCACTGCGCCCATGTAATCCCTGCAGCCTCAGATTACAAGGCACAATTGTATACTAAAGTCAACAAGAGATCCCACCTCCTTCCTGCCAGTGCGACCTGCATCATATTGTATCCGGGGTCTCACGAAACAGCCGACACGTCTGTTTCACGGAACCAAAATAAGTGTACATTATTTAACCAATGCTTGCTTCTGTAATTGTTTGATTGTAATTGTACGTATAAAATGATAATATATATATTATATATATATATATATATATATATATATATATATATATATATATATATATCATAATATATCTCGATGGTAGTGCTTTCAACCAAACCAAGAAAAACTAGGAGATAGTACACAAAAATACCAGTTTTAATGGAATTTGTTTTCGTTGTAGGAAATTTAAACAATAAATTAACCAAAACACAGTATAATAAAGTAACATTCTCCACTCCTAGTTTACAACGATTTATTTATGTCCAAACTGGACCAAAAAAATATTTCACTATTTGACTCTAGTAATTAACAAATATCTTCATTTGTTTTTTTTTGTGGGGTAACTAGGACACCCGGTATTTCTGCGTAGAACAGGGGAAGCTGCATATACTGTTCATCAGATAGCTCTGTTTTATTATACAGTCAGGAAAATCAAGCCAAACGTTAGATTACCCATCTCAGAGGTCTTACAGTCTATTAGAGCAGGGGATGCCAACTCGTGTCCTCAATGGCCACCAACAGGTCAAGTTTTCAGGATATCCCTGCTTCAGCAGAGGTGGCTCAAGCAGTGGCTCAGGTCAACAACTTCACCTGTGCTGAAGCCAGGATATCCTGCAAACCTGACCTGTTGGTGGCCCTTGAGGACATGAGTGGCCACCCCTGATGTATTAGTGGAAGTGGCCTCAGAACGAGTATAAGAGCAGTGAAAGTACTATGAGGGTTATTCATTAAGCTGCTCACCTGAGCAGGAAAACGCCCATTAAAGTCTATGGAAGCTTCCGTGCGATCACCGTTTCATGAAAACACCCCAAATATAATGCAAGTGGATTTTGCTTAGTATTTGTCAAACAATGTTGTCGTTTCTATAGATCTTCAATAACAAAATGGTTTCCATCTACTGTATGTAATCCATTCTCAAGTTCAATATTGCCAATCATTTTAAATTGTGCTAGGAGCACCAAATGTGTTTAGCTCTATACATACAGTACATATATCAAGCTCTATACATAAAGATCCATACAGGTGTAATATACACATTTTACAAATACAAACATATCTATCACTACCTCCATAACTGTGCTGAAGGCAGATTTGTTGGAAAAAGGGCAGAACACAGCAGTTTGAAATGATGTGCGAGTTTTCAGGCACCTCCATCAGTTTCACAGACCAGTCTGATACCCTTTGATCTGGGCGACACGATAATGAGTTGTAACCTTGTTTGCAAATACAAACATTAAATATATCTCTGTAGATTTTTTTTTACAGCTCACGGTGTGTTCACAACTAAATGTGGCTGGAAACGAGCCTTGTAAGTGCAATATTGACCACACTAATTCAGGCAGGGATAGCATCTGGACCACACAGGAATATAACAAAAATATGATGTATTAAATATGATACTTACAACTAGTATAGCTCTTATTCATGAATTCACCTCACAATATTGCATCCTTCATGAGACCAGATTGGCTTATGACAAAGGGGTCACTTGATACAGTAACTAAATCCCATTTAGAAACACATAGCGTTGTACTGGAGGCAAAACACAATGTAATACTTGAATTTTTTTTTCATGAGCTATACATGTTCCCAGATTTAGACTCGAAGGTCTTACTTAAGGAAAGAGCAGAGCTGCAGGAAGAGCAATAAACGAGATGCTGCAGGAATACAGCGGCTAAACATCTGTTTTACAAGGGTTAAATATCTACATTGTAACACTGGTTACATCAATAGTTCTCCAATATAGGATATTACTTTACATATGTGCTCAGGATGAAAGTAAAAACCAAACAAAAAACAATTTAGGCAATTAGTTAGCGGTACTTGGAATACCTTGGAAATGAATATACTGCAATATTAAACATGGCCCATATTTCTACAGATCTTACAATGTGCCAAATAAAACCCCCCAAACATTGAGCTCAATTAACTCTCTACTGGTCCTCCTAATGCCAATGGAAACACTACCTGGAGAAAGAGCTCTCTTGTAGGTATTACTGTAATGTATGCATCCTGGAGAAAGATTTAAATTGACTAATGTAAGACTTTGCCAAATATATTATTTGTACGCAAGCTTTTGATCTCCCCAATATATCCTTTTTTTAGTGTCCATCTGAAAAGGCTCACACGTACAAAGAATATCTGCAAAATATACCTTTAATGTTGATCTATTGAGATCACTGCTTGCAAATATATTTGTCCGTACGATCATGAGAGATCAAATGCTTCATCATAATGAAACCCAATTACACATTACAGTAGTTAGAGTTAGAGATCACAATCACTTTTACTGTATAAACAAAAATATATTTACGTTTCCCAAGTACAGTACCGCCAAAATATTTCAATGTATTGTGCCCTTGTAATGCACAAGGAATATACATAAACTACCAGCTAGAAAACAACTTCACAGCACATAAACGTGAGCTGTTCCACAGATATCAACATGTGCGCTATGGTAACAGTTTCAGACAGGAAAGAAGTTTACCAAGGAGGGAAGATACATACAGTTGACATTAACACTTGATGAGGTAGCTGTTAAAGTGCATAAATATCTTGGCACTTGGCTTAGAATTCAAAGTCTTCATCAGTCATGTCAATTGCCCAGGCAAACTTGTCTCTCTGTGTCTTGTTGTATATCTTCTCAATGGGCACACCATACTTCTTACACCTGTGTACAAACGGGAAGCACACAGTTTAGGTAAATAGGCAGAAAAAAAAAAATCAGTAGGTTAACCACAAGGTGAAGACACCTCAAACACTACGCATCCTTATGCTGCGAAAAGCTAATGGACGTGCTAGATTTATAAGGAGCAAAACGACATTAACTATGCTATACAAAACTTTTAACAAGTCATTTCTCATGAGGATTCTGTATAAGGCCACATACTGCAATATACTGACAGTCTCATGACTTGAAAACACAACCCTTTCCCTCAGAGGGGCATATCCTTTCCTTTACAGTACATATCATGGTCAGGTCACACACAGGGATTTGACGCCAGAACCATTTGGTGAGCAAACACAAAAATGGATTTGAAGACCAAAAACATATTTAATGGAAGAGCTGGAAGGCTGTTGCATGCTTACGTGACGCATTTCACGCATGCACACCATCAAGAAACCACCTGATACATTGCCCATTGGGGCGACTCCAGATGTCCCTTAACATTTAACTGTGAACTGTGAAGCCAGAAAACTTAACTGTGGCGGTGAAGGGTTAACTAGGCCAATAATAAAAGGTAGTATACCCGGCTGGTCAACCCTAAACCTTGTTGGGACTGAAGGGGTTAAATTGTATGGTCACCATCATACCATGTTTTCCCCTACACTATATCTTTATTGTCTCTGTTTTGCAGCCCAAGAAGTTAGCTGCAGTAGTATTGTGAATGAATGGGAAATGTGCAAACTGTTGACGCGACACAAGGGGGAGCTTCTAGCGCTGTGTCAAGCGCTAATTGCGTAAGTGTGCCTGCGAGTAAGTGGCTGCATTGAAGATGGGTATAACTTCCTAGACCACAGACGTCGAAACCGCAAAGTCAATTGAATAAGTGGTCTGCGGTCTAGCTGAAGTACCCGAGTGCTACAATGTATCCAGCCGTCTTGTTATCCACTTAAATTGAATTGGAGAAGTGCGTCTGCGGTTACCGATCAAAACCAGCACGGATACATTGTATGCCGGCTTGTAACCCAGAACGATTATACAGGTGCGCCGACTAGTATTCTAAAACATGCCTTAAACTTGCCTTGGAAAATCTGGGGCTATCACCAACAAGATCCAGGTACATGCTGTTTACATGCTGCAACATTTCAGTGCCATTTCTGCAGAGACTAATTTTCCATCGGATTAACACAGCAGGGGTCCCTGGCAGTCCCATTCAAACCGATGGGCCATTAGTCTGTCTGCAGAAATGTCACTGAAATGTTGCAGCATGTACCTGCGTCTTGTTGGTGATTGCCCCAGATTCGGCACTACTGTAGGTCAAACCGCATCACAGAGCCCATTCAATTAAGTGAATAACTCGCGCTAGGAAAGAGCTAGCACTCTAATTTTGAGTGTAGCTAGTTTAAAGGATACCATGAACATGCATATTGGTTTTATATTTGTAGCACATACAGAACCTACATATAAAAATAACCTGTATTTCAATAGTGTTTTAAAGGTAAAGGCAGGAACCCTTTCCTGCCAGCCCGGCAATGAATCCATTAACATGACCATATGTTATGGATGAATGAACTGAGGGATTTTTCATCTCAGTACTTGAAAGGGCACCCTGCTAAATTGGTACCCCTGTGCCTAGAGAAGTCCGGAGTTGAAAAGCCTCAGAGATCCTAGGTGTTAGGGTGGACAGATTATTGTCAAGTATCAGATACCGGTGCGAAGTATGGGCACTTCACACTTGGTAGCCAAACCCCAGACTTACTGTCGCCAGGTAAGAGGTTGGGCCCGGTATGCTAAGCAGCTTAGGTGTCAGGTTGGCAAATGCTCTTAGCAGACCGGGAAGCAACTTCTGCCCGTTCTAGGAACTCCTGGCAAGTCGGGGATAGGTGGGAAAAATTGTTCCCACGGGAGGATTGGCTGGGTATGTTAAAGATAGGACCCATAACCCTATAAACATGCCTGCAGCCCAATCCTAGTCAGTTCCATCTAAGATTCACCTGATTCAACCTAGAAACGTCCAAATTCCAGTGTCAGCGGTTCCGGAGTGTGAGGGGTTAACTACACCGTAACAAAGAATTGCACCCCTCTTACAGAATTTGTTTGAGCTGGGGATTCCTGAACGAATCCTGTAAGGACTTTACGAAATTATTCCTTTCGGCGGAGATATAGGGGTGGCAAGTTGCGTCCCTAGCCAAGGACTGTCGCACGGATCAAATCACGCACCCACTTGCATTCGTGCAGGGGTATCCAGAGACTTTGTTGTTGAGTCATTCGTTCCGTGGACATTTGATTTCGTTTCCCCATCCCAGTGTTTTATCCAGTGTAATTATGATTGTGTGTTTGTCTTAAAAGGAAATAAATTACAATTTATTTTGCCCTCCTTGTGTGCTCAATCCAGAATCCCGGTATTAATGTGTTGGTAAGACCTGGTCTACCGTGACATTAACGTAACTTTATTTTTTTTTTTAATAATAGCGTGTTTTTTCTAATATACATATCTCTTTAGTACATACAGTAGTACTGCACTGCAGAATATGTTGGCCTTTTACTGTACAAACAATACAAATATAACTGGATATTCAAAAAGTTTTGAGTCACCCTCTTGATGTACAGTAAGTAAGCCAGTATAAAGTTCAACCTTTCCAGCTTTTGTTGTGTATTGTCCTCATGATAGGCCTGTGCAATATACTACATATTTTAGAAAGTTGTCTGTCTGTTCGCTATGCCTTTGGACACCTCTTAGGAAAAATCATGAAAAAAATTTGGTTACAATATCTTGAGATCAAGCAGGTTTGTGTCTGTTTGGATACAATTGGACACCATTATAAAACAAGATGGCAGACTGAACCTTTTAACACTGCACCAAATGTATTCAAATTTGGCAGGAGTGTGTACACACAAAGTGTAGTTGAGGTTTGTAAGCAAACCCTTCAAAAAAAAAAGGTCTGGAGATTTCAAAGTTAAAGTCACACGCAACCATAAATCCGGCCCGCCCCCCCCCCCCCATAGTTATGAGAGAAACAAGCAACGAAATCTCAACGACAGTCACTTAAAGTAGCGGGTCTGAATGTAGAAAATCCATGTTTTGCACATTGGTAACTTTATGTTGAACGCTCCAGGGTGGAAACCGGAAAAAACAAAGTAATTCTCCATTTATAAATGTCAGAGCGTTTTGGTTGCTTAGAATTCCCGAGTAACGCTGAGCGCTTTCAGCTAGTTGCTCAATAACTTCATTGCTAGTGGCTCATCTTACCAGGCTACAGTAATCCTGGGGTCAAGGTAGTTCAGCTTGGACGTGCCCAAGGCAATCTGTTTGTTTTCCTCTTTGTCTGTGGCCTGAAGCTTTAGCTTCATCAGCTGGTCTTCTAGTCGCTCACATTGTTTCTGCTTCTTCTCCACCTCCCTGGGTACACAGGAAAAGCAGCCACTTAAATTGCATATTTCCTCACTATAGCACCGATTACATGAATTACAGTATTGCATCAATTTACAAATTACGTCACTACTGTACATATTATTGCATGTCTGACAAGGATACAATCCCCGCCTCTCTACGTACTGTAGGTACTTCAGTTACATGACATTTTCACAATCACACGTTTCCAATATTTATATAAGATTTTGTACAAGATTAAAGTAATTTTGTATATATAAAAAATCTACATTCCTATTTCGCCAAAATCATGTATATAAAAGGATTTATGTACTGTACGATACATTTCACATTAGGTTTATGAAGAAATAGGCTACTGACAAGCTGATATGCACAGTACAAAATGGCACGTTAATATTTTGAAACTGCCTGATGGATTATGCTAGATTAAAGCCTACTGATACTGCCAGCCAATTACGGCTCCTGAGGAAGCCGAATTAGCAAAACACGTTGAGTCATGTACCGAGGAGACGGAGGGATCGCTTTGCCAAGTAGGGCCCGCCTAGAGGAGGCGACATGAGACGCCAGGAGTGAAAGTCTGTTTCTAGAGATCTGAACAGTTAAAGAGAATATATGTTATAAACGTATGTAATAGTTATAGACCAGATTAAAATGTGGGACCACTTTAGTTTTGAAAGAACCAGCGGCAGCTTGGAGAGGTGTGGGGTTGCAACGGTCGTGCTCGCCACAAACCGGGACCGGGCCGCTGGGCTGAGGTGGGGATGTGAATACACCGACCTTAGACCACGCAGACGGTTCAGGATTGCGCAGTTCGTAGTCGTTCATAGCAGGGTCAGGGTTGGAGACAGAAGAAACATCGATAACCAAGCAGGGGTTCGGCAACGGGAAGTTAGGTGAGCTTCGCTTCAGCGAAGGAGCCGCAGCAGCGCGGGAGTAGCCTCTGTGCGAGGAGCGGGAACGGCCCATGGTACCGGTCACAGCAAAGGGAGGATGCAGGCCGAACTAGGCACACCGCAGGGCAAAACTATCAGACCAGTGCTTCAGCACAGGAGTCCAAAGCAGGCCTCTGCGAGGAGAGAGAGCAGCAGACCTCAGGACTCAGAAGGAAGTTCTCTGCTATGGGAAAGGCAGCAGGCCTCAGGGAACAGGGAGCTGAAGGGTACGCTGGGGATCCAACGCTTCAGCACAGGAACAAGAACAAGACGGCCAAACAGGTAGCATGTGGCAAACAGTTACATCCTATGACAAAGGACTATGCTCGGCACTGAGGCAATGTAAGAGAACAGTATAAGAAGGCCAGCGGGCCAATCCCAGGAGAGAGGTGTGAGGGCATTCCTCCAATGACAGAGCACCGAGGCAGAACTGCAGTAACTGCCAGCACAGGTGGATGTGAGAGGAGGTTGTCTGTAAGCAGCACAGTTCTGTTAGGAAAGGGTTTCCACCAAACCCAGGAGCGGATTCCTTACAGGGCTGCACAGTAGGAGGAGCGGCCGGATGCTTTGTTAAAACTTGGGACCGTGAACAGTCTTTTGGAGTCAGATCTTAAGTGATAAGAGCTGCGCGTGGTAGGGGTAGATTGCCTAGAAAGTATTGGAAAGCAAGACAGGAAAACTGAACTTTGTGTCTAGACAAGTGATGACTGACAGTGAGGGGGCAACCAGGCTCTCAATAAAAGGTTTAAGCCCGTTTAGTTACCTCTGATCCATGGGTCATGGGTGTCAGCTCTTGAGCCCAACCGTTGTACATGCATACGGTGGAAATGTGCGACAATAAAGAATTTGTATGTTTTTGCCTTTCCAGGGATGCCAGCAAACAGGGATTGCTGGGGTATGAGTTTCAAGGGGGGTGGTTGTGGAGGAATTGTTGTTAGAATGTGCCTACTGTAGGTAGTTGGGGTCCGGAGTTGTTAGTTCCCCTAAAAATGTACCCGGGAATCATGCTAGGCACATTGTCCCGGCACCCTGCTCAGCTATTAGACGCGTAAGATCCACGTAAGATCCACGCTGTGGTGGTCCCATACAGAAGCAGGGACCTCCGCTGAGTTAATCCTCCTGGGCACCTACTGCTTTCTTGGCTGCGATCAAACCCTGGCTTGGCCACGTGCCAGCCCTCGCAAACCCTGGCTTGGCCACGTGCCAGCCCTCGCAAACCCTGGCGGCCACGGAGGCAGTACGTTTTGATACATCAGTAGCAGGTGTTCTCTTGGTATTTTCAGCTAAGCTGTAATTATTTTGGTGATCACCTTTGGCTTGTACGACTTGTCTAATGATTGAAATTAGGGTTGTGATGAGGGGTCCTTTCTAGTCTTCAGTGTCAGAGCCTATGCAGTGATATCTTATAGCCCGACTGTGTATGATGGCTCGTTTTGTATGAGTGGGATGGAAACTGGAGTGTAAAAGGTAACTACATCTGTCTGTGGGTTTCTTGTATACAGAAGTGTGTAGTTTTGCATTGCTTCATTGTTCCTCATGTACCCCGATTTTACTAGGACACCAAGTAATCTATTTTCAGCTTGACGGATGGAACGAGTTGAAAGATTTGTGAAATGGTTTCATATTTTCTTCTCCCTCTGTCCATATTATAGATTTATCAATATACAGTATCCGTAGTTTTTGGTGGCGTGTAGCTAGGAATCTCTGCTCAATATCTGCCATAAAAAGATTAGCATATTGCGGGGGCCATCCTGGTGACCACCGCTGTCTACATTGGTTGTAGGTAAATGTCCTTGTAAAAGATAAAAGTAGGCGTGTGAGAGAATATATTCCATACGTTTGGGAATGACTTCAGCAGTGTATTTCTGGTCCATGGGAGATCAGGCATGTATCCATGCCACCCTTGTGAGTTATGTTACTGCACAGGGAGCCTACATTCATGGTAACCAGTAGATGGGTGGTAGTTGCTTAATGTGATTAAGTGCAATAAGGAAAGTGTGTGTTTTGTATGAAGCGCTTGCTGCTTATGACTAATGGCTTGAGGATATCCTCCACTTGGGCTACTTGTTCAGGGAGTGTATCCACACCTGTTCTAATTGACCTGCCTGGGATTCGCAGGATTTTGGGAAACCTGGAAAGGTACTAACCCCGTGTTGCAGATACTGGTGGCAATTCCTTTAGGCCTGATTTATTAAGATTTCAGTTGCTTTGTATACTCCTGGGTTGGCCCATGGGTCAGTTTATTGCGGTAGGCGCGGCCTGGGTTTTTGGACACGTGTTCAGACTTTGCTTTCTCCGGCTCTCCGCGGTTCTTCCTTTGCGTGGTCATTTCTTCTGATCCTTTACCATTGTGACCTTCTCTAGTTTCTAGTGCAGACCGAGCACTTCTTCCGCTTGATTAACATTGGCAATGCTCTAAGTGCAGGGTTTGGGGTATGGTGTATTTGGGGCCTACTAGATGTTTCTTTTCACAGAGTTGATAAATCAGCACATTTCTCAGTTTCTCACTGGTACATTTGCAGAGTTTTTCAGCGTATTGTGAATGGTGCGTTGTTGCAAATCTGTTTTAAAACCTAAATTTCTTTGGAACCAGCTCCATTCTCTTACAGTCTGATAGCAATGAAGTGTCACAGTGGAGTAGTGTTTCCTGTATAATCAGTTACAGTAGGGTCTTAATGCAGCATTTTCCATCACTATATTGAAGTAGCCATTTTAATCCAGTTGCAATAGTGCAAACAAAATAAAATGAATACTTCAATATTATCCGACTAGCACCCTCTCTATCCATCTTTAAGACCCACCTCAAAACACACATGCATAAGGAAGCATGAGTAGCTCCGTGGCTGATAATGAACAACACCTACATAAAGCTTGGTCCCTTGCAGACGCACTTACCAGAACACCCTCCTACTGTCTCTGTACGTTCTTCCTAGTTAGATTGTAAGCTCTTCGGAGCAGGGACTTTTTTTTCTAAATGGTACATTGGTCTGAAGCACTTCTCCCCTTTGTGTTATTTGTATTTGTTATTTATAAGATTGTCACGTGTATTACTGCTGTGAAGCGCTATGTAAATTAATGGCGCTATATAAATAAAGACATACATACATTTTATGCGGACTAACGATTGGCGTTATACCACAAACACTCAATATAAATGTCATCCATATTCCAACAAAGCGGACAAATTAAATCCTTACTTTCTGGACTTCTCGTCTTGCCTGACTTTGTGGTCACACTTTGCTTTCTTTAGCTCACTCTTGGCATCTCTCAGCTGTTCCTTCTTCGCATCAATCTGCAAGCACAAAAAGGTGAAATGGTAACACTAAGCGTAACAGTCTGATCTGTGGAGAATGTACGGTTAGACCCCTCTCTGTCAGAGAAGACCACTATTGACTACAAGGCAACACCAAACCTTTGACTACCAACTTACTATGTAACAAGCACTTTCACATTCATTATCATTTGATGCCCTCAAGCCAGAGAAATTCTAGTAAAATTCATAGGGTTATTCTCTCACCATTCATAGAATAAAGGACAGGATCCACTTCGAAAATTGCATTTAAGTGGAAATTATGTAATTAATACTACAATAAGACCGTTAATAGTACTACATTACAATAAAAGCAAGTCCAATCTGAAACTTTATGAACACGAGAAGTATTAGTGTAAAAAGAAAAACAAATCTAACAGTGGATAAACGTTATGAAAGTGGTGTAAGAAGAAAGTGTATAATTGATGCAAGTGTCAAGATATGAATCAATACATGAATCTAAAACACTCAGCAGTTACATTCCCTTGAAGGGAAAGTTACTAACTTACTGTTTCAGATTGTTTTCATTCTTATTTTGACATTTAATCCATTTTACACTTGTATATAATGTCCACTTCAATGCATTTGTTAAAGTAGGTTCTGCCCTTCTGTATTCTATCAATAATCTACATTTTACCCACTAATTCTACCCCTCCTCATGACCGTATCTGAGTGGCCCAAATGTATATTGAAAATAATTGCAGTTGAGGACCAGACATTGAGAAATTCAAGGTCCATCCGTGTTATTTTTTTCACCACTTAGAACAGCTGCTGCCTTCATCATAGGAAATACAGCAGGAACAAGGCTGGTATGACATGCTTATAAATTGTATTATGTCCCTGAATCACCATAAGGAAGGAGACAACGTAACACACTGTTGCTTAGGAGAATGATGGCAAGCACGGACAAGAAACTTTCCTTCCCTCTGAATAGATGCGGAGACTTACAATAGCACACTGTTGACTTCCCAGCTCATGCTTCGAAGAAAGCACTGCCCTATAATGTTATTTCCAAAAGCATTGTATACACAATACATTTGCACACTTTAAGACAGGCACGTTCCAAACATGTGTCAATCTTTATTTTTAAACCGGAGATCAATTTTCTCCATCTACATGCAAAATTAATGACCCATTTTACCGCAGGGGTGCGCAACCCGTGGCCTGTTGGCACGTTCCTGGGGGCCGCCAAAGGATAACGTCGTATATGCCTGAATAGGGGGTATGTCCTTATTCAGGCATCTACGATATCATCATCCAGGCTGAATGAAGCGGAGAGAGAGAAGTTCTGACTACTCGGAGGAGGGGGGGGGGGGGGGGGTGTTTTTTCCCGTTGTGTTATAGTATGTCACAGGTTTTGTAAAGCGCCATGTACCTGGACAGTACTATATAAAAGATATACATACATGTACAATGGTGCGTAACACACTATATTATAATTCTGAAGCACTTTGAGTCCCAATGGGAGAAAAGCGCTAGATGAAATAGTGATTACTAGCTGATATACCCGGCGTTGCCCGGGATGTAATTTTCCCAGTTCCCCCCTCTTTCTCCCCATTCACCTCTCTCTCTCCCCCTTCCCCTCCCTTGCATCTCACAGCACTCTCCCCCCCCCTCTCCCTTCCCTCACATCACTCTCCCCCCTGCACCTCACATCACTCTCCCCCCCCCCCTGCACCTCACTCACAGCACACCTCACTCACACTCTCCCCACCCCTGCAGCTGACATGACTGTCGCGCCCCCCCCTCCCCCGCACCTCATAGCACTCTCCCCCCACCTGCACCTCACATCACTCTCCACCCTGTGCGTGAGGTGGCGGTTGGCAGGTGGAGGGTGTGAGGTGGCTGGAGGTGAGGCTATGCGGCGGCAGGGCGTGTGGAGGGGGTGAGGCGGGCAGTGGGTGTGAGGTGGCGGTGCGGGCGGTGGGTGTGCGGTGGCGGCCCTCGGTGAGCAGGATGTGAGGTGCAGGACGGTACATTGTGTGGCTGCACAGCGTGTGGCTCTCGTGTGAGGAGGCTGTGAGGGTGAGGGCGTGTGTAGCTGTGTTTCTGACGTCACCCCACCCCGCAGGCCAATCAGAGCGGCTGAATGAGCCGCCGCCAATCAGCAAGCGCAGAGACCCACAGAAACAAATTTTCAGTTATATATATATTACCCATTGTCCCACTGCATGAATATATGTGCTCTCTGATTAGCACAGAATGAGAGAACAGTTTGTATTTACAGTACCTTTGCTTGCAGATTTTGCATAGATTTTTCATAGGTCTTGGGAAGCGCCCTCTGGTGGTTACAGAGGAGCGCAACAGCGCGGTTTGCCCGGTTGTAAGACAGGATTTTTGCCGCGACGTTGTCCTCGGCTGTTAGAACAAGAAGACTGATCATCACCAGTGAAACCAGGCGCTAAAGGGTCTAAATAAACTCCCTCAGGAGAAGGTACACAAACACCCCATCACTGCCAACACACAAAACAAGCAGAAAGCATGGATCTCCACCGCATGATCTTCACAGCCAGCCACACTACAAGAGGCCGAGACACAAACCAGAGATCTGCGCAGTATGTGGGGTCATTGGAATATATAGGAGAGAGAATCTCTCAGGGACAGAACGTCTCCCGTCAATGAGGAAACATGAGAAAAGCCGACAGGGAATGCAGTACCGCAGGCGTACTCCGAGCCAGTCCTCAAGACAACCAGGTTTTAAGAACATCCCAGCTTCAGCACAGGTGGCTCAGTCGAAGACGGAGCAACTGATTGAGCCACCTGTGCAAAAGCAGTGACTGATTGAACCACCTGTGCTGAGGCAGGGATACCCTGAAAACCTGACCTGGGGGTGGGCAGGGTTATTCTTGGGAACTGGAGCTGAGAACCTCTGCAGTACCGGTTGCGAGCAGAACACCCAGGTGCCCCACACTTGCCGTTGGTTAACGCCTGGAGCTGGAGCTGCAGGGTAATGGAAGCGTTATACGTTCTGAAAACCTTGGCTGTCAATCCGTCCATCAGTTCCTGAAGATGTTTGTTGACAGTGTGGGTCTGTGTTAGAGAGAATAGGGAGGTGGGTTAGCACTACTCAGAAAAGTCTTCCCACTGTGCCTGTGTTATACAGTATGGGTGCGCGAGATTTAAAAAAATTAATTTGGGGGTGGAAGGGGCGCGCGAGACCTCTGTATGGCTGTTATTATACTAAGCGCTGGTGCGCGCGAGGCAATGATAAATACCCATCTCCCTATGACAGTTTATCCAGTGCCGACGCGCGCAGACAGCGTTGGCGCGGCAGCTGTGTGGAAATACAAAGAAATTTGTATTTTCGAGCGGCTGCCGTGCCACGTGACACTGTGAGCCAATCACAGTGCGGGCCTACCGTTGTGCCGTCATGGCCACGCGCGTCACCGTTTGGCCGATAGGCACTAAACACGCGCGCTGCGTGCCTGCGCAACACTGTGCGTGCGCCTGTGCTTACTATATTACATGCTTAGGTCCGCGCTTATTGCCCCGGCGACGTGACAACAAATGTATTAAACCCGTCGCGTGCGCTTATAGTAGGAGCGATGCGACGGCACAACGGCAGCGTCGCCGTTACTATAAGCGCGGCCTAATTACCATGGCTTCGGGCGACGCATCGCGACATGACCCCGCTGCGTCATTTGACACATGTTTCTAGGTAAGGGGGGAGAGAGGGAGCGCGAGCATTGAGGCTGAGCAGGCAGGGGGGTGCAGCGCCGAAAGTTTGCGCACCAATGTTATACAGAGCTGTGGATGTCCCAATCATGCCACAAAATAATACAAAGGTTAACTATACACGATGCACAGAAAAGCCCATTTGGCCCATTTAGTCCTCTTAGTTGTCCCCATTGTCTACATAGTCTAGAAGACCTTAAAAGCAGTTTCCAATTTCCTACTCTGTCTTCCTTTCCCATCACTTCTGAAAAGCTGTTCCACACCGTTACTATTTCATTGTGAAAGATGGTTTATTCATAAGGCATTAAGATTGGCATAGCAGACTACGCCTTGTCACTGCATTAGCCGGACATTTGTGCATTGAGATAGTTGTGACAATTGTTGTATTATGTCAAATTAAAAGTCAATAAGATATACACAACACTTTAGGACAACAGGCTTGCTATGTACGTCTCCCTTCTTCCTAGAATTCACCATTAAAAAAAAAAATAAGTGTAAAAATTACCATTTCCTGTACATTTCAAAACAGACAAACCTTCCCGAGTCCAGAGAATGGAAATGAGATGCGTACCTGCATCAGTGATGTAACCTGCTCAGCATATCATGGTAGCTAGCGTTACCTATCACACCGTTACCTGCGACAGGAAACCGTTTCACTTACATTCAGACGATCAAAGAGATCATCCTCTGGCCCTTTGTTTTCCATGAAAAGCTTCAGGTTCTTGAACACCTGTAGCAACGAGATAATACAGAGGAACAATGATAGTTTAAGTACAATTCTCTTGTATCTACCGTTTGCTGCATTCCCGTAAACTCAATTTATAACAGCAGTTTGCTTATGGAACGAGGATAATCTTCACTCTTCCTTCACACAAAAAGACACGTAGCTATGTAATCAAAATCCAAATGTACTACAAAGGTTTGAGTAAATAGCATAAAACAGGCATGGTATGATGCCCCGTTAGACCAAGGCCCCACCCCCCTCCCTTTTTGGAAGTGATTGGAAGGTATTGATTTTGCTGCCCGGAGAGGCCAGCAAAACAATGTGCACCAGACCCCACTAGACGTGAAAGGGTTAAAGGTCAGCCCTTTTGGGGGAGTGAAGAACATTACCAGTAATTGTCCGCTGTCCATGTTTATTGTGGCTGTGTAGTCCTAGATACTGTATGCATGTTAATCTTTAACGGGTGTTGTGATGAGGGAGACAGATTCCAGGCATGTATCGGCCTATACAAAATGATGGCAGTCTGACCTCAGGTACTTGCTGGGTTTTGGGAATAACACAAGGCCGCAGAAGTTCTGCCTGCAGACCGTTCGGATACTTATGCAGACCGTTCGGGTACTTAATGGGAGCCTAAAGTATATAGCAGGGGTGGCGAACTCCACTCCTCAAGACCTACCAACAGCTCAGGTTTTCAGGATATCCCTGCTTCAGCACAGGTGCTGGTCAAAGACAGCCACCTGTGCTGAAGCAGGGATATCCTGAAAACCCAACCTGGTGGCAAGCTCTTGAGAACTGGAGTTGGTCACCCCTGGTATATAGTAAGGACCAATGCAGGCAGCAAGTCTGGAAACGTTCCCATGGGATAAACCTATCTGGGTCTTTTATTGCTAAGCCCCGCATGTCCTGGGTCACAGATCCCTACAGGACAACTTGTCAGCTAATGATGTCACCATTCCCGGGAAGGGGGCACTGCAGCTCTGATGTCACCGTTCCTGGGAAGGGGGCACTGCTGCTCTGATATTACCGTTCCCGGGAAGGGGGCACTGCTGCTCTGATATTACCGTTCCCGGGAAGGGGGCACTGCTGCTCTGATATTACCGTTCCCGGGAAGGGGGCACTGCAGCTCTGATGTCACCGTTCCCGGGAAGGGGGCACTGCAGCTCTGATATTACCGTTCCCGGGAAGGGGGCACTGCTGCTCTGATGTCACCGTTCCCGGGAAGGGGGAACTGCTGCTCTGATATTACCGTTCCCGGGAAGGGGGCACTGCTGCTCTGATATTGGGATGTTTGATCCTTCTCACAGGCAGCAAATACACAGGCGCAATCCCATTTACTTTGTCAAATCGCTTTCTATTTCAAATCAAGTTGTTTTGTCCAAAAAGTGCACGTTATTCTCCGGTTTCTAATCTGAAGAACAAACGTTATTAGAAGTTACATTTTTCAGCAAGGTTTCCCATTGGCTTCCATGTTAACCTGTTCAGTGCCCCCAACGACGTGCACTGTACATCACTGGCTTTTGCTGGTGTTTTTAGGGTCCGTACGCATACTACACTGAAGGGTGGGGAAGGTATCACATGTCCCCTCCGACATGTGATCAGGACGGGCCCCAAGCACTGTGGCCATGGAGGTGAAACAGATTTAAATATACTTCTGGCTGACAGAATGGGGAGATAAATGCAAGCAACCACCCAGATGTAGCCCAATAACCCTTTGCATGCCGGGGGGGGGGGGGGGGGACCAGAGTGCAAAGGGATGACGTGATCGCTACACAACAAACAGAACACAGAGGCGTCCTCACATTCCACAGCATTACAGAAGGCTTCCTAGGCTCCTAACAGGATCTCCCCTAGAAAGATGAGCAGGAACTTTGATGTACCTACGTCATGGGGTCCCTGGAGTGCCAGACCCCAGGGTGTAGGAGCTATGTCTCAAGGGCCCCCAAAGGGTTAAGCAGATCACTTCCATTAGTACAGGTTGGTCGCTAAGGTAGACTTGCCATTTACTGCCACAGTATCTAGCAGACGAAAGGTCATTACAGCGCTAGTAAAAGAACAGGTGGTCAGGATGCCCTTACCTCCTTCTCCACTTCGACTTTATTGTAGTATCGGATAGAGTCTTTCCCCAGGAAGTCGAACTCCACTACGTGTTGCTGTCCGTCCAGCTGTGAGTGCAGCTTAATGTGCTCCACCCGCAGGGAGCAGCAGCCCACGGTATCCGCACTCTCCCCTTCTTCCTTCTCATTACCCGCTCTGAGAGCCAGCTGTCAGGAGGGAGAACACATCACCGGGTCACGTCACTTTCACCTTCATGCCCCTCACCCAGCTGCTTAATGGACAAGGAGCCTCGAGAACCGACACAGAAGCTTACTAGCATTGAATGTAAAAGGCTAGAAAACGCCTCTCAAAACAGCACATGGAAAGGAAGCAGGCGGTGGGGAGGGGGTCGCCAGAGCTGGATTGCTGTTATTACAGCTCCGGGACCCCCACTCCCCGAGATGATTACAGGAGGGGGTGCCGTCGGTACTTCCAGGAGGTTTAAATCCCTTGTGTTATGTGGGCCAATAGAAAGCTGCGACGGGTGATGTTGACGCTTCTTATTGGTGCGTGTAACGGGAAATGTATCCCTCCATTTTGTTCCTCCGGGAGGGGACAGTAAGAGGCAGTATTGCACTGCTGAACGTCGGACCATATGGCACATTAAAGAATTCGGGATTAAGTTCGTGTGCCTGCCTCCTGTTTGGATTTCCCTGGACACAGCGCACCGGCAGCTAAGTACCCCGCTCCTAGCCCACTTTTCGAGTGCATGCATAAAACCCCTCGTCATAGTAACCAGCGGCCCCTTCTCAAGTATGTATCTAGGGAAGCAAGAATTAGCTTTAATTACTGTGGTTCGGGCCCAGAGACCCCTTGTTTCCTAAAACCAGGAAGGGGAGGGAGGAAAGAGAAAGCCCAGAGACCCCTTGTTTCCTAAAACGAGGAAGGGGAGGGAGGAAAGAGAAAGCCCAGAGACCCCTTGTTTCCTAAAACCAGGAAGGGGAGGGAGGAAAGAGAAAGCCCAGAGACCCCTTGTTTCCTACAGCTAGGAAGGGGAGGGAGGAAAGAGAAAGCCCAGAGACCCCTTGTTTCCTACAGCAAGGAAGGGGAGGGAGGAAAGAGAAAGCCCAGAGACCCCTTGTTTCCTAAAATCAGGAAGGGGAGGGAGGAAAGAGAAAGCCCAGAGGGGTTTCCTTTAAAGCAGCAATACTATGTCTCCCCTCCCTTTATATGTTAAGCACGTGTAAAATTCTACATTCTTACCTACGCTGGAAATTGTTTGGTGCTCCTGTTATAAATCCTGATTGTGTGATCAACATAATGGCGGCTTCAGTTAGTGTAACTCAGCAACTACCATGTATCCTGATATTACCAAGGTAAGATTATCTATCTATTGTTACAGTTAAAAGCGCAAACTGCTGGGAACATTTGCAACACTTTCCTGCTTGGGATAATTTGTTGCAATTATCTTGCACTGCTGGGGAGGTGTGTTAACCTGCTATAGAATTCAAAGGATGCTTTAAAACTCATTAAAAATGGCATGAATAGTTAATTAAAAAAAAAAAAAAAATGGAAAAACTGCAGTAAGTTAAAAAGAAGAAAAACATGCAACATTTCTCATCTTTTGCCGCTTTAAAGATTGAGTAAATACGGGTGACTTTGTACCTTATCAATGAAATAGAGCGCCACTGCTCGCTGTCTTTTCTTCATCTCGCGGGATTTCCAGTCCACTCGATACTGAGATCGGATCCGATCCACTACACCCTTCAGGCGCCGAGCGATTTCATACTTCTGCCAGTCCTTCTCCCCCTGTGACAAAGTGACAAAGAGACCATGTCCGCTATCCAACCGCCCTCATTGCTGCTTAAATGATTTAGTTGTTTTAATGATTGGTCACGTAGAGCCGGCAATATCTCAACATGGAAGATCTCCCTATATCTTGAATACGAGTTTGTGATTAATAAAGTACTGTATTTTCATTGGGCAGATTTGTGGTGTAGCAACAGACAACACCAACCAATATTTATTCTTATACAGGTTTGATACGGTGTTGTCCTCTATATATAGGACGTTGGACAAATCCTTGCTTTAGTCAGCTTACAAATCTTTTGGTGCCTGCGGCACAGTAATATGAAGTGACTTTTCCAAGGCACACAAGGACACAAACAGAACCATATTGATCACAAGGAGTAACCTACATACCCGAGAAGGTGATGTCCCTGGGCAGCTTAAAGCGCCTATGTCACACAGGTCGAAAGGAAGCCACAAAGGATGATGTTGCGTCTTCCTATCGGCCAACAGGACATTTAAACTGCCCTATTGGGTGCCCAGCCGGAACACCCACCGGGGGTACCTTTCAAGGTATGTACATCAGGAGGCAGGGGGTCCCGGGAGCAGAAACAACATGGTTCATATCCAGAGACCCCACGAAGCCTCTACACACGTTTCTCTACAGACAAAATTGGCATAAACTCTAGACGTTTTAACTACCGTCAATTCACTGTTGGGAAAAGGGAACACGCTAAAATTGCGTTACCAAAGAATTTCCCATGAAAACTCACAACATCTGTTCAGCACAGCCTCCAGTAAACAGGCTGCCATGAGTGACATTCATAGGTATCCTGGGAACTTCTAAACATATATGGGACTTTAAAGCACTTGCAATATCGAACAGCAGCAGGGTCTGTGGGACGGCTCATACATAAATATAATCAACACTATTTGAGCAAAGCAAACGTGCCAGGTACGTTATAGCACATGGGTTCAACAAACGCAAGGAGATTCGCAGAATGAAAACCTCCTGATACGGGAGGAAGTAAAACAGATTGTAACAGATATTCGTAATGCCATATAACATGACCAACATGAATTGGAAGGTATTACTCTAACACAGGGCTGCGCAAAATGGGGGGCGCGAGATTTTTTGGGGGGGGAACCCGGCAAATACAGAGGCCCCGCATTTAAATTAAATGCCGGGCAGGGCGCGCAAGGCCTCTGTAACTCACTTACCTGGTCTCCGGCGGCATCTGCCATGGCAACGCGGCATCAAGGTAAGAGTGGAGGGAGCGAGCAGGCAGGGGGGGTGCAAGAAAAAACACGCTTGCGCACCCCTAACACACTAACCTTGAGTTTAGAGCTAGGATTTAACATAATGTACTTGATGGAGCCCTGGATATTTTCAGTCCATGATGCCAGCCAGGTGACTGTATTGTCACTGCGCACTTCTTTCCACCTGTGACCCGGAGGGGGATCTGGAACCTTGGACTCTCTGCGAGAGGAAAACACACACGCCTCAGTTTCACAAGTCCGGATTGTAGTTCTTTATTGTAGCAATGAGGCTGGAAACACTCAGAACAACTAACATATCACAGAAGCAGCTTATGGAGTAAAATCTCATACTCTGTAGTATTTACAGTAGTATCACACACACTTTAATTAAAAGACAGCTCTCTCATAAGCCACTTTGGGCCAGATTTAGAGTTGTACTCTCCAAAAGCAAGAGGCGCGGGGGACTGTACAAAAAATAGGAAATCTATATCAAGTAGTAACATCAGTGAAATGGTGAACAAATATAGAAAATACCCTCCAATGGTTCTACTCACAATGTTGCGGGGTATTAAAGGCAAAATCCAAAACTCAGTGGCAATCCTGATAATCTTGGTTATGAAGTGGGTGATTCTGTGATGTGCTCATGTGAAAGAAGAAAAACACAGCAATGGTGTAGATAGTAACAACAATTTTTACCACAAACTTCCAATTCAAGGCTTAGCTCAGATATATACGGGCATTTGTGTGTATGATGTCCCAGGGACTCGGTAAGATGCAGTCTCACCGTCCGCTCGACATCCACCGCTCGCCTCCACGCCCGTGAGTCCCGTTACTTCACTTCTGGTGACTGCACTTACGTTTTGCAATGTCCGGTTGCAGCTACACGGAGGGGGGGAGGGGGGAGGGTGAAGCCAATGCTTGTGCTGTCCAGATCCTCTGCTGTCACCGGTGAAACTCCAACACTCTGCGCGTTTCGCAAGAATCGCTTTGTCACGAGTATTGGTCACCACCCACTTCTAAAGGTTGTATACCTTTATTCTAATTGGAGTTTCCCATCTAGCACATTAAAAACATCATTAAAAAAGCATTGACATGTGGTTAAAAATGATCCTCTACTTAAAGATTGTGTTCCGGAAACACTGAATGTCATTTTTATACATGCAAATAATTTACAGAATACATTTTGCCTTTAAAACCCCCCAACATTGTGAGTAGAACCGTTGTAGGGCATTTTCTATATTTTTTTCACCATTTCACTGATGTTGCTGCTTTATATAGTTTTCCTATTTTTTGGGCAGTCCCCCGCGCCTCTTGCTTTTGGAGAGTAAGCTGTTAGAAGACCTATGGAACAGTCTTACAAGGGTTGAGTGGAGGAATATCTTGTTAAACTAAATACTATATTGCACTTTTGGTCACTAGTTTTTCACATTATATTCACTGTGCACGTTATCACTGTGAGCGTTCGGAGCGCCACCTATTGTTTGGTTGCCAGATTTAGAGTTGGCAAACGCCGTGTAATCGGAGTGCAAGCAATGCGTGCGTGCTAACAATGCGTGCGTGCTAACAATGCATGCGTGCCAACGGCTGATATGCGACTCGTAAAAGTGTTTCGAGTTGGCAAATATAAATAAGTACGTGTAGGAGCAAGAGACTGTGGGGTCACCAATATAACGATGCGACAGGGGGATCGCAGGCACATCTACTCCCAATATATTTACATCAGCCCAGCATGGATGTGCACACGTTAAATAGCTCCCGTTCTTCATTTAGAACCCCTTCTCAATGATGCCCCTACAGGGGACAGGTGCTAAGCAGACTACACTACAAGAACCCGAAATTTAGCAGAGGTTAAACTTGGACGTACTGTGTGTCTTTTTTTCAACCTCATCAACTATGCAACATACACATTCTGAAGCTATGGTTGTAGCTGCCGCTCTATTGATGTGCAGGTGGTACCTGGCAATGCTTGATATTCTGGAGAATCGACCAAGACCCCAGAAAAGGGAAATCTTTCATAGGGCTATAGTTAAAGTGGCATGCCTGATGAGTTAGCCCAGAGCCTGACACCTCACATCAAAGGTTTGCGCAGAAGGCGGATTAAAATATACAGCTGTGCCTCATGATCAAACTACTGTCTGCAGAGCCTCCCACTGCTGAGGTCTGCTGAACATGGAGGGCAGTCGCCCAAATACCATGTTTGTAAGGGTTAACGCAATTAAGAGCAAAGGTTACTCCGATGTAATCATTACACACGTATGATTGCAAGAGATCAAAATAAAGCATGGCCAGTAGCACTTATCTAGAAAAGTGGTCATCCATCCATCCATTCCCTTTATTTGGTGGCTTTCTCTGCACTCTAGAGTTTCATAATGTCTTTTCTAAGGAGTGGTGCCCAAAATTGTACTCCATATTCGAGGTGTGCTCTTACGAATGCTTTATATGAAGGGGCATAATTATGTTTACTTCCCTTCCATCGTCCTTTTAATGCAAGATAAGACATTATTTCCCTTTGCCGCTACCATATGACTTAATCCTTCTCCATCAAGGACATACCCTAATTTAGCCCCATTTGAATTTTAAAGCGCCTGTTTATTCTCCCCAAATACATAACCTTACATTTATCTGTATTAAACCTAATCTGCTATTTACCTGCCAAAGTTTCCAGTCTCTCCAAATCATTCTGGAGAGAAATTACATCCTGCTCTGATTCTATTACCTTACACAATTTAGTATCATCAGCAAAGATGGAGACTTTGCTCTTGATCCCAACCTCAAGGTCATTAATAAACAAGTTAAAAAGCAGGGGTCCCAGTATCGATCCTTGAGGTACTCCACTCACGACTTTAGCCCAACCTGAAAAAGTTCCATTTATGACAACCCTCTGTTGTCTGTCCTTCAACCAGTTTTCAATCCAGGTGCATATATTTTTACTGAGTCCAATTTGCTTTATTTTGTACACAAACCTCGTGTGAAACCATATCAAAAGCCTTTGCAAAATCTAAGCAGACCACATTACCTCCTCAATGAAACTAATAAGGTTAGTTTGGCATGAGCTATCCTTCATAAATCCATGAAGACTATTACGTACTGTATAATTTTGTTTTAAAATTAGGTATTCCTGAATATTATCCCATACTAAATCTTCAAGTATCTTCCCCACTATTTAAGTCGGGCTTACAGGTCTGTAGTTCCCTGGTTGTGATCTAGCCCTCTTTTTAAATATAGGCACCACATCTGCTTTACACCAATACTGTGGTACTGAGCCTGTGGAAATGGAGTCCTTGAATATTAAATATAATGTTTTGACTATTATTTAACTTAACTCCTTAAGGACTTTGATGTATACCATTGGGACCAGGTGCCTTATTTACTTTCCTTTTATCAAGCCGCGTATGAACTTCTGCCTCAGTTAACCAATTGTTCATTAATATGGATCTTGTGGCTTCCTCCTGCGGCACTACTATTGAACTTGATTCTTCCCTGGTAAACACAGGCAAAGAATTTGTTCAATACCTCTGCTTTTCCCTTATCTCCAATAATCTGCCTGCCCACCTCACACTGAAAGGGTATACATTTACCTATATTTTCTTCTCACATTTTTTTGTTATTAAGGTACTTAAACTTTTTAGGGTTGATCTTGCTTTTTATTGCAATCCTTTTTTCATTATCCATCTTTGCTCATTTGATTGCCCTTTTGCAACATATGCCGTTATGGCTTTCACAACATGTGTGTGTGTGGGGAAATAAAAAGTAAGAATCATTCAGCAACATTGAAATGGCCCCTTAATTCTCCTTTAATTTCTGAATCATTTTAATGAACAAAAAAAAAAATTCTCTCTTTCATGATCTTAAAGGATATAGCTGGATTCTCCCGTCAATTACTCTCCTGCGTTCATACAGAACGCCACAAAGTACAGCTAAACCCCGTTATAACGCGGTCCTCGGGGTCCACCCCGAGACCACCGCATTACTAACGGGGTCGCGCTAATTTAAAAAAAAAAAAAATGGCCGCCGCATCAGTGTTTTTACCCGCGGTCCCGGCTTCCCCCTGCCACCGCGTGACAGGAGATGGGAGGGGGGATTCCCCTCCGGTTCCGGCTCCCCCTGCCACCGCGTGACAGGAGATGGGAGGGGGGATTCCCCTCCGGTCCGGCTCCCCCTGCCACCGCGTGACAGGAGATGGGAGGGGGGATTCCCCTCCGGTTCCGGCTCCCCCTGCCACCGCGTGACAGGAGATGGGAGGGGGGATTCCCCTCCGGTCCGGCTCCCCCTGCCACCGCGTGACAGGAGATGGGAGGGGGGATTCCCCTCCGGTCCGGCTCCCCCCGCCGCAGCACAGGGCCCTCGCGCCGCAATACAGGGCCCCCTGGCCCTGCCGTAGCGCAGGGTCGTCCTGCCCCCCCCCCCCCCCATGCCCCCCCGCGCTGCACCGGGCCATCCCACCAGCCCCCGCAGCATCGGGGGCCCCCGCAGCAGCCATCATCCCCCTCCACCGCAGCACCACCCCCACCCTGCAGCCACATGCCTCAAAAATCATCCCCAAGGTAAGGTAAGGCTGATTTATGTATAAGTGTAGTGTGTGTGTGTGTGTGTGTGTGTGTGTCAGTGTGAGCAGTGTGTGTGCAGTGTGAGCAATGAGCAGTGTGTCAGTGTGTGCAGTGTGAGCAATGAGCAGTGTGTGTGCAGTGTGCAGTGTGTGTCAGTGTGTGTGCAGTGTGAGCAGTGTGTCAGTGTGTGCAGTGTGAGCAATGAGCAGTGTGTGTCAGTGTGAGCAGTGTGTGTGCAGTGTGTGTGCAGTGTGAGCAATGAGCAGTGTGTCAGTGTGTGCAGTGTGAGCAATGAGCAGTGTGTGTGCAGTGTGCAGTGTGTGTGCAGTGTGAGCAATGAGCAGTGTGTCAGTGTGAGCAGTGTGTGTGCAGTGTGAGTGCAGTGTGAGCAATGAGCAGTGTGTCAGTGTGTGTGCAGTGTGAGGTGTGTGCAGTGTGAGCAATGAGCAGTGTGTGTGCAGTGTGCAGTGTGCAGTGTGCGTCAGTGTGAGCAGTGTGTGTGCAGTGTGAGCAATGAGCAGTGTGTGTGTGTAGTGTGCAGTGTGTGTGCAGTGTGTGTGCAGTGTGTCAGTGTGTGCAATGAGCAGTGTGTGTGCAGTGTGCAGTGTGCAGTGTGTGTGTAGTGTGTCAGTGTGTGCAGTGTGAGCAGTGTGCAGTGTGAGCAGTGTGCAGTGTGCGTGCAGTGAGTGTGTGCAGTGTGCAAAAAAAAAAAAAATTTTAAAACGGGAGCCATGGGAAAACCGCGTTATAACCGAATCGCGGTATAGCGAGGCGCGTTATAACGGGGTTTAGCTGTATTAGGTACTTGCCCAACAAATGATTAGCATTGCCATCAGTAAACATGCACTCACTTGCTACAGTTTATGATGACATCCTCTGGCATTATCCTGGTCTTCAGCATTCCCATCTTGGGGTGGTCTCCGCGGCCCCGGAAAAGGCCTGGCGGCTCGGTCTTGAAGTTCCCGATCTTCTCCCGATGCCCGTCCAGCATACAGAAGCCATACTCCTCCTGGATCTTACTCGACTCTTCCTTCAGTTTCTGGCCAAAGACTAACACATTAAAGGGCTATCCAAGATTTTTTTTTTTTTTTTTTTTTAACTTCCTCCCCCTACACAGTGACCTGTAAACACTGTTCATGATGTTAAGCAGTGTGGACAAAAAGGCCCATATGATCATAGGCAACATGGTGCAATAACATAATGGTGTCACTGAAATAAATAGGATTTTAGTTCATCTGAAACAATGTTTTTAGTCGCAGAACTGCCCCACTTTTGCTTTGATAGACTATATATATACACACACAAGCTATCAGGGTATTGAGTGTTAGGGGACCGACACCATTCCGCACAACATTGAGAAGCGCTGACATACCCCTTCTGGTGTGCATGGAATTGGAGGCCCAGCTTAACCCATCTCAAACTCCTATGGCAGATATGGATACTATAGCTACAAACAGTGTTAATAAATATGCATGCAATTTCTTGCACTTGCCTACACAAGTATATAATATTTAATTATACGTCATCTGATTTCAAACAGACCATGGAAGGAAGACGCCTTCAGGAAAAATGAATAAATATTTGTCTTTTTTTTGTAAATGTCACAGTTCAATAAAATAATTAACGGTCTGTACAGTGTTTCTCACGACTTGTGAGCAGTGAACTACCATTCTATTTTGGCCGCTTTTCCCCCCTTGCTGCCAATTTGCAGAGGCCGTGCGCCTCGTTCCTAGGGAACAAAGTGAGGTCGCAGGGACAGACAAGGACCTGTCCCTTTCATGAGGGGACACACCCCTCATGGGTCAGGGCTGTGCAAATAAGGGTGTATTAGTGACCCCAAATGTCAAAGGATATCAGCCCACCCATTGAGTTGGGAATATTGCCGGCGGTGAAGTTTCAGGTCCTTATATCGTGTGAGCTCTTACCTGCTTCTCTTCTTTTGGCAAAGCTTTCCGAGTCTCATTTTTATCAAAAAAGTACTTGTGGATCTCCGAGAAGTCGCATTTGCGCAGGTGCTTAATAACCTTACGTTCTTCGTCTGCCATTTGCTGAGAATAAATGAAGAGGTATTTTGGGGGGGGGGAATCAGTGTGTTCCACTTTAGGGAACAAGAGATTACGAAATCAGGTACTTCTGTCAGCGGACAGCGAAATAAAGCTTCAGAGAATAGGGTGAAAGATTTGAGAAAAAAATAAAATATAGTGGTGTTACTTTTGACTGGTTGGGAAGCAGGGGGTCTCCGGAGCCAAGCCACAGTAATTTCAGCACCCGGAGAGACTGGTCAGTAAAGGCGCTGTCGGTAGCAGCTCTGGCTATGCACAGTAAATGTCTGTTTAAAGGTCCTGCGGGTCAATAAGAAGCAGCGATGTAATCATACCCTGTGGCTTCCTATTGGCCCATGGGACATTCAAACCAATGATACCGGCAGCCCTTTCGTGGCAAGTATCTTGGGAACAGGGAGTCCCTGGAACTGAAATTAAAGCGGTTCAGCTGCAGACCCCTCATTTCCCTCCCTTCCCCCTGCTTCCCACCAAGGAAGGAACGAATATATATATATATATATATATATATTTTTTTTTTAAGGTGCTCTCAGTCACAGCAGCCACTTGTAACCGTACAAATCGCAATCATTAGACTTTAAAGGGCTTGCAGCCCAGCTATGCTGATGACTATGTACAAATGATAATTTGGATACCAATCTTCAGAAAAAATGTTAGGCGACACAACCAAGAGGGACAGAATACAGCAGAGGAAGCAGCATGGCAGTGGCTACTGATTTACCATCAGATTAGAGCGGTTTCTTTTTCAAACCATTGGTCACAAAAAATCCTGAAAACACGTGTTAAAAAAAGGACCAATGCACTCAGCCTTAGGCCACAGGGCGTTTAATAAGAACATAATGAGCATTCTTCAATTTTATATTTTACATCTAAACCAGTGTAAAGGAAACGTTTTTCACGATCTAAATGCAGGGCAGTAGCACCGTCACCATTCAGAAGCATCTATCAAACGGATTCGAAGATTAAATGAATTGCCACATTTTAAAGGTGAAATCCCCTTAAAGAGCAAAATCAATCCACAGCAGGGACGTGATTAAGGGGTAAAAGAAAAGGCTCCACGTCTCTTTAAATGATTTGAAGTTCGTTTGAAACTATGGTACCAAGGGGAATTTCCCATGCCGTTCCCTTCTTATTGGGCTGTGGGAGCGGCTCAGTGAGTAAAGGCGCCGACTCTGAAAACAATGGCACGAGTGTGAATCAGGGGAGCCCGATTCAAATTCCCGGTGTCAGCTCCTTGTGACATTGAGAAAATAACTTTGCTTTTTGGTGCCAGAGGCACAGGGAGAGAGATACGCAATGTCTACGGGGCAGGGACTCATGCCTGTAAAATGTTATGTACAGCACTGCATATACCGTCAGTGCTATACAACAAAACAACTAGTAATGTGTATTGATCAAAAGCTTGCACAGCTGAAACTCCCTATTCTCCATTACTGGCTCTTGTACATGGTTAGCATAGGATAAAGGCGGAGGACATGCACCCTTATACAATGCAAGTACTACAGTATATACATTTTTGCTTAAAGTAGGATCTGTTTAAAGAAACAGTTACATTTTTACGTTGTTTACATGTTGCCTTTTCTGTATGGGGTTGACTGTGCCTTTAAATGTACGGCAGCAACTCAAACGATGCAATAAGAATCCATTTGTTTTCCCATGAGAAAAACGGTCTTATTAGTGCAAGGCACCCATAGGTGAAACAGCATTGTGGTTAAAGAAAGAGTTAGATTATTACCGTTTATTTGTAAAGCTCCAGCATATTCCGCTTGTGCCAAGGGCAGGGGCCACATTTCCACACAAATGGTTTCGGGAAGAAACCTGCTGCTGGATAAGGTTGTCTGGTAGGCGTACTGTGCTTTACAATGTGTATTTACCCTTCTCCTTAACATACAACTCACGTAGGTTAAGGTTACAACAAGGGCGCACCAATACGAAGACTTTCTTTAGGATGTTGCCCCCAGAAATTTGCCAAATTGGTGAAGCACTTACTTCCTGCCAGTCGGTGAAGAAATTCTTTTGAAACGCTTCCTTGGTGGTGTACTCATGATCCAACATTTTACCATAAAAAGTGGCAACTTCCTCAGTCCCCTGCCTTAGTTTCATTGGTTTTCCTACAAATATACAAAAAAAAACGCATTTCGCCTGTTATCTTGCGTTAGACTTTGTTGCTCGAAAGAAGCCCTGAAGTCTGAAGGTGAAAGCAGAAATGTAAGCCAATAAAAATAAAATAAAAAAGGGTATTAATAGCAAACCCGCAGGAAGCTGCCCAACGACCACCAAGGAAGAGGGCCAGAGCCCACTAAAAAGGTGTCTGGAACATGAGGCTCCTATCCTACACTAGGGGACATGATGTTGGACTCCCGCCCTCAAGTGATAGCAGAGAAGGTGGACATGTTATATACATCGCAGCAACAACCATGCATAGAAATCTAGACAGCAGATGTGTGCCCTACGTGGCTCTTCCTGCGCACTGTAAAAGCTTAGGCTATTTATGTTGCGTTTCCCAAGACTTCTTTTCTGCCTCCTGGCACCGTTCGGATTCTTCCATGCCGCAGCCTGGGAGGAAGTAAGAGTAGCTGGAGTTTCTGTGCTCACCGTCGTAGAGGAAGTTCACATCTCCCGGGAGAGGCTCGTAGGGCGGGGCGAAGTAGGGTCCCTTGTGTTCCAGGAATTTCCATTTCACACCATCCTGATAGTTGTCCTCTTCCCACCTAAATGAGAAGGTGCAGCCCGGTTATTAAAAAGGTCATCAAAAACGGCACTTTTAACATTGCAAAATGTTTTCACACGTTTGAGTATTCCATCCCGTCTTCGGCCTACAGGCGCCTTCATAAAGTACTTCATACAAACAGGTACCCTTCTGCACAGCTTACTAACGGAGTATTTCCATTGGTTCAGAGTTGTCGTGTTGCTTAACCCGTTATCACACTCACCTGCGAAAGAGCCCTTTAGTATGTTGCCTCCGTCCACAATTAAAGCGGTGAAGCGAGTTCAACTTGCAATTTTAATGGCAAACATAAATAAACCATCCCTTATTAATGAGAAAAATCGGCAGTATGAGATTCCCTGGCATCAGGAGGCTCCATCCTCCCCCGTCCCTCTTCTTACAGGAATGGGGTATAAATGACACTCTTGCTAATTATGGGATGAGTTCCCCTTACTTTGGCAGCCATTCCCAATAGTAGAAACCGTTCTGCAAACTTCATTAAGGAATAAATTAATTCAAATAGATTATGGATCTGCTCGGCGCACAGGTCGCAAACTTCAGGGATCTGCAGTTATAAGGAATACCACCTTTTTATTTTTTTATTGCTGGGAATTTGCACATTGTTTTCATATGTTTAAAACACGCATTTTGCAAAGTGATCAGAATAAAATAATTTTATATTTATTCTCATGACTTTTCAATGGTCTGCGGGTGTGTACACACATCCATCAGTCTCCAAATGCTTATTTATAGGAAATGTATGAAACATTCATTCTGCTGTTTTTTTTGGTTGTTTGTTTTAAAGTTATTACAGTCTTAAATGTAGGTAAAATGACTGCATACTATAATATACATACAGCAGCTTATTGTTATAAGCAAACAAGATGTTCCTCTCCCACCCACATTGCAGCTCAGTGGTCACAGACCATTCCCTTTCGACTGATCAGCATTGCTCACAGAAACAGCGCTGCTACAAGTATTTCAGCAGGTGCAGGGTTCCCTCTGAACCAGCATGCTAAGGGTTAACATCTCAGCTTCCTTGCTGTGTTTTGTCAACCCAACCCCTGCAGTGCTTATGACTGGACAAAGGAATTTCAAAGCCCAGATTAATTCATTCAGTTGTGCTGCAGCCGCTCTATTGCTTCTGAAACTCCCCAACGCTCTCATACCCTGTACCCAATGTACTTACCCTGCATTTAGATTGTAAGCTCTTGTATTAAATAAAAACACTGGTTAATTTCTAACGACATGTTATTTTTTATCAGCATTAAATGCTTACTCGGCTAAGATCACCATGCTCTTCGTGGGGAGGACTAAGACTGCAGCAAAAGTGGGAGAGCGCTCGCTGGCGCGAGAGCGCCGTGACGTCAGGCGCTGGGCGTTTCATGGCCAGCCAGATGTGCGCTTGAGGGGGCGTGTCAGGGGGCTCGGCCTTCACGTCACGGAGCTGGTTCGCCCTCAATGGGTGAACCGCTCACGTGACGCATCAGCGAGCAGCCAAATTAAATTTGATTGTCTCGCCAAGCAGGTAAGCGCTGCGCTTGCGCAGGCCCTTGCTCATGCGGCCACACACATTGAATCAATGTGTTTCATAGCGGCCAGCGTGAGCGTCAAGGCCTAAGCAGTCCAACTCAGGCTACAAGTACATGAGGGAGTTTACTCATGCCAAGAACTGTATTTTTCTAGTGATAATAAAGGTCTGTACCTAACAAATGAACAAAAATGAATGTAACGAAGTTCTTCCTTTAATGCATGTATAAATATACTGTGTGCCATTTGTCATTTTGAATGGCTGCATGTTTTTACATTTGCTCACCTCTGTTCCCCGAGGCCTTTCTGATTAGCTCAGAGTGTAGTCTATTTCTGATTGTAAAGCATAGCTCACATATTAAACCATGAAAAAAGCCTACATTTGGCCTAAGTAATAATCCCCTCAGAACAGGGCATTACTGGCCAATAATGCCCTGGCTGGGTTAAAGTCCCGGCTTCGCCTCGGGCCTTCAACTCTTCCAGCCAGGGCATTATAGCCAATGCCCTGTTCTTCGGGGATTATTACTTAAGTAAACCCCCCGCGATCGCCTGTTAGAGGCGCGCAGGTAGAGTGAGTGACTGATTCAGCCTCTTACAGACAGGTACAACCCATGGGATTAACACTGCAGGGACTCCTGCTGTGTGAATCTGATGGGCCATTAGTCTGCCACAGCAAATTTTGAAAAGATTTCGTGGATATCTCGAAAACCAAATTTGAGAAATGGTCGGATAACGGCCGCTGCATCTGTACATCCCACCTTTATTCCCCCTAATTTCTATATCTACATCCTTCCCTAAACTGGCAATCGTTTGGTGCTCGTTTTAATCTTACATTTTTTTTTTAAAAAGTGTGTGCTGAGCACGTGCATTTTATGTGAAACTTGTCAGTGTTTGTCACAGAAATGTTATTTTATGATGCTGATGTTTTTAATTCAATGAAAGATTTGAGTATAATTTATTTTTGTGTTGAAATTTCCATACTATCGCTTGGAACACATGATGTAATTGACATAACTAAAGTAAGAGATATATTTTGGATTGTACAATATCCAAATGCCGTTACTCTCAAAAGTCTTTAATTCAATGTAAATCATAAAAATAAACAGTTTCAGTGACAAAACGCAAAGCAGTTTGACTTACAAGGCACGTGCTCGGCACACCCCATTTTATTCTTTTTATAATCATTAGTTACTATATTATATTAATGTGTGTACAATTCATATGTTCGATGTTTAAACACCTTGCGTCTTTTCCACTTCTGTTTTTTTTTGTTGATACATTTGTAAGATTTTTTGCTATTTTCACTTCTATATGTATTCCTTTTGTTTGTGTATGTATGTATACACAGACTACGGGGGGGATGAGGGTCGTTTTCATTAGAAGAGGAATACGTCATTTTACCATGAAGTAGATTTGTCCAAGCAAAATTTTTGTAGGTGCCTGCAGAGAAGTTTCACTTCAAAAATCCTGATCGTGTGCCTAAAGAAATGGCCGCCGTCTAACTGTGCTGCAGATATGTAACATATTACTAACACATTGTTACAGCTTTCAGAGTAATTCCGTTTTCTGTTTGGAACACAGCAACAGATCTGCTTGATACTTTGTTGCTAAAGGGCAGAGCTCAAAAAGGTGTGCCAGAGCCTGTTTCAAAAGAGGAAGTGGATATAACTTTCTATATGGTTGCTGCAGCAAAGGATGATCAGAATATTACAACATTAAAATGGCATTAGGAGTTTAAAAAAAATGCAGACCATATTAACCAATACTGCAGAACTGATTTTAAGCAAATAGAAATGTTCACGTTTTGCTGCTTTAATATGCGCCCCATCTTCACACTGTCACACTCTGCAGATTTCCTGCTATAGTGAACTGCAAAGCATTTATCTCCGTGTGTGAGGAGACATTCAGAGTCACAGAAGATTGCAGGTTGAAATATTAGAAATGATAAATTAAGGGAAATGGATAAAGCCAGCTCATTTTGACCTTGAGCAAGTCACTTGCTCTCCCTACCATTGATCCTGTAAAGTCTTAGGGACACACCGCATGTTAGTCAACAACTCAAAAATTACTACAAAAGAAAACCTAAATAGTTTGATCATGTATAGCCCTGCATAAAAACGAAATTAAAAGCGCATACCTCATTTTAGCAGAGGTTGCTTTGGTCCTTGCTGTGCAAAGCAGTTTGTGTTTGATAGAAATTGCATTGAAGCACCATCCAAACTGCTCCTCAATACACGTCCTAACAGACAACGTTAAAACCAGTCTGCAGCCATGCTGTAACATAGCAGACAGTGACACAGGGGAGCCAATTACACACACACCGGCACAGAAAATGCTGCATGACACAATGCTGCTCTCAAAGCGTGTCAAAACTGAGTGCAGCTCAGGTGACCTTTCACCCGGAAAGGTTTTGTGATAAGAAAAAAAAAAAAAATTGCTATGGGAAATCTCTCAGCAACACTGAGGCATCCTGGGAAGTGTAGTTTTTTTTATTGGATATCAGGACTGCAGCTTTGTGTCTGCATACTTTTAACCCTTTCCCTCTGGCTTTGATTGAACATCTGAATTCTCTAAACAAACCTGTCTTCCCCTAGTTATGTAGCTAGTTTAGTGTGCCTAGGAGTTAACTCCTTCACCCTAAAATGCCCATAATTTAAGTCCAAAACAAAGTGTTCCTCCTATTAGGTTTCTGTCAGAAAGAAATCTTTCGGTTGCTGACATTGACTGAACCCGCACACGCTATTCTGACAGCCAGTGAAACTTACAGTACAGATGCAGCCACCAGTATCCCAGGACTTGCCTGGGAAAATACTGGGGCTATCAGTTTGAATGGGACCGCACGGCCCCCCGCTATGTTAATCCGATGGGCCATTAGTCTGCCCGCAGAATCTCACAGAAATGTTGCAGTGTTACTGAGAGATAGCCCCAGTATTTACCAAGGCAAGTCGTCAGATACTGCTGGCTGCGTCGGTACCTCCATAAAAATGCACACGCTCATGAGCTCCTATAACTGACCTACAGTAGCAGATGTTCTAGCCCAGGGGTGGCCCCTCCACTCCCCAGGGCCACTAACAGGTCAGGTCTTCAGGATATCCCTGCTTCAGCACAGGTGGTTCAGTATTTAACCTGTGCTGAAGCAGGGATATCCTGAAAACCTGACCTGTTGGTGTCCCTTGACATATTTCAATATGTCTTTTACATATTCATAACCTACAATGTGGTGTAGTGTCTGAAGTAGGACACAGGTGCACATTAGCACATGCATTGCATACCAGTGAGAATTAAAGGGAAGCAGAAGTTATTTTTAATGGATGAAGCTGAAAAAACAGATTATTTAGGCTGGGGGGGCGCAGACTTCACCTACCTTTCGTCGGCGCCGCATCGCCATGGTAACGTGGGTCGGGGGTCATGTGACGTGATGTCACGTGACCCTTGTGTGCCATTTGACGCTGGATATTGGGTATGGGGGGCTTGAGCATAGGAGCTGGCAGGCAGGGGGGGGGGGGGGGGGCGAAGCACAGAAAGTTTGCGCGCCCCCGAGTTAGGCAAAAATACTATACAAAGGGCTGTTGGCAAAATTAAAAACAAAGATCTTGCTAATAGAATTGATTGTAGTCATATTTCCCTAAGCAGTGCTTTCAAAAATGTATCAATTAATATTTTCAGCTGTACAACTTGGTTAAATCTAGCCATAATAATAATGGTATCTCATCTACAATGATGTTTAAATGTTCTGGGGCAAATGTATCCCACAACACTACGGGTTAACGGATATTCAAATTAATTTCTCAGATCCCTTTCCTCTAATTTTTTAGGTATCCCAATCTCCATGAATAATATAGAGAGGCAGGCCCCTTCTCCTATTCCCATTCCCCCTCTATTTCTGCATCCCATCCATATCAGTTTAGATCTTAAAAAGTAAACACTTTATTTTTCATATATTTTTATCTCAAGGAAACCTTCCAGGCAAATTGTTTGAAGCAGCAATCCCCGATAATTAACACATTCAGTGCCAGTGACCTCCCACCTCCTCTCCCCGCCCCCTCCCACCCCCACATGGAAATGGACGCTCCAGCATGGACAGATCATGTGACCGCTCTTCGGAGAGATCACGTGATCCTTTCTGGGTTCCGGCCAATGCAGCGCTGACTGCAAAAAGCCCCTAAATAACTAGCAAACAGCCATATCATAAGGGCCTCTTGGATGTCACTTTATGATGAACGGTGTGCGCCATTAGGTGACTTAAGGGGTTAAACTTAACCCACCCGATTTTCTTACACGATTACAAATGGAGCATCTGCCAGAGCTGGACCGCACTATATTCAGTACCGAGGCCCATCTGGTTGCAGAGATCGTTACCGTTGTGGTCACCAGTATTACTTTTAGCTTTGTAAAGGGGATTTATAAGGCCGTCCAATATGAAGCTGCAACTGGTGATGTTGCGGCTTTTTAACTGGCCCGAGGTTTGGCTGACATTTTGTTTCTGGGTGGAGAGATTTACACCTGGTAACTTCACCGGTATACAACCAGGGGGGTCCACAAAGATAAAAATGGATCGGTTCAGCTCCGGGGGATCCTCTGATCTCATATTAATACAAATAAGGGGTTAAAAATATATATTTCAGCCGAAGTGGAGTGTCAGAGCAGCAACACACTTTCTCCAAAACTTTTGTCCTAAAAGTGAACCTCTACACCTACGCGATAAACACTCATCTTACATGTAAAGGTGACCCGAGAGCAGCAGGACGACAGTAAACCGTTCCCAATGCATACTATACAACTTAAATAACCTCTAGATCAGGGGCGGCCATCTCCAGTCCTTAACGGCCACCAATCGGTCAGGGTTTCAGGACATCCCTGCTTCGGCTGCTTGAGCCTCCTGTGCCGAAGCAGGAATATCCTGAAAACCTGACCTGCTGGCGGACCCTGAGGACGGGAGATGGCCGCCCCTGTTCCAGAAAATACTTTTAAAACCATTTACAAATCATTGTAACAGATTTCAGCCACATTAGACTCGCACGGCTGGCTTCCCATGGAGAATCCCAGGCCGGGCGCTTTTGGCAAAGTAGGAACTTGGTTAACAAGCACTTTTTTTTTTTTTAAAGAGAGACATGGGAGTCTACAGTTGGACAACATCTATGCACCGCTGGCACGCTGTCGTAGGTGAAACAGCGCGGTAACCCTGGAGCACTCGCTGGCGGCCGATTTTTAAAAATGGCATATTCTCCCGCTGGTGCGGTGTCCCCCCGCTGCAGAGCACCACCAGCTGCAAGGAAATTGGCTACATCTGTATAGATCAAGGCACAAGTGGTGCGATTCTGGGGCACAAAACCTACAGTGTGTGTCAAGGAGAAATCTTATTAAAAGCAATATGATTTTTGACTTGCATCTGAAATTCTTTTTACCACAGAATGATACTTTTGTTTTTTTTTTAATCTTACTTTGGGTCTATTAAGGCAAAAGGAGGCGTCACAGACTATACATAGATCCTGCTACATACTTCAAGTACACTTGAAATTTACTGCATGCCAAGTTTTCCACCAAACCCTTAGGTGCTTTTTATCTGCAGTTTTTAGGCTTCCACTGAAGTACGAGGGAGACACTGTACTCCGTATCCTATACCTAGCTGCCAGCTGAAGAAAACCACTCGGACAAGAACTCAAGTAGAAGCACAAGTGGAATACACAGTAAAAAAAGCCAATTGGCATTGTTACTCTTCCCCACTGACTTCTAATAAACCGCGAATTCCTCTACTTCACACCGATTTATTACACACTAGCCGACTAGTGAAGATTAAAATGTTACTCACCATTTCCACTTTGAGTCTTCCTCCTTTTGTTTGGCCTCTTTCGTTTTCTTGGCTTTGGTGTCTCCCGTTTCTTCACTCTTCCGTTTTCTGGACCGGCCTCCCTGGTTGCCTGGTTGGACTCTCTCTTTGCTCTCCTCTTTGCGGATGACCGTGTCTCTCTTTGCTTTAACCTGGTCCTTCCCCTCGCTTTTCTCAGGATCCTTCTTGGATTTCTTGCTTGCTGGGTCCGATTCCTTTTTGACCTTGTGCTCTTGTTCCCGCTTTACCCCTTTTGATTGGCTCTTGTCCTTTGCGTGTTCCTTTCTTTTTTCTGTCTTCACATCTTTCTCTTTGTTTTTGATATCCTTTTCCCTCTTCTCTTTATCCTCCGCCTTCTTTTTCAAGCCCCCTTTCTCCTTTAGCTTCTCTTCACTGGTCTTTTCTTTGGCCTTCCCATCAGTTGTTTTGGTGTCAGAACCCTTTTCCTTCCGCTCATCAACAGGTTTCTTATGTCTTTCCATTTTCTCAGTTGTATGCAGTGTCTTTCCGGTGTCGTGTGTTCGATCCTTGTTACTACCTTTCCCTCCACTCCCTTTGTGTTCACTTTCAGACGCCCTGATCTCCTTTCGATGATCCTTTTCTACCTTGACTCCACCTTTCTCCTGTGTCTTGCCTTTTCGCGCTTGCTCTTTCGACTTGCTCTTGTCGTCGAGTGTTACTACACCAGGCCCTTTATCCTTAGGCTTCACGTCACCTCCGTCTTTCTTCTTCATTGGATCCTGCACTTTTCCGGTGTCTTCGGTTACCTCTGTGGTGCTTCCATTTTCTAACATTTTTTTCTGCTCACTTTTAGACTCCTTGTTTTCTTTCCCCTTGGTTTTCAGGTCTCCTGTTTTTTCTACTATCTTGTCCCCCACTCCTTTTGGGTCATTTTTTTTCTCCTCATCTCTCCTTTCAGATATTCCTTTTTTCTTTGTCTCGTCTATATGCTCTTTTGCTCTCTTTCTTTCTGGCTCCCCGACTAGTTCTTGTTTGTCTTTGGCCTTCTTCTCTGGATGTTTGTCGTCAACCTTCTTGGCATGGCTCGATTCTTTTCCCCTTTCCTTCCCAACACTGCAATCCTCAGCCTTCTTGGGTTCCAGAGTCTTCCCACCATCTGCTTGTTTCACATCACCTTGTCCCATCGAGCTAACCACCATCAGGATTACTTTGTCCGCTTTACCAGTTTTTTCAGTTGACCTCAAGTCCACTAGGGAAGTCTCATCTGTGCTCTTGTCAACACATTCGCCTTGACGTTCTTTACACTGCTGCTCTAAAACCTTTATCAGAGAAAACACTGGGCGTGAACACAATAAAACTCGGAACATTTGTACAACTTATGACACCAACGTTTTTTTTATTTTAGAAAAAAAGAAAATCTGTGAGCACTTAATCATAAGAGTAATATGCAGGGATGAACTTACTGAGTCCCAGATGCCCATTATCTCCATGCTAATAACTAAAGGTTATCAAAACCAAGAACAGACATTATTTTCACGGCGATTAGCACATATTCACAAAAGCCAACTATATGGATACACGACTACTGCACACTTTTGATCGAGCCTGTTGGGTTCTGTACACTCCTGCACTATCCAGCTTATTCATGTAGTTCCCAAGAGATATTCCTAGGTGGCATAATAAGATAAGGCTAAAGCAGTAAAATTCTGGGCATTACTGAAATCCCTGCTCTCTGATTGGTCAGAATTCCGAGCATTATTCATTCAGTAATGCCAGGGAATTTGACAACTTGCCAACTCACCTTTCAGAGATGCAGGGGGAGCCTCCGGCAAAAACTCCGCTCCTCTCCTCACTGAGCACGGCAGGATAAGCAGTCTCTCTCCCTCTCTCACAACATGGCAGCATAAGCAGTCTCTCTCCCTCTCACATAACATGGCAGCATAAGCAATCTCTCACCCTCTCAAATAACATGGCAGCATAAGCAGTCTCTCCCTCTCACATAACATGGCAGCATAAGCAGTCTCTCCCTCTCACATAACATGGCAGCATAAGCAGTCTCTCTCTCAGCTGCTAGTGCTGTCAGAAGCTGCTGTGTCCCAACTGGTAACGTTGTTACTTGCAACAAAGTAATATTTCTCACCACATCTATAGCCTGTGCTAAGGTAATTTGTATTTCCTTTTTATTTAGTTGTAGTTAATATCACAGCCCCCCCCCCACATCTCTCTCCATCAACCCCACCCCTTTTCCCCACTCGCCACTCTCTCCCCCCTCACTTCTCTTTCTCCTTCCCCCCCCCCCCCCCACCAACACCTCTCTCCTCATTTGCCTACTTACTTTACTTTTTCCTACACAGGTGCATCAGCGTAGTTCCGAGTTAAATATCTTTACAAAAGTGTCTATTATTTTATGAAAAAAGCCTACATTTAGCCTATAAAAGTAATAATCCCCTCAGAACAGGGCATTACTGGCCAATAATGCCCTGTTCTGAGGGGATTATTACTTAAGTACGTGATAGACACGAGTGCCACAGCACATTAATGGGAGGAGCCAAGAGAAACCCTGTTAAATGCTTGTTTACCAACTTAAACCAAAAAAAAGTTTATAGTTCTCACATCGTTTCTTATACACGTCTCCATCGTCCATCCACTTCTCTACCAAGTGGTGCCACATTTAGCCCATTGAGCGTCCCATGACATCACACTTAGAGGCCATGGCATGGGTGTTTAGCTTGCTTTCATGGGGAGATCGTGCTCTGCGCTCCGGTGGAGCACTGAACGTGATCTGGCCGGCAGAGGAAACGGAAGAGGACTCCTCTCCGTGACGTCGCCATGTGTCTGACCACTCCGGAGCCCCGGCCAACTGGCACTCAAAGGTTTAAAGGATATAGGATAAATAGGGTATATCTTGGGTGCTGCCATACAAATAAGGATATTAGGTCACTTTATATCACCGTTGCTTTACAGGTATAGCGCTATTCTGCCGCTTCTTTACGATGTTTAGGAGCATAAGTTAGTGACATGGATGGACTACAGTGTTTTCTCTTAATGTAGTTAACGTATGTTACATACTCGTTTTGTACCCTCAACCACTGTCCACCCTCCCCCAGGGACCCTTAACCCCCTTCTTCCCTCCCCCCAGGATCATAACCCCTTTGAACCTCCCCTTCACGGGAATCTAAACCCCTCCATCCCCAGCCTCCCTCTGGGACTCAATCCCTCCTCCCCTTCCATGCCTGCACTTCACCCTCTCACCTACACTGCTTCCATCACCCCAACATCATCATTCTCACCCTTAGGGCCATTCTATACAGCATGCGGCCGTGCATGCCTATGCGAAAGCGCGTGCCGCATGCTGTTCGTGTATATACTGTGTGAGTATATTGTGCGAGTATACAGTGTTTATGTGTGTTTGTGTAGTATGTGTATGGGTGTGCATGTGCATTTATATGTAATTTATTATTTGTTAAAAAAAAACATTAATAAAATTTTTATTTTTACCACACTTGTGTAGACACAGACACAGACACAGACACAGACACAGACACAGACACAGACACAGACACAGACACAGACACAGACACACAGGCACGAAAAGATGAATTTCTTCATCTTCGCCGCTGTCTGTCGTCTCCCCTCTCCCTGCCGTGCGCGCGTAGCCCTTGTATAGAAAGGCTGACTGACGTCAGCCAACTAAAAATCGGCGCGCACGGCGCAACACGCGCCTGGCACTATAGAACGTGCCTTAGATACTCCCTCCGTTGCAAACGCATTTTATTAATAAGATGTAAAAATTAACAGCTTTCAACAATTCTTAAAAATTAAATGCCTTTTTAAAATGGAGGAAGTATCCAAGGGTGAGACTGATAGGATGAGGGGGATTTTAGGGCGAGAAAAATTTGATGTGCAGACATGGAAGGGTTTGGAAATGAAGGGCCCTTCTAATAAATCTAAAGAACATTTATTTTGACACATTTTATTTCGATTTACTAAAACATTTTCGGGGTGGGTATACATACATACATACATACATACATACATACATACATACATACATACATACATACATACCTGAGCCTCTGATTGAGCCACCTATGCTGAAGTATGGATATCCTGAAAATCTGACTTGTTGGGGTGGCTTGAGAACTGAAGGTGAGGCCCACTGAAGCTATGCTCTGTTCTACAGTACTTTCAATATTTTTATATAAAAGTGAAGCATTGTATGGTTATTTACGTGCAACTGCTTCGTTCATCTGGTAAAAGTTTGCAGTCTAAGAAACTAGTGCGAAACCATGAAAAACACAGAAAATAATTAAGTTCACTTACCAGGCCTTGGTCAATGCTTCTCTCTTCACTTTCATTTTTAATGTTTGGCCCTTCTGTCTCTGGCCTAAATAAGGGAAATTAGAATAATGTTAGAAACAATCTGTTACTCCTTCATTTGTATGTGTATTGTCAACGTGCATTATCCAATTGCACTTTAATATGGAAGGTACAGTAGAGCAGACAGTGTTGGCAATTAGTTAGAGAATACACTACTCAAGAGTAACATTTGTATAAGTATATATCACATCAAAGTGCTGTGAAACACATTCACCCCTCTTTAATCTGAAATTAAGTGTGCTTTGAAAGGGTACCATAATCTGTCAAGGATCTCAGGGACATGAGACTTCACTGAGACAGTACAGTATCGTGTCAGACGTTGAGAACTTGAACCACTTTACTTTGTCCATTAATAAAAAGTTCTTATTTATTCAGCCTGAAACGTCTTCTGTTGCACCCACACTAAAACATCTGTCAAATTGTAAATGTAATCCAACCAATGTCCATTTATAGGGGCTGCTGAGGTCATACACATAGAAAGAATACAAATTAAGCCCTTAATTACCTTACCAACAAGGCATAGGTAGCTATTCAAACGTAGATAGCACTGGTTTTGATAAGCATGTAAGTTACATAAAATACCTTTGTGTCATTCGTCCAAAGGGTTTTTTGTTACTTTACAAATACTCAATTTCCCCTAAACCCACTTCCCCTTACGAACCCTTCGGGATTTGTCTTGGTGCACTGTCTTTTTTCATGCTCTTCACTCCCACCAGCAATCTTGTTGCAGTTCTCATCAAATCGGACTGTAACAGGTGGCCTGGAAATTAACAGGAAAGGTTGGTCTTAAAAAGGGCCGTCCCACTCATGGCTTTTAAGTGAACTAATGGTAGTCATATATTTCATTGATTACATGTAGGTGATTAGCAAAGTAGACAAGATAATACATTAAGTTTGGTTTTCAACTATTTGTTTAAGTTTTAATGTGCCCACAAACTACTGTACCGTATGTTCAGTCATAAAAACACTGCAAGGGTTAATACAGCAATGAGAAAATGAGAAAAATCTATACATACAGCTCTCTTTTGCAGTCAGCAAACTTGTAGTCTTGCGCTTCACTTATTTTATTGAGACAGTTTTGAATGGGTTCCAGGAAACACGCGGGAGCACTACAAGTAGGAACAAGAGTTAGGAAAAATGATACAAAATGCTAATTTATCTTCTCTTTTTTATAGTACAACAAAATCAGAATATGAATATCTCGTCATTTTTCTACCTGTAACTGACTTTCCAAGGTTATGGTCTTTAACATGTTATACATACAGAAGTGGCCAGATGCACCCACTACACCAGGGCTATTCAACCAGCTCTCCAAAGGGCCAGATCAGAAATTATTTAAGAGTAGTAGTGTTATGGATTACAGGTAGCACAGGTACATATATAGCATAAATATGTCTTAGTACAGCTTAGAGCATACTGTCGCATACTAACTACATTTTCTTGCTTTGGAAATAATACCAGTTTTCAGAAGTTTGCAAATAGAATTTCTTTGATATGCCAGGAAATATTAGCCAGGGTGTTTTTATAACATATGTCGCTGAAAGCATGAGCTTACAGTAAAGGAGAAGTTGCTTGACTGCAGACATCCCGTGATTAATTTGCTATGCCAGTAGACCAAGTTAGCAGACTCTGCAAGTTTTTTTGGGGGTTATTGCCACACAGATAATAATGACGTATGACACGGGCGATACAAAGCTTAGCATCATGCCAGGTTAGATCAGAACCGAGTGGCGAGCCACATGAGAGGAGACCTACCGAGACTGGCATGACATATCATAATACCTTTGTGGTCGTGAGTATGACAGCATACAAAGAATAACTAAAATCTCTGCATAGATAGATTGGCTTGTTAGCATTTTGCTTATTTTGTTTCTTGTTACTGTGTTGTATTACAATAAACAACAACCTTATCTTATACAAACTCTGAGTGACCTCTCTTAATATTCTCACAATACCCTAACACAAAAAAGGGCGAGAGACCATTTTTCTGCAGGGCAAGAAATTGTGATAAAGTGCTTCTGCTTAGAGCAGGAAATAACTTATTGCAAGACGTTACCTGGGAGAAGAGGGTGTGGCCTGACCCACAATATTTGGTGCCCCAAACGTGATTGATACTCAGGGAGTTGTACAAATCTACTATATATTTTCGAAATCACTGTATGTCTGCGTCCCAAGGGCCAATCGCATAGCACCTTTGGCCTGTCACTCCGGCTCAGGCCATGCCCGCCCCCGCACACCTCTCATTGGCCTGAGGCGGAGTGACGAGTGACGACACACCCACACCACACCACACCACACATACACTCTCTCTGTCCTCTCTCCCCCCCATCATACTCACCTCCCTCCCCGAAGCTCCACTTACCTCCCTCCCGCTCCATTCCCTCCCGCTCCATTCCCTCCCCGGCGGGGGAACAGGCAGGCTGCCAAGCGGCGTGTAAAATGGCGGACCCCCTTCCTCCCTCGCGCTCCACTCCCTCCTGCTCCACTCCACACCCTCCCGCTCCACTTCCTCCCACTCCCTCCCGCTCCACTCCCTCCTGCTACACACCACTCCCTCCCGCTACACACCACTCCCGCTCCGCTCCACTCTCTCCCACTACACACCACTCCCTCCCGCTACACACCACTCCCGCTCCGCTCCACTCTCTCCCACTACACACCACTCCCTCCCGCTACACACCACTCCCGCTCCGCTCTCTCCCGCTACACACCACTCCCTCCCGCTACACACCACTCCCGCTCCGCTCCACTCTCTCCCGCTACACACCACTCCCTCCCGCTACACACCACTCCCGCTCCACTCCCTCCCGCCTACAAACCACTCCCTCCCCGACTACACACCACTCCCGCTCCACTCCCTCCCGCTACACACCACTCCGTTCCCCTACCACCGACTCAACGCTCGCTCCACTCTCTCCCGCTCCATTTCCCTCCCGCGGGGGAACAGGCAGGCTGCACGCGGCGCGTAAGATGGCAGACCCCCTTCCTCCCTCCCGCTCCACACCGTCCCGCTCCACTCCACACCCTCCCGCTACACACCACTCCCTCCCGCTACACACCACTCCCTCCCGCTACACTCTCTCCCGCTCATCCCCTCCCCGGCGGGGGAAACGGCAGGCAGGCTTCGCCACCGCGGCGCGTTAAGCTGGCAGACCCCCATCCTCTCGCGGCGCCGATGAGGGAGAAGATGGCGGCGGCGGTGAAGTACAGGTAGGTGTCGAGTGTACGCTCCCCACCCTCCCCCCAACCTGCTGCGTTCGCCGACGGAACTGAGAAAGGGACGCATCACGGGACTGAGACATGTGTGTGTGTGACATGTGTGGGTGTGGGATGTGTGTGTGGTGTGTGGACTGGTGTGTGTTGTGTGATGTGTGTTGGTGTGTGTGACTGATGTGTGCGACACTGCACCCTGTAAACAGCCCCCCTCTCATGTCACACTGCCCCCCCCCTCCTGTCCACGGCCCCCCTCCCACGGCAGCCCTCCTGTCATCTCCCCCTACTGTCCAATCCCCCCCCTCTGCCCAGGTCACCGCCAATTGTCCAACTGCCCCCCCCCTCCTGCACTGTCCCCCCTCTGTCCACTGCACCCCCTACCTCCTGTCCACTGCCCCCCTCCTGTCCACTTGCCCCCCCCCCTCCTGTCACTGCGCCCCCTCCTGTCCACTGTCCACCCTCCGTCCATGTCTCCCCCCTCCTGTCCACTTGTCCGTCCCCCCTCCTGTCCACTGTCCGATCCCCCCCTCTGTCCACTGTCCGTCCCCCTGTCCTGTCAACTATCGTCCGTCCCCCCCTCCTGTCTACTGTCCGTCCCCCTCCTTGTTTACGTCCGTCCCCCCTCCTGTCCACTGTCCATCCCCCCCCCCTCCTGTCCACTGTTGCCCCCCCCCCCTTGTCCAACTGTTCGTACCCCCCCCCTCCTGTCCAATGTTCGTCCCCCCCCCTCTGTCCACCTGTTCGTCCCCCCCCCCCCCTTCATGTCTCACGGTCCGTCCCCCCCCCCTCCTGTCCACTGGTCGTTCGTCCCCCTTGTCACTGGTCGTCGTCCCCTCCTGTCCACTGGGCTGTTCCCTCCTGTTCCACTGGTCGTCGTCCCCTCTGTCCAATGTTCGTCCCCCCCCCCTGTCCACGTGTTCGTCCTCCCCTCTGGGGAGAACGGAGAGGAAAAGCGACTTAGAGAGAATAGACTTTAGATCTTGAAAAATGTAGTCGGATGGAGAGAGAGCGAGTTGAGAATTTAGAGATATCGGCATTATAGAGAAAGAAGAGTATTATGTAAGAGGGCGGAACAGGAAAGACTAAGAGGAAAAGACAAGATGGTACGGAAATGAACCTTATGCAGGGAAGGGAAAGAAGGAAATCCGATCGATCGAAAGTGCAGACCAGAAAAAGAAGAAAAGATAATAGAAAGAGAGAAGGGGAAAAGAACAGGACAAAGAGGGCTTGGGAGAGAGAAAGAGGAGTACTGGGTGTAGGGAAGAGGGAGGGGGGGGACTCAGGAAAGGGAGAAAGGAACGAGAAGGAGACAAGAAGAAAAGAGGTAGTAAGGGGGAGAGAGAAGAGGGGAGGAAAGAGGCGAGAGAGAAGGAAGCGGGAAATTTAATCACGGGCAACAAACGCAGGGTTCTTCTCTAAAACTAAAAAAGAATAAAAAGAGGAGAGACCAAAGAAAACGCTCTAACATCACCGACGGAGATCCAAAATCAGTCAACCCAGCGAGGGGGGGAAAAGAAAGGAGGAAAGTGAAGAAAAAGGGGGGGTGGAAGGGGAGGGGGGAGGGGGTAGAGTGCCGGATTAGACACGAATGGAGCGGATGGAGAAAGGAAGGAAAACAAAAGGCAGAAAAAGAGAGTGTATTTTTACGCTCTACTGGTGTCTTGCTCTGGGGCATGGTCAGTAGAAGAATTCACGAGGGAAAAGGAAAAACAAATTTCAGAGCAAATGGTAGGGGGAAAAAGGGGCATGGACGCGAGGGGGAGTGAAAAAGAGTTGAACGTGAGTTGAAAAGGATGGCGGGCGCCCGGAAAGTAGTACAGGAGGTGTCGCGACGATGTGTGTCACTCCCCATTCCACCCCCCCCAATTCCCACCCCCCCTTCTTCTCCCCACCCCCCCATCTCCCCCCCCCACTTTCTTTCTCCCACCCCCCCACCTCCAAGAGCGACGATCCTACGCTCAACATCCCAGAGGAGCAGGAGGAGGGCGGCAGGAGTAATACCTCCTTTGTGCCACCGGGCACAGTCGACGGAGGCACGGGGGGGGAGGACAACCAAGTGGCAGCCCAAGGCAGCGCGGCATGCTGCCAGGTGAGGAAATGCAGGGGAGGAATCATGCTTTGACGCCCCCCCCTTTTGCCCTTTGACGCCCCCCCCCCACCTGCCTTTGACGACCACCCCCCCCCTTTGCCTTTGACGCCCCCCCCCTGCCTTTGTCGCCCACACCCCCCATGCCTTTGTCGCCCCCCTTGCCCTTGACGCACCCCCCCCCCTTCCACTGCTCCGGCAAAGCCGGGTATACAAACACACACATTCCTGATCCCCTCACCTCCCCTCCCGGCGCTCACTCCCCCTGCCTTTCACGCCCCGCCTCCGGCCAACGCCGAGTATACACACACACACACACTGACTGACACACGTACTGACGCACGCACACAACCCCTGGCAGCCACACGCACACAACCCCTGGCAGCCACACGCACACAACCCCTGACAGCCACATGCACACACACCCTGACGCACGCACACACACACACACTAATTGACTGACTGACACACACACACACACACACACACACACACACACCACAAACCACAGCACACACACACTGACTGACGCGCACACACACACACACACACTGACTGACTGACTGACACACACAATGACTGCTTGAAATCTGGAACGCATGGACATCACCAAACGATGGGTTTCCTCCTGTGTGATGCTTTGCCAGGCCTTTACTGCAGCTGTCTTCAGTTGTTGTTTGTACGTGGGTCTTTCTGGCTTAAGTTTTGTCTTCAGCAAGTTAAATGCATGTTCGATCGGGTTGAGATCAGGTGATTGACTCGCCCATTGCAGAATATTCCACTTCTTTGCCTTAAAAAACTCCTGGTTTGCTTTCGCAGTATGTTTTGGGTCATTGTCCATCTGTAAAGTGAAGCGCCGTCCAATCAACTTCGCTGAATTTGGCTGAATCTGAGCAGATAATATATCCCTATACACTTCAGAATTCATCCGGCTGCTTCTGTCTTCTGTCACATCAATAAACACTAGTGACCCAATGCCATTGTAAGCCATGCATGCCCATGCCCTCACGCTGCCTCCACCGTGTTTTACAAATTATGTGGTATGCTTCGGATCATGAGCCGTTCCAAGCCTTCATACTTTTTTCTTCCCATCATTCTGGTACAGGTTGATCTTAGTTTTATCTGTCCAAAGAATGCTGTTCCATAACAGGACTGGCTTTTTTAGATATTGTTTGGCAAAGTCTAATCTTGCATTTCTATTCTTGAGGCTTATGAATGGTTTGCACCTTGTGGTGAACCCTCTGTATTTGCTCTCGGCGAAGTCTTCTCTTTATGGTAGACTTGGATAATGATATACCTACCTCCTGGAGAGTGTTCTTCACCTGGCTGGATGTTGTGAAGGGGTTTTTCTTTACCATGGAAAGGATCCTACGATCATCCACCACTGTTGTCTTCCGTGGACGTCCAGGCCTTTTTGTGTTGCAGAGCCCACCAGTGCATTCTTTTTTTCTCAGAATGTACCAAACTGTTGATTTGGCCACTCCTAATGTTCCTGCTATCTCTCTGATGGATTTTTTATTTTTATTTTTTGCAGCCTAAGGATGCCCTGTTTCACTTGCATTGTGAGCTCCTTTGACCGCATGTTGTGGGCTCACAGCAAAAGCTTCCAAATGCGAATGCCACACCTGGAATCAACTCCAAACCTTTTACCTGCTTAATTGATGATGAAATAACGAAGGAATAGCCCACACCTGTCCATGAAACAGCATGAGTCAATTGTCCAATTACTTTTGGTCCCTTAAAAAAGAGAGGGCTACATATTAAGGCCTTCCTGCCTCTCACCTGTATCCCCTACAATCTATCCTAAACGCTGCTGCCAGAATCACTCTACTCTTTCCTAGATCTGTCTCAGCATCTCCCCTCATGGAATCCCTCTCCTGGCTTCCGATCAAATCCCGCATCTCACACTCCATTCTTCTCCTCACCTTTAAAGCTTTACACTCTTCTGCCCCTCCTTACATCTCAGCCCTAATTTCTCGTTATGCACAATCCAGACTCTTGCGTTCTTCTCAAGGATGTCTTCTTTCTACCCCCTTTGTATCTAAAGCCCTCTCCCGCCTTAAACCCTTTCCACTGACTGCCCCACACCTCTGGAATGCCCTTCCCCTCAGTACCCGACTAGCACCCTCTCTACCACCCTTAAGACCCACCGTTAAGACAAACTTGCTAAAGAAGCGTATGAATAGCACTGTGGATATTCTGAACACATGATACATAAAGCTTGGCCCCCTGCAGACGCACTTACCAGAACTCCCTCCTACTGTCTCTGTACGTTCTCCCTACCTACCAATTAGACTGTGAGCTCCTCGGGGCAGGGACTCCTCTTCCTTAATGTAACTTTTATGTCTAAAGCACTTATTCCCATGCTCTGTTATTTATTTGATTACCACGTGTATTACTACTGTGAAGCGCTCCGTACATTAATGGCGCTATATAAATAAAGACATAAAATACAATATTAAAGAGATGTCATTCCTAAACCCTTCCTCCAATTTGGATGTGAATACCCTCAAATTAAAGCTGATAGACTGCACTTTAAGCCCATATTCATTATTTAACTGTAACTTGAATTTATTTTGGTACACAGCCGAAATAACAGAACTTGTATCAGTGTCCAATTATTTCCGGACCCAACTGTATGTATATACAGTACATCAGATCATGCATAATACAAAGTGTGTAGTACAAAGTGAGTTTGTGTGAAACATTGCACTTTGCGCCTGTTCATTTCATACTGGCTGCTTGGGCAGCTGAGAGTCCGAGGCCTAGCTTTAGTCCGAGTCCTAGCTTTTGCCCACGGGACGCCAGTTGAAAAGACCTCCTGGGCTTCAGGTTATAAAACAAAAATAACTTACAAGTTGATAATGCAATTTTTGTTTTTCCTATTCGTTAATGGGTATCTCCATCAGGTTGTAGAATGTTTTCCTATTTAGGGCTAATAAAGCAGTTCCTGTTATTTAGAAATGATTGGGGTGCTATACCTTTAAAATTTGTTTATTGGGACACAGCTAGGAAGCTGAGCAGACAGGTCTGCTGAGCTCTGTCAGGGCGGAAGAGCTGCGGGGCTCTCCGGTCCTAGATGCCCTCCCCCCCCACCATCCGAAGGGTGAGGGAGAGAAAAACGGGCGCTCGCGGCCGTGCCGCCGGGATCGATCGTGCGGTGGCCATTTTGTTTTGGCCGTTAAGTCCCCCCCCCCCCCCCCCCCCCCGCCCCAACACACCTCTTCAGAGCAGGCACTCTGCTGAATGGAGGGGCACAGCAGGCACTACTCCGGCCGGAGGCACTGCTTGAGGAACGTGGAAGTGAGGTCTGACAAGCTGGCTGGCCCATGCTCAGCAGCCCCAGCCTTACGATGGCTGCCACCTGCGCAATTGAGCAGTAAGGGAGCCCAGGGTAGATGTGGCAGGAAATGGACGGGACATCTGTCTAAATGAGGTACTGTGACCACAGGGGAGCACTACATGAGCCAAACAAATACACACATAGCTATACACTTACTGCATCAACTTAATCTGGCCAAAAGCGAAATAAAACAAAATAGACACGCAAGCCAGCAGCAGAACTGTAGAGAATGAGATTACCCTGAATAGGGAAGGTGGCTGGGGCTCTAACAGATGGGATACACTAAAAAAGAAAGCAATTCACCATAGAAAATCCTGAATCCTTTCAATAATGCAATTCAATAGGAAAAAGAGGCTGAGGAAAAACCCGTTTTGCAAGACTTGACGTGATAAATTTACTCTTAAGAGGATTTAGCATTGAACTGCAGTCAGATGACTATCTTAATATATAAAATCGAAAGGTTGGTACTAGCTGCGGTGAATCTGCCTCTGGCCAATCAGATTGGTGGGTCTGACGTCACACAACTGCCACTCTCTTCCCCCTCGGCGCCACGCCACACACACACACACAGTGTCACACACCTCTCCCCTTCCTCCGCTCACCTCTCCCCTCCCTCCGCTCACCTCTCCCCTCCCTCCCTCCGCTCACCTCTCCCCTCCCTCCCTCCGCTCACCTCTCCCCTCCCTCCCTCCGCTCACCTCTCCCCTCCCTCCCTCCGCTCACCTCTCCCCTCCCTCCGCGTATGTATATATATATATATATAGATATGTATATGTATATGTATATATTATATAAAGCAACTGTAAATATTACTGTGTGTTCATTTGCATGTCTTAGACAGGTCTGCAACCCTGTCTTTCCCCATTGTCACCCAGCATACAGCGCTTCCACTGCAGCAAGGGATTCTGGGAAATGACATGCAAATGAGCACTCAGTGCCACCTTTTGTCTCAAACTCGTATTACACAAGCCAATCCTCAAGCCACTGCATGCTGTTTTAAACACAGCTTTTAAACAGAGGCTGGGATGAGATGCAAAGCCATTAGACCTACTCACATACATGTTTCAACCTTGATGGGTATCATCAGTGTGAGGCTGGTCTTAATGGCTTATGGTTTGAGACTAGACTAGGTAATCACCACTGTCATTAAGGTTATGGTGGGTAAAGTCCAGCAATAATTGGAGTAATTCTCACAGATGATTGAATAAATATTCTGTGTCACTCCCTAATGAGAAGCACAACCATAGGAGTTTTCTTAACTTCGGTTTACAGGGTCATTCTTCACTTGCAGGGTAAAATATCCTTGAAGTTTGGATCCTCTGGAAGCCTCTGTGTGCAAAAACGTTTAGGAAAGATACCAATAGAAAAAACAAGACATATAGCCCATGTAAAGCGCTGCACTTTGATAAAGCCAATTTTTGGCGAAACATGTCCATGTAATCCTCTTTTTTTTTTTTTTTTGCACATTAGTTTTTATTCTCTCCCTTTTGCTTCTTTGATTTTTGTGGTGCAGCGTTTTACCAGGGCTATCTGCCTTGTTTTTTCTATTAGACCTGTGGAGAATGCCCACTGCAAAAAAAAAAAAAAAAGCTGCAGCAGCTAAAGCACACTCCAAAAAGGTTCCGGTGGCTCTCCGCAAGGCTCACCGAGGCAAGGGACAGAAAGGGAACCCGAAATACTGAAGGCCAGGCAGAATATGCCACAGACATGACGAATTTAGCAACAACAAAAAAAAATATACAAAAGCTGCTGACAGACCTGACACTTATGCTTAAAACCAAACTGTCTGAGATTAAAAAGGCCTTACTACTTTGGGAGATAAGGTGGATGAGCTGGAAAAAAAAGCCGGAACAGTCTCAACAGTTCTGGAGTATGTAACTCAAAGTACAGGAGCAGGAAGAGACTATGAAAATATGCACCTACATAAAGAGGACCTGGTAGAGGGAGACGCTCCAACATAAGAATTAGGGGTATACACGAAACGGTAGAACCCCAAGAGCTGGTCCCATACCTACAAAAGCTATTCTCCCTGACTGATGAATCACAGGAACGGACCTGAAAGATGGACAGGGCACACAGAGCGCACAGAACAAGATCAGATCCCCCGATAGAGTGTCATTAAAATGCAAGACTTTACTGACAAGGTCATTATGCAAAAGGCCAGAGGTATTCACAATATAGATGTAGCCCGCTTTCCCCTTCTAAAGGAAACCGCTGGCCATTACATGTGCTGCTAAACCTTTGAGCCTTACAGGAAGCAAAAGCCTCCGCTCCTTGGGAGCTATATCTCACGGTTCACCGCCTCGGGTATATCTTTTTATACCGAGTTCCCAGTAAGGTAAATAATGCAGTACACACAATAATACAACAATGCAATACACAATACCACAGTACCCCTGTGTGTGTCCCCCCCCCCCCCAACGTACTGAGGGTGCCGTGGCACCAATAACACCGTATGTCCGTCCAAGCAATCCCACTAAGTGTGAGGTAGCGCTACCCCCTGTGGATGTTGGTGCACGTTGGGTACCTGCCTGGGTACTCCAGTATGCAGGTGCAGCTTGTAGACTTGGACTGAAGGTCCCACGTAGCGGGGCCTCCGACAATAATCCCCTCTCGCCTAAGGGTCAAGTCCTCCACGTGGGGTGAGCTCCAGCCGGACTGTCTCGCAACCTGCAGCCTGGTCCCAGACCTCAGGTCACTGCGTGGGCCTCCGTCCACCGGTGCAGTAGTGCTGCTACCGACTCATGGGAGGGTCCCTATCTGGGGCCTTCCCTACAATACTGCAATGGGTTGGCTCAGGGCCTAAGGGGCAGATTCTAGGCCTAGTCCAGGAAGCCACTTGCTCCCTGGACACTACCTACTCCTGTCCTGGCTCCCACACGACTGACTCATGGGCTGTCATCCACGGAGTATATCCTCTTTTCCCCTTCTGGTTCGGGGCCTTCACGCATGCGCAATATACCTTGCGGCGCCACCTGCAAGATGGCCGCCGCACTATCGCGTCCTGCACATGCGCCGAGCCTCGCTCATGCGCGATGTCTTTTCAAAATGGCCGCTGCCTGACCCGGAGCGGTTACCCGACCCAGAGGCAGGGTAAGGGAACCCCGCTACATAGAGTTTGAGGGAGCCAAGATCCAGCTGTATAACGATCCCTCCACGTTAACCCTGCAGCAACTTACAGAAATGAGGGAAATTACCGTGCAGCTTCAAAAAGCCAACGTGAGATACAAATGGGGATTTCCCACCAAACTGATAGTTCTACTACAAAATGGGAAAGGTTCCTTCCTCAGATACGGAGAAAACCCCACTAATTTTTTTGAAATAATTAATATTCCAGGACCCACAACAGTAAAGAATCGCAGGACTCCGCGACACCAGGAACCACCCGATTCCACCCAGAGCGGAGAGGACAGCAATGGGTTGACGTGGGCAGTAAGAAGAACAGAAATACCAACGATAACAACGGTCAACAGAACAGGGACAGGAGAAGCCCGCAGGATGAAACAGAAGTGTTGTGAGTGAAGAAGAGTAACGATTATAATTATATGCGAAATTATCGATATAACGGAGATTATTGACTAAGTACTTTTATGTCCGACCGTCAGGCTGTCAGTTTGGAGGTCTGAACTACGCAACGCTGTGGATATACAGTAGGGCCCCACTCATACGGCGGACTCCGTTCTAGGTCGCCCCCAGAAAGCGAAAATTGCCAAAAAGCGTAAACATAGCATTTGCTATGTCCACCGTCCATTTTCCATCTTTCCTACCCCTCCTGCGCATGCGCGACGTCGGCCGCTCCCCCTTCTGTGCATGCACGACCTCGGCCGCTCCCCCTTCTGCGCATGCGCAGACATTACGGCCCCCTTCTCAGTACTGCCGTATTGGCGGATCACAGAGAAGCGAAACTTCACTGCTAAGGTAACCTTTGTGACGGTGAGGGGGTAACCAGGCTCACTAATAAAGGTCAAGTCCTCTTGGTTGCCCCTGAGTCACGTGGTGGGGTCCTAGAGTGTCAGCTCTTGGACCTGGCCGTTGTATATGTACTGTATTGTGTGAAAATATGCGACAAAGAATTTTCATGTTTATCCCTTTCCAGGAGCGCCAGCAAGCACAAATTGCTAGGCTGAGTTTCAGGGTGGGGTTGACAGAGAAAGTCTTTACAGATTGTGGCTATGTAGCGGGGTTCCCGAGTTACGGGATACCCCAAAGATGTAAACGGGAATCAGGTAAGATTCTTGGATACATTGAAGCACAATGCTCCGGTTAAACTCCTACCCTGAAAGCTTTCTTGCAGCTCCCCACCAGGAGTCTGCTTCAGCACAGACCAGAAAGGTAAAAAGGGGCATAGGGATTTGTGTATCCCGGGTATAGTCAGGGGTCCCTGGTTTAGGGGGAGTCCCCCATGGTATATGCCCAAACCCCCGGAACCGGTACAGGCGATCGGGGTATCTCCAACTAAATATAAGGTTGCAAGAGTATTAAAAATAAACTCTGGGTGGAAACTGAAAATAATTATTGCAAAGAAATAGATACAAATGAGGCTCCATGGAAGACAGATCACCCTAGAGGTCTGTACGAGCACCCCACTATTGGCGCAGCACTAAATGCGTGGGACTAAATTTCTAAAGATGAGAATCTCCACGTTTCCGTCCCCACTAACTCCAATATGTGGGAACCCCGATTTCCCCCCAGGGCTCGACATCGGATTATTTAAAAAAAAATGGAGTCAAGCGGGTGTAGTTAGGCTGAGAGATCGGATGGATAATGGTAAGACCAGATGTTTAAGCACTTTCAGGTCCAGTTCAAATTTGAAGGGGAGAGGTGGCAATATATGCAAATTTTACATTATATGAACGAGAGACACACACACACACACACACACACACACACACACACACACACACACACACACACACACACACACACACACACACACACACACACACACACACACGAATCCTTTTGAAACAGTGCTGGTTTTGCGGGGTGCAGGCAGGCACAATATATCGTCCATCGATAGAACATTACTAGAAATTAATAATGAATCTAAACCAGGGTTTGTACTAGCCTGGGAAAAAGAGCTGGGTAGGGAGTACTCTGCACTCGAGTGGACACAGATGTGGAGTAATGCCAGCTCTACCTCGATATCAGCGAATATTCTAGAAAATGGATATAAGATAATGTACAGGTGGTATTACACAGCACAAAAACGGAAAGAATGTTACCCAGGAACTGCCAATAAGTGCTGGGGAGGCTGTGAGGAGGTGGGAACAGTGCTTCCTATCTGGTGGGAGTGTAAGATAATAGAGCGGGTTTGGGATATATTACAGCAGATTTTTAATATTACCAAGATTAGAATCCCAAGAATCCCAGAGTATTACACTGCTAAACAGAGAAGGGTTCAAAAGGCACAGAATTAGGAAATCTCTATTAATACACATGCTAAATGCAGAAGATGTGCCATCGCTGCCAACTGGAAAAGGCTGGAGGCGCCCACTATGGGACAGCGGGAGTCGAGAGTATGGGAAGTTATGAAAATAGAACTACTATAAAATGTAACCACTGACAATAGGTCACAAGTTGAACGCCTTTGGCTGCCATGGTGAGAGCTTACGGCTAATAGAACACTGTGAGACGATAACCCGGACAACTATTTATGAGATTGACTTGTTTCTAGTATTTTATTTATTTTTGTTTAATCACAATTTTCTACTGTCTGTCAGTTTTTTGGATTGTTTATTTTGTGTTTGTTTTTTTATTATTAATGCAGTCAGGTAATGTGTTACTGAATACCCGGTACTCTAATAGATGACTCATTTTATATGTTATTATACAATAAGTCTGAGTATTACTGACTGTAGACAGCAGAGTGAAAACGTGTAAAACCTCTAATATGTCATAGTTCTATACGCCAAAGCTACGGTCGTTTCTGAGAACTTGGGTGCAAAAGTCGGGACTTAGACTCTGGCGGGCAGGCTTCTCAGGCTTGAAATCGAAGCCGGTTGCTGTGCTATTCGCGCAGAAGCAACTTTGAAAAGCCGCCCGCGCTCTTACTACCAATCTGATTGGCTCACAGATTCTTATAGGATTTTCAGTTTCATTAAAAAAAACTCAGCAGCCAATCAACGCGTGGGAACTTTCCTAAGCAGCCAATCCGGCTAGAAAAGCCGGGACAGTGAGAAATCTGAAGTAGCCAAGAGACATTAAGAAAAAATAGAAAGTAGTACAGGTCGGTCTTTAGAGAACAGGGGGTCCCCTGTCTGAAAATAGCGCTATTTGGCTCTGGATCCACCCCACCCAATTCCCTTCCTGGAAAAAAAAAAAAGGGAGGGAGGACCCACCAACAGGTCAGGTTAAGAAAATCCCTGATTCAGCACAGGTGGCTCAATCAAAGGCTGTCTTCCACTGAGCCGCGGATTGAGCCACCTGTGCTGAAGCTGGGATATCCTGACAACCTGACCTGTTGGGGGGGTGGGGGGGGGGCTTGAGGACTGGAGTTGAGCCCCCCGGAGTTAGGAGAGATTGCTGCTGTAACAGTATATGCACTGCTGGACCATGAAGGATATTTTAATAGCACTCACTGATGTATATAAAACAGGCCTTACCTGGTCACTACATTCTCTTGTCCAAGTTTCTCCGTACAGTTGATCGTAGTATCCCCTTTACTGGGAGAATGCTGCATACATGCCAAAAATAAGAAAAAGATACAGGTAAAACTATTTTATACATACAAGTGTCTCTCTCGAGAAAATATGCACATGCTTCCTGTGTGTTATTAGGAATCAGAGCAATCTAATATACATTTTTGGGAATGTAAATATTTTGTATATTTCTATGTTTGCAACGTATTTTGTGACCTGAACACGGGGTCAGTCTCTCAATCCACCAAAAAGTACAACATTATATAACAGGCAAACTGTTCCTCTCCCCTAAACATTGAAGCCTTAAAGTGCTGGAAGACTTTAAGGACTAGACTGTTCTCATTTTAATCCTGTTTTCTGGAGCTATGTTAAGTTTCTAATCGCTCCAGATATAAGCAAACAAAGCTCCAACACACTTATTATTGACTTTAATGTCTGTAAAGACATTACTTTAAAGAACACTGTAGACGGACGTTCACAGAGGTACACAATTGGAGGCTTTTATAAGGTGAAATTATAATAGGCTTTATTGTGCCTTTTCCTTTTTCATCAGGAAATCATCCAAACACAGGGGAGGGGGGGGGGGGGAAAAGCTTCTATTCACTTGGGAGTATTTCTAGTGAAAATACCATGCAATTAATTCACAACTCCCTAAGTCAAGCATGTCTCGCAGCCCCAAAACATATAGCATGAAATAAGCAGATAAGAGCAGTCTCTTAATAATGAAAGTCTTATCTGTTCCTTGGAGGGAAAATCTTCTCTGGTTCAGCTCCCTTCCCTCAGGGTGTGTCAGCATTCAGGTTCAGAAGTTTTCCCTGTTTCTTGTAAGCAGCTCTGCTGTTTCTTCTGGCAGGGCTCAAGACTGTTGTGAGAGTCAAAGACAATCTCTGCTCTCTCTCCCAAGTTCAGCTCTCAGTCACAGCTAAGGAGTTACTTCCTGTCTCAAAGGCAGGCTTTTTCTACCACCTCTAATCAGGCAGGTGGTGTTAGTTAATTTGCTACCAGCAATTAACCCCCACACTGCTGGATTAGAGGCACATTTGTGAACAGGGTTAAGTCCCCTGTTACAAACACCTTATAAAGTGTGGATTTCCAAGATCAAGACCAAGTGTAACCCCCCCCCCCCCTCTTAAGGGTTACTTGTATGGATAGCATGTACCGGGCCCCAACCTGTGTTGCCATGGGAGCATTACATCACAGAGAGTACATCAGGGGAGGGGAAGTTCAAGAAGGGTAGGTTCCAGGAGGACAAGAGTAGAGGAGCCTTGGGTGAGTGGATAAATAATGTTTATAAATTAATAGCACAGACCAGGCCCCTTTTATTATGTTGTAGATAAGGATAGTAGCCTTTAAGCAAGGATCCCAGAAGATTATTAAAGGAGTCCACAATAAGCTTTGAAGTATGCTAACGGCATGCCACAGAGGGCATCAGTAACGAGGACTCCTTGGCTCTAACCGTGGATCTGCATTAACAGTCTTCTCCGGCGGTAGGCAAGTGGCAGTACACGCACCTACAAAAAAGGTATTTGGGTCACTTGTACAGGACCCACTAGGATAATATAGAGGGGTATCCCAAACAGAAGAGGGGAGGGGGGGGGGGGTCCAGGTCTCAGAACAATTAAAGAAACTAAGATATACTTCCCTCTGAGTGTTGAGTGGGAACTCATGGAAGCACGTAAAGCAGCTATAACAATAAATAAACCGTACAATGTTTGAAGTGTGGTGTATGGTCCCCGTGCCTGGGGACCTGAATAAAAGACTGATGTATGACTCAAGTTCCTGGCGACCATTATTCTAGAACCTTGCTACCTCACCGCCCAGCCACCCGAATCCAGCACGAGTTAAGGTAATCCATGCGGAGAAGCCATATACAAAACATCAATCTAATCTCCCTAGAAGTTGGGACACAAGAAATAAAATTGTATTAAATTTGCCAACAGCATTACAGTAGGGCACCGCTTCTTGGCGACCCGCCAATACGGCAGTACCGAGAAGGGGGCCGCCATGTCTGCGCATGCGCAGAAGAGGGACGGCGAGGTCGCGCATGCGCAGAAGGGGTAGGAAAGACGGAAAATCGCTGGTTGACATAGCAAATGCCATGTTCCGCTTTTCGTCGATTTTCGCTTTCCGGCAGCAGCCTATAACGGAACCCGCCGTATGAGTGGGGCGCATGAGTGGGGCCCTACTGTATTAAACATTAATGGGTATCATTGTATAATTGAAAATAAAAAGGCAAACTCGCTCAGCCTCCAATTGGTAGATTAAGATGCAGGGTGCACTAGGACAAGGATACGTAGACAAAAGAGAACAACCCTAGACTCCCCAGGTAAGTAGGCTAGAGACTGAAGGCCCCTAATCACATGCACTGGCTATGCAGTAGAATAAGTACATACTAATGTGTGGCATAAAGGTGAATGACCTATAGTTGGTTATGAAGACGTCCCTGACAATGAGTGGTGTTACCAGATCGTGGGTGTGTTAATATTAAAACTAAATGAGTCTGTGGACTAATATAAAATATAAGGGGACCTTAATTAAGGCACAGAAATGGACAATATGCAGAAAATCCAGCTAATTGTTAGAGTACAACAATAAGGCTGGTTATTATGTGTTGCTGCAACAGACAACTGGCCAATAAGACAATCACGATGGGTAGTTAGTGATTATCTAATGCTGTTAGCTGTGTGGTTGCAAGGTAATATGCAACAACTAACACAGTAGGGTGACAAAGACACACAGAACTGAATCATGCAGTGTTGGGCCGAGCTCATGGTGGCGGCGCATGCAGGCGCTACTGTGCGCACTCCTGCAGACCCAGCGATGTGTGCAAAAAGCTTCAGGATTTTGGGGAGGCAATCGGGGGCATGGCAAACGTGTCACAGAGCTGGTACGCCCTCATTGGCTGAACCAGCTCACATGACGCTGACGTCACGCGACTGCAGCCCGAAATCTCAAATGGAGTTGTCTCGGCAAAATGTAGCAGCGTCGACGCGCGCACTTGAGGACATACCATAGAGGCAATCAGGTAAGAGTCCCGGAAGTGCACACGGACGCAAGCACGTGCACGTAGCGACACCGCCACCGTGAGCTTGGCCTAAAAGCATACAGACTGCAACAACTCTATGAAGACAAATTGCTCCCCCCGGTGGTGGAAAGTCCCAGAGTCGCCTGTTCTGCAAATAATCAGCTGATGGTAACAGAGATGCAGTTAGATTGCAAGCTGCCAACAGGTAAGTAAAACATGCAATTGCAGGCAGCAGGGGAAATGACAGATCACTGACAAATACAACACTTATGCCAACGGCAGAATGATATTAAAATGTGCATGAACACGTCTCAGAAATGTCTCAAGGTTGTGTTGAGGAGACCGAATTGTCATAATAGACTTGGAGACGGAAGGTGAATATGGGTCCTAAAACACTGATATAGAGCAATCACCTAGTCCTAGATCAACTCCATGTATAGGGATAATCTGTGATCGGACAGGTAGGTAAGGGGGGGAGGGGTGGTCGCTTCTCACCCCTACCACATGCAGCACTTATCATCCGAGATCTGACTCCAAAAGACTGTTCATGGTCCCAAGGCTCAACAAAGTATCCGGCCGCTCCTCCTTCTCTTACCGTGCACCCCAAAACTGGAACAACCTACCGGAGACTCTCACATCCACCACCAGTTTAAGTTCTTTCAAAACTAAGGCTGTCTCACATTTTAATCTGGTCTGTAACTGTTACATATGCCTTGGAACGGTTCCTGAATAAACTCTCCCTCCAGATTTATTTACCTTAAACCGAGGCTCAACCAGTTATGGGGCGATGGCATATCTAAGGGCCTGATTGGCAGTGTTACTGATTAAGCAGATAAGCAGATCTGAAGGCTGGGAGGTGGGGGGGAGAAAGATAGTCCATGGATAGCCTTAAAGGTAGGAGTCAAGATCTTAAAATGAACACTTTGCTCCACCGGGAGCCAGTGCAAATCTTAAATACTGGCGAGAAGTCTCTCCTTCCCTGCTAGAAGATGGGCTGTGACATTTTGCACCAAGCGTAGGGCTTTAATATATTTTTGGAGACCCATCAGCAGAGAATTGGCAAAATCCAGTCTGGAGACAAACGTTAAAAAAAAAATAACTGGTTCAAAGAAGAGTATAGACGTACAGAGGGAGAGGAGAATACAAGGTTTTGAAGAAGCGCTCTGGTGGTCAGTTTTAGGAAATTACATAGGATTCCCAAAAAGTGGAGCACAAGTCACAGCACTTCTCCAAATGTGATTTAAAACATGCTTCTTTATTGTAGCATTAAAGCATTGCCAAACAGATTAGAAACCAGAGTAACATCCCCAGCTCACAACACTAGGTCCTCGCTCGACCCAGGCAAAATAATTTAGGTAGGGCCAATATGGGTAGAGAGCAAATGCAGCAAGATAAAATCCTTAAAGATGGGATGTTTGTAGATCCCCAAATCACATGCATTCAAACCCGTGGAGTCATATGTGAGAGTTTAAAGGGAAAAACGAGAATAGATCAATACTCTTTAGGCTAAGGCCCCGGTTACTCCGCTGCAACGTGCGCCCGCGAGATTGGCGGCACGTGCAGCCGATTCCCTGGTCTGCAGCTCACTGCAGGAAGAGAGACCGGGGTGGGGGGGGGGGGGGCGGGGCGGGGGAGTGACGGGGGCGCTGCCATGACGTCACCCGGCAGGTTCGCCCTCATTGGCTTAACCGTCGGGGGGCGTGCCGTATCGCTCGTCGCGATTCCTGCTCTGAATTCTATTGAGAGCAGGAGCAACTCTCGCCCCAGCGCTGCAGCCCCCCCTCGCAGCGGGCCCGGCGCCATTGAGGGGAGGGCTCTCGTCCGTGCAGCGTTCGCCACAGCGGACACTGTACTAGGCAGCGGGGTCAAGGCCATAGTCCTATGTAGAAGAGACAAATGTAACAGCCACTATATGCAGCAAGACATTGCTAAATGGGGAGTGGCTGTACTAGAGCTTTTATAGTACAAGTTCTATGTAGGATAAAGCGCAATCATCCAGTGAGAAGTGCTCTGGTCAGGATAAAAAAAAGGCAAATAATTTAATAGTCACAATATAGGTCTATGTTACTTTTTATATTGTAACCATGGAAGTATTTCCCTTTTAATACTGAACATTACAGCAGGGGGGAGGAGTGGCTCAGTGAGTAAAGACACGGACTGAACAATGAGTTTGAATCAGGGGAGCCTGGTTCAAACCCCCAGTGTCAGGTCCTTGTGACACTGGGCACACGTCACTTTATCTCTCTGTGCCAACAGAGCCCTGGATAAAGACACTATATAAAATAAATAAGTGACCCAGAATCCTTTGCTGCAGTGGAAGCATGGTATGCCGTGCGGTTATGGGGTAAAGCAGGTTTGTGGACTTCACTCAGACATGTAAACGTACTCAAATATCCTTCCTAAAGCACTTTAAAGGGAGGTTCTTGCAGCCTTCATCTCTGAGGAACGCACAACGTATGAGCTTACCTCCCCAGCAAGACCATTTTCTGCCTGGCGATGGGGAGAATGTGTGTCCCTGGGTGTGGTATGGTCACGGCACTTTGACTCGTCCTTCCCCATCTCCCCGTTTAATTTTCTTTTTCTAAAGAGAAAAACATTGTAAGTCAGCAGTGTCACAGAGGTGTGTGCTCAAATAGCTAATTTTAGAAGGCATTGAACATTGTTTGTAGCTGGGATTAACAAAAAAATAATGATTCAGGGGGAAAGGAAAAAAAAAAATATTATCTGACGGGTTATTTTTCGAGCTAAACCAACGAAACTGCCCTAAAATATCCCCTTGAATGTAATAAACATACAGTATCACATTTTTCTTGGGGAAAAGAAATAAACTCTGCAGCGTGGAGAAATCATGCGTTATAGCAAATACAGGGTCAACCTACTTCGTGATTTTAAACGGATACAGTGATAATGTGATAACAAAATCAAAGTGGAACTCAAGAAACAGTGTCAACCCTGTTATAGCAAGTACATTGGAATACATAAAAGAAAAAGTTATTTTAAAGCAGTTTTAAACTTTAAAAAAAAAATAGATCCGCTCATACTGTAAATACAAAACTTTAGTTCATGCTATGCTGATCTAATGGTAACATAAGTTTTTCCCAATCTGCATTGTTTGCCAAGTTTTTACCTACGTAATTTTTCTCTAGCATCAATTGTTACCAGAGCAACCTCTGGTGTCAATGAGTGCCAATGGCAGTGGCCATTTTAATCTCACAGTGAGGCCATTTTTGTTTAGCAACTGATACGTTCTGATTTCAACCACGGGGTACACAAAGCTTTGGCGAGGGTTAAAAAATTTTTTTTTTTAAATTACAGTATGAGCACATTCATATCTCACACTACAGCCAGGGATTCTGGGAAATTACCTGCAAATGAGCACTTACAGTGAATAATCGAGACGTAAAGTGACTCACTGTGAGTGCTGCATTTTCATGTTATTACCCAGAAACCCTTGCTGCAGTGGAAGCATTGTATGCTTAGAGATCATTGGTAAAGACTGGGTTGTGAACCGGTGTGAGACATGCGTGTTAATGTGCCCACAGGTGGTATTTTTACTCACCATAACTTTTTTAATGTCTGGTTGTAGCCACTTTCAGCTTCACATCGCAAAACCAGCAGCCAACCTCACACTCACGAGACCCAAAACGTCAAAACAAGCGTTTACTGGCTCTGCTGCACTGTAACCCAGGTTGTGTAAGGCCCCGGATATAGTGGGAACTGAGCGATCTGTGGACTTTAGATCGCTCGCGACGGGGAGTCGTGGCGGACGTGTCACAGACGTGTCACCAGGCTGGTTCGCCCTCATTGGCTGAACTGCTCATGTGACATGAAAAAACAAACAGAAAAAAGGTTTGACGGCTCAAAATTCTGCTGCGCGGTCGCCCTAAATTGCAAGCGCACTATGGCTGCTGCCATAGAGCTGCTGCATTTTGTTCTCACAGCGCGTGCCGTCACTCGCACTATGAATGCGGCCTAATATGGCAGGAATAAGCTTGCCTTATCACTGCCGTATTGTTACAATGGGTAAGCAATTCCAAATTGTGTACCTGAGAAGTTGCAGAGGCCTTGCGCCTCCCCCGGCATTTAATTTACATGCCGGAGGGAAAAGTGCCGGGGCTCTGCAACCGCCGCGCCCCCCCTAGAAAATCTCGCGCCCCCCAGTTTGTGCACCCATGGTGTAGAGCACAGTGACGGTCTGAGCCTGGGATGCGCCGCAGGTTGTAGCGATGCGAATGCCACTGGTCAAGAGGGGTATGTATGATACACCGTACTGTCCGAGATCACCTCTGTGGTCACGTGACTATAGAGTATTGTGACTTAAGGCAGGGGTGCGCAAATTGGGGGGGGGGGGGCGTGCCTGGGGGGCCGCGGGCAGTTGCAGAGGTCCTGCACGTGGTGACATCGCCATGGCAACGTGGCATCAAATGACGTGACATGAACCCACAACATCATTTGACGCCAGAAAACAAGGTAGGAGGGGCGCGAGCACCGGGGGGGGGGGGGGGGTAGCAGCGCCAATAGTTTGCGCACCCCTGAATCAAGGTACGCCTTTAAGATTTGTCTCTAAAGCAAACAGATGGTATATCAGGAGATTTGCAGAAATGATGGCTATGTTGTCACCGTCCACTTTGATTCCTATGAGCACAACATGGAACCTATACAATATATATTCAGGTCATCAATATGGTGGTTTGCGCTCAGAACGAGCAGGGTTCAGTGCCTAGCACATTTCAAATAATTTAAGGCGGCTACTAGACAGTAATACTCCTTTCTTTAACACCGCCTCTTCAATATGGTCTGTTTGTAAATGCATTGTTGTTATAAGGTTTCCTTTGAAACTCATTACTGTTCCTTTTTGGCTCTCTTGATAAATTGTTGGTGGCAGAGTTTGCATCGCTGCATCTTGTGTGCTCCCTCACAGGGCATTTTATATAGAGCAGCGGTGCGCAAAGTGGGGGTGCGAGATTTTCGGGGGGGGGGGGGGGGGGGGGGGCACGGCTGTTACAGAGGCCCCGCGCTTCCCCAAAGGCATTTAAAATAAATGCCGGGGATCGCACGAGGCCTCTGTAACTTTTCACTTACCTGGAGTTCCTGCGACGCGTCTCCATGGCAACCTCATTTGACACCGGAGCCGTGCATGGAGGGGCGGCGTGAGCCGGAGGGGAGAGGAGACCGGGGGACGCATGTAGGCAAGTTTGCACACCCCTGATATAGACTGCTGCAAGTTGCATTTCTTGCATCAACTTTTTACATCAATACAAAGTTACAGCTGGGCAACACATCCAGTAACAATGTGTCATGTTTGTACAATACTTTCATGGGCGGTGATTACTTACACCCCTTACACCTGTATCATGTGAAACAGATCCCTTTAGTCACAGATACTGTATAAGGTGCATTGCATGTACACCACTTTATCTTGACAAAGGTCAGTGTATTTGACCGAAACGTCGATCTATGTGGATTAAAATCTTTTTCAATGAAGACCTCTGGCGGGCCGGTTTCTTCTTGTTTATGGAGGTGTCCTAAGCAAGACCACAACTTGCATATGGAGTATAGTTTTGGACAACTGTCCATTAAAAAACATGTAACTGAAAAGTGCAGAGAAGGGTCACCATATTAATAAAGGGCGTGGCAGGTCTTGCTCATTAAGAGGGACTATCCAAATAAGGATTGTTACATGAGAAACGATATGTCTAAAATGGGATATTATAATTAACAAATATATTCAAGGTAACTACAAGGAACCTTTCAACCCAAAGACAGTACAAAAGGACTCGGGGCATCCCTTTAAGTTGGAGGAAAGGAGGAGATTTCGCCAGCAACAAAGGAAAGGGCTCTTTACAGTAAGGGCAGTTACAGTGTGGGATTTACTACACATAAAAACTGTGATGGCAGATACCAGTGATCTCTTTACAAAGGAAAGTTATTTGGGGATATGCCAAATAACCTTAAACCTACAGATGTAGCAAGACTCGCTGTACTCTGAGCTGCGCAACCCAGACAACAGAAGAGGATCAAAGCTGCGGGGTCCCTGCGTTTGAATGGGACCACAGCAGCGTTCCTGCCGAGCCAGCTACCAGACTAAGAGCTGCGCAGGAGAGTACCAGACAGAAGTAGCCCGTCTACACAGAGCAGCTCTTAAAGGAGCAATTCATGGGCGTTTTATTATGATTATTAAGATAGGGTTGAAGCAGGTGGGTATGTGGCCCGGTCACCCCATTCATTTCAGCTCCTGGGACCCTCCGCTTCTGGAGATACTTAACTCTGTATGGGGTGCCGGTATCTCCTGCAAGCTTAAAGCTCCCGCGATACGAGAGCCAATAGGAAGTTGTGACCGGATTACGTCATGGCTTCCTATTGGCCCACTATGGAGCAGCTACCGGCACCCCATACCGAGGTCTGTATCTCCTAAAGCAGGGGGTCCCCGGAGCTGAAATGAATGGGGTCCAGCTCCGGAGAACACTTGCTTCAAACATATATTGAATTTTTTTTTTAAATATACAGCTCAACCCCCTTATAACGCTGTGGCTTGGGGTCTAAAGAATGACATCGCGATATAAGCGGATCGCGTTAGAAATAATGTACAATTGTATGCATTGTACAATAAAGTATTTAAGACACCAACAATCGTGTTGTAAAGTAGTCATATATACAAAAATTGGGAGCCGCGCTTGCATCGCGTTATAAGCGGATCCGCGTTGTAACCGATCGCGTTAGAAAGGGGTTGAGCTGTATATCAATAGTCCTATTAGCCAAATCTGGCTAACAGCACTTGCGTGCATTGAGAAGCATTACAAACATACATTTAACAAAATAGACATTACAATAAGATAACAATCACACACACTAGGCATCACATCCATTGATTGTCACCGTGCCTACCTAAGCCCTCAACAGGGGCCTAGAAGGAAACCCAAGGCCATGTGATGACCATTGCGCAGCCCAATGCAGTCTTTACCTTTGCAGGTCCAGATCATTTGGTATGGTGGAGGACACCGCATCATCTCGCACACGATTTGTCCTGACCAACTTCACTGGTGCAGCTTTAGATTTGCTGTCGGCCATGTTGTCGCTCTTCTATAAGAAAGAAGGGGATGCTTTAGTTTGCCAATGGGCGCTTAACCACCAAGTTCCTATAGGGCTTCCCCTTGAAACCGTTTGTACGTGAATGTGCGGTAAAGGCATAAATGAACAGTTTAAGGTATACAATGGGTGAGCGGTCACACTACAGATGTAGCAGACATTATTGCTCCCGTTAACACAACACATTATGCCAATGGTGTTGCAATGTTTCACGCAGCTCCATTGAAACAAATTGTAACACGCACATCATTTTCTTACAGCAGGTAATATTTCATGCATTTATTAAGCGATAAGTCATTCTAAAGCAAGCAATAAAGTCTGCTACATCTGTACTTTTACAGGCACCGTAGGGAACTTCACAATAGATTAATAAAAAAACTAAATTATTTTTGTTATTCAAAAAAATATAATCTTGTAGCAAGATAAAATATGCTAACCAAACTAATGCTTAATGGAAGAATTAATGTACGTTTCAGCGTCAGCCGCAGATAAGAGACAAATAGCCTGAAAGATACAATTTATCAGGGTCACCTCTGGGTGCAGAATGTATACTGCGCCCAGGATAGGAACTCGCTCACACAAGCAGCAATTGGCGTTCAACACTTGTTTCAGTAACGCATTAAAATAACCCGTGTCGAATACAGGATGCAGAAATGGAACAGCCTTGTCTTTTCATCCAAGGAACTCTGCATTTTCAGAAGAGTATTTGTCAATTATTCTCCGTAACCAGGACTCATTCACATTCAGTTTGATGTGAAGAACTCGAGTACACATCCACGTCCCAACCCAAACCCCAGATTGCCCCAAGTCATGGTACATGCAGAATAATAAGAGCCCTTCCTCTCGCTCACCTCACAATGCCTGTAATACCCACCCGCAAGCTACATGGTTTCCTTTAGAGGAAAAGAAACATCAATATGTTTTACTTACAGTATCATAGATAAGAATAATGTTGTCAAGAGTCACCGCCCATCATTCCCAGTTGTATGAACACAAGGCTGGAGACTAGGATAGCTGTTTTTTTTTTAATGTGTCCCAACACAATTATTCAGGTGTTTTAGAAACAGAGGTAGCAACTCACCCCGAGAAAAAAAAAAAATGGACTAGGAGGAAAACCTGTTAAAAAGGCAAATGTAATTGGCTATATACCGATTGCGGCTCTTCCAGACACTGGCGCAGGACCCGTCCCCTCTCACCATCCATGAGTCACAGATCTGAGGAAACACAGGAGATACTGAAAATCTCCGGCACAGGGACATCTTGGTCCTGCTGTTTTTTTTGTTTGTTTTTTAAGCATAACATTATAGCAGTTATTAAACATAACATAAGCATTTTTAAGCATAACATTTATTGCAGTTATGCACACAAAATATGCCAAAAGTACACACACACCAGATTAAAATAAGACGACAATGGAAGGTGTACCAATAACAAAATGCAAGTCTCCATTAAACAAGATTGGTTTTTATGAGAACCAATTAAGACGAGGCGGGCGATAACACATTTCACAGTACTTCAAACTTCTTTCATGTAACCTGGTATGTTTGAAGACGGGAATTTTTTTATATCATACTGTAGACGGCATTTCAAAAGCAGATGATAAAGCAAACCCCCAAGGTGGCTTAATACAGCAGGGAACAGGGAAGATAAGCGTGTTTTGTTTAGTATAGAGGAGCTTACCCAATCGAGCTATAACTCACAGAAAGCAACACGGCCCTTTGTCACAATTCAGAGAGCGTCTCGTTGTACATTCCCTATCTGCACAGCCACAGCTGCCTTAGGCTGGGGCCATGGTACAGCAGACCGTGCTGAGCTATCAGGCTGCCTTAAGGCAGTGTTCGCGTCCATGCGGCGTGCGGGCGCACGTTGCGCAAGAAATCAGTTCAAACCGATTTCTTGGCGCGACAGGCAGGTCACGTGAGCGGTTTGCCCAATGAGGGCGAACCAGCTCCGTGACGCCCCGTCCACCACGGCCAGGTAAGCGGCCGCTCATTGACCAGCCTCCACACGCCTCCACGCGGGCGGAGGCACCATGGCCCCAGCCTTAAACACATTACTGAACCGCAGCGGAAATATGTTCTGCTACAATTCCTGTAACGTCATAAGTAGAACGACACAAACATGCACAGCAAGAATGCGGACAACCTAAAACAAGAAGGGCTAAAAGTAACAACGATAAATGTCTGCTGTGTCATAATTATAATTAAAGCAGCAATCCAGTTTAATTTCTTGGCTTTTTTTTGTTCTATGATTGAAGCAGGGGGGGGGGGGGGTCACTTGTCCCGTGATCCCAATTAATTTCAGCTCCGGGAAACCCCCTGCTTCCAGAGACGCGGACACCCCCTACGGAGTATCTACGCAGTCAGAGAAACTGTGTGCCTTAACATAATGGTAGCGTTTAAATGTCCCGTGTGCCAATAGGAAGCCGGGACATCTGGTAGCGGGGTTCCCATTGGCCCACGCGACCTGGACATTTAAACTTCACAGATACCGGCACCCATTACGGAGGTATATCTCGGGAAGCAGGGGGTACGCAGACGCAACGCAGTTCAGCTCCGGAGACCCCAGGCTTCAAACCTGAAACTAAAAAATAAATAAATGCAGCGCGGTTGCTCTCTGCCTGGACGCGGCCTAAGGAAGCAGGGGACCCCAAAAGTTAAACAGACTGCAGCCCCCCAGGTCTAGGGCCCCATTCAGATTAAGAAATAAACGCCATGGATTGGTTTAACTCCTTCAATGCTGCCTGGCATAACATTCACAGACCTTATTCAACTCGCTCTCCTGTCCCTGCCCCTCCTCTCCCTTCCCCTATTAACCCTATCCTCCACCACTGCCCCTTCTCTACGCCCTCCTCTGACGGTCCTTTCCCCCCCCTCCCAACCTTTCCCTCACACCCCTCTTTCCCCTCATCCTTTCACTCCAGCTCACCCACTCCAGCTCACCCTCACACGCGCACCTCTCACATTCCCTTCTCGCGCGCCCGCCCCACTCTGTTTCACTAACCGCGCGCCCGCGCCCTTTCCTGCTCATCTCTATGACACCGCCTCCGCGGGGCGGCGCGTGAGGCTAGGGGTGGGCGGGCGCGCGCCTTCCGCCGGGGACTAATAGGTGGAGCCAGTGCGTCTGTGTTCGTCAGGCCGCTGACGTCACCTCCGCGTGCTGCGCCTAGACGTCTCGGTGCGCTTGTGACAGTTATTTTCGCGCCTTTTGGGGGTGAAGGGCTGACTAGCTAGTTGCATGGCAACGCCAGAGCAAGGCCTACCCTCAGTCTTATTATCACTTGTCCCGTGTTACATTTTTTAAATCAAACAGTGCTTGGATAAATAGTGATGCAAAAATAATAACCTAATAATGTGTGACTTCATAAAAAATCAAATAACAAAAGGGCTATTATGGTTTTTTTTTACATTTTGCTTTGTAAATACCTTCATTTTTACACTGAATTTAATGGATGAGGCTGAGGTTTTTGTTGGGAAACAAGGAAGATATTTGTTGGGGTCTGGTAAAAGGAAAGTCCCCCAAAAACACCGAATCCGTGATAGTGACATACTGTAATGGGTTGAATCAAATCTAGCTAGGGTATTAAAAAAGATATAAACGTATAAGTATTCCTTAAGAAAAAAACGTACCGGTCCCATGATATTAAATGCTTTGGATAGTTTTTACAACCTGTAATCTCTTTTTAATAAGACTGGATCTTAGAAGATATAGAAGTAAATGATTCTTTGTTTGTAAAATTAACCACGATGCCATAATTAACCTAACGGATAAAGTGTACACAGTAAGGCTGCGTCCACTGTGCCGCTGGGTGCGCTCATGCTTGAGAGCGGTGACATCATCAACTCTCCAAGCATTTGCACTCGGCTGTCCTGCAATAATTTTGCAAGCACGAGCGGGGGGGGGGGGGGGGGGGGGGGGGGGGGCAAGGATCGGGGCTATTTCTGTGTGTTTGTGTGTGTGTGTGTGTGTCTGTGCCTGGCTGTGTGTGTGTGGCTGTGTGGGGCAGGGGCAGCAAGCCAATAATAGAGCCCTGAAATATTACTGTCAATGTTGTCCATGCGAGCACCCATGCCCCTCTCCATCCTAATAACCCCCACACTGCTGGATTAGAGGGCAACATTTGTGAACAGGTTAAGTCCCCTGTACAAACAAACCTTAAAGTGGTGATTTCCAAGATCAAGACCAAGGTGAACCCCCCCCCCCTCTTAAGGTTACTGTATGGATAGCATGTACCGGGCCCCAACCTGTGTTGCCATGGGAGCATTACATCACGAGAGTACATCAGGGGAGGGGAAAGTTCAAAAGGGGTAGGTTCCAGGAGGACAAGAGTAGAGGAGCCTTGGGTGATGGTAAATAATGTTTATAAATTAATAGCAAGACCAGGCCCCTTTTATTATGTTGTAGATAAGGATAGTAGCATTTAAGCAAGGATCCCAGAAGATTATTAAGGAGTCCCCAATAAGCTTTGAAGTATGCTAACGGCATGCCACAGAGGGCATCAGTAACGAGACTCCTTGGCTCTACAGCGCGGTTGCATTAACAGTCTTCTCCGGCGGTAGGCAAGTGGCAGTACCACGCACCTACAAAAAAGGTATGGGTCACTGTACAGGACCCACTAGGTAATATAGAGGGGATCCCAAACAGAAGAGGGAGGGGGGGGGGGGGCATTTCTCAGAACAATTAAAGAAACTAAGATATACTTCCCTCTGAGTGTTGAGTGGGAACTCATGAAGCACGTAAAGCAGCTATAACAATAATACCGTACAATGTTTGAATGTGGTGGTATGGTCCCCGTGCCTGGGGACCTGAATAAAACTGATGTATGAACTCAATTCCTGGCGACCATTATCTAGAACCTTGACTACCCATCACGCCCGCCCAGCACCCGAATCCAGCAGATTAAGGTATTCCATGCGGAGAAGCCATATACAATAACATCAATCTAATCTCCCTAGAAGTTGGGACACAAGAAATAAAACTTGTATTAAATTTGCCAACAGCGATACAATAGGGCACCGCTTCTTGGCGACCCGCCAATACGGCAGTACCGAGAAGGGGGCCGGCCATGTCTGCGCATGCTCAGAAGAGGACGGCGAGGTCGCGCATGCGCAGAGGTGGAGGAAAGACGGAAACTCTGGTTGACATAGCACATGCATGTTCCTTTTTCGTCGATTTTCTCTTTCCGGCAGCAGCCCTATAACGGAACCCGCCGTATGAGTGGGCGCATGAGTGGGGCCCTACTTTATTAAAACATTAAGTGGGTATCATTGTATAATTGAAAATAAAGGCAAACTCGTCATCACCTCCAATTGTAGATTAAATGCAGGTGTGCACTAGGACAAGGATACGTAGACAAAAGACAACCCTGACTCCCAGGTAATTAGGCTAGAGACTGGAAGGCCCCTAATCACATGCACTGGCTATGCAGTAGAATAAGTACTACTAATGGGTGGCTAAAAGTGAATGACCTATAGTTGGTTATGAAGACGTCCCTGCCAATGAGTGGTGTTACCTAGATCGGGTGGTGTGTTAATATTAAAACTAAATAGTCTGTGACTAATATAAAATATAAGGGACCTTAATTAAGGCACAGAACGGACAATATGCAGAAAATCAAGCTAATTGTTAGAGTACAACAATAAAGTCTGGTATTATGTGTTGCTGCACCAGCAACTAGGCCAATAGACAATCACGAGGGGTAGTTAGTGATTAACCATGCTGTTAGCTGTGTGGTTTGCAAGGGTAATAGCAACAACACACAGTAGGGTGACAAAGACACACAGAACTGAATCATGTCAGTGTTGGGCCGAGCTCATGGTGGCGGCGCATGCAGGCGCTACTGTGCGCACGGCCTGCAGACCCAGCGATGTGTGCAAAACTTCAGATTTTGGGGAGGCAATCGGGGCATGGCAACGTTCACAGAGCTGGTACGCCCTCATTGGCTGAACCCAGCTCACATGACGCTGACGTCACGCGACTGCAGCCCGAATCTCAAATGGAGTTGTCTCGCAAAATGTAGCAGCGTCGACGCGCGCACTTGAGGACATCCCATGAGGCAATCAGGGTAAGAGTCCCGAGTGCACACGGACGCCAAGCACGTGCACGTAGCGACACCGCCCATCACCGTGAGCTTGGCCTAAAAGCATACAGACTGACTCAACAACTCTATGAGCCAATTGCTCCCCCCGGTGGTGGAAAGTGCCCAGAGTCGCCTGTTCTGCAAAATCAGCTGATGGTAACAGAGATGCGTTTGATTGCAAGCTGCCAACGGTAAGTAAAACATGCAATATGCAGGCAGCAGGGGAAATACAGATCCTGACAAATACAACACTTATGCCAACGGCAGAATGATATATAAAATGTGCATGAACACGTCTCAGAATGTCTCAAGGTGTGTTGAGGAGACCGCGATTGTCATAATAGACTGGAGTACGGAGGTGAATAATTGGGTCCTAAAACACTGATATAGACAATCACCTAGTCCTAGATCAACTCCATGTATAGGGATAATCTGTGATCGGACAGGTAGGTAGGGGGGGAGGGGTAGGTCGCTTCTCACCCTACCACATGCAGCTACTTATCATCCGAGATCTGACTCCAAAAGACTGTTCATGGTCACAGAGGCTCACACAAGTATCCCGCGTCGCTCCCTTCTCTTACCGTGCACCCCAAAACTGGAACAACCTAACGGAGACTCTCACATCCACCAACCCAGTTTAAAGTCTTTCAAAACTAAGGCTGTTCTCACTTTTAATCTGGTCTGTAACTGTTACATATGCCTTGGAACGGTTCCTGAATAAACTCTCCCTCCAGATTATTTACCTAAACCGAGGGCTCAACCAGTTATGGGGCGATGGCATATCTAAGGGCCGATTGGCAGTGGTTTACTGACTGATTAAGCAATAAGCAGATCTGAAGGCTGGGAGGTGGGGGGGAGAAGATAGTCCATGGATAGCCTTAAAGGTAGGAGTCACGATCTTAAAATGAACACTTTGCCCACCGGGAGCCGTGCAAATCTTAAATACTGGCGAGAAGTCCTCTTCCTCCCTGCTAGAAAGATGGGCTGTGAATTTGCACCAAGCCGTAGGGCTTTAATATATTTTTGGAGACCCATCACAGAGAATTTGCAAAATCCAGTCTGGAGACAAACGTTTAAAAAAAAATAACTGGTTCAAGAAGAGTATAGACGTACAGAGGGAGAGGAGAATACAGGTTTTGAAGAAGCGCTCTGGTGGTCAGTTTTGAGGAAATTACTAGTGTTCCCAAAAGTGAGCACAATCACACATCATTCTCTCCAATATGTGATTTAAAACATGCTTCTGCTTCTTTATTGTAGCATTAAAGCATTGCCAAACGATTAGAAACCAGAGTAACTCCCCAGCTTCACAACACTGGTCTCTCGCTCGACCCAGGCACAATAATTTAGGTAGGGCCAATATGGGTGAGAGCAAAATGCAGCAAATAAAATCTTAAAGATGGGATGTTTGTAGATCCCCAATCACATGCATTCAAACCCGTGGAGTCAATATGTGAGAGTTTAAAGGGAAAAAACGAGAATAGATCATACTCTTTAGGCTATCCCGGTTACTCCGCTGCAACGTTGCGCACAGCGCGAGATATTGGCGGCACGTGCAGCCGATTCCTGGTCTGCAGCTCATGCAGAAGAGAGACCGGGGGGGGGGGGGTGGAGGGCGTGGGCAGGAGGAGTGACGGGGGCGCTGCCCATGACGTCACCGGCGGTTCGCCCTCATGTGGCTTAACCCTCGGGGGCGTGCCGTATCGCTCGTGCGCGATTCCTGCTCTTAAATTCTATTGAGAGCAGGAGCAACTCTCGCCCCAGCGCTGCAGGCCCCCCCCTCGCAGGCGGGCCCCGGCGCCATTGATGGCGGAGGGCTCTCGTCCGTGCAGCGTTTCGCCACAGCGGACCTGTACTAGGCAGGGGTCAAGGCCATAGTCTATGAAAGAGAAAATGTAACCAGCCACTATATGCAGCAAGACATTGCAAATGGGGAGTGGCTGTACTAGAGCTTTTTATAGTACAGTCTATGTAGGATAAGCGCAATCATCCAGTGAGAAGTGCTCTGAGTAGAAAAAAAGCAAAAATTTAATAGTCACAATTAGGTCTATGTTACTTTTTTATTGTACCACTGGAATATTCCCTTTAATACTGAACATTACAGCAGGGGGGAGAGTGGCTCAGTGAGTAAAGAACGGACTGAACAATGAGTTGAATCAGTGGGAGCCTGGTTCAAACCCCCAGTGTCAGGTCCTTGTGACACTGGGCACACGTCACTTTATCTCTCTTGGCCAACAGAGCCCTGGATAAAGACACTATATAAAATAAATAAGTGACCCAGAATCCTTGCTGCAGTGGAAGCAGGTATGCCCGTGCGGTTATGGGGTTAAGCAGTGTTTGTGGACTTCACTCAGACATGTAACGTACTCAATATCCTTCCTAAAGCACTTTAAAGGGAGGTTCTTGCAGCCTTCTATCTCTGAGGAACGCACAACGTATGAGCTTACCTCCTCCAGCAAGACCATTTTCTGCCTGGCGATGGGGGAATGTGTGTCCCTGGGTGTGGTATGGTCACGGCACTTTGACTCGTCCTTCCTCCTCCCCCTCCCCTTCCGTTACTTTTCTTTTCTAAAGAGAAAAAACATATGTAAGTCAGCAGTGTCACAGATGTGTGTCAAATAAGCTAATTTGTAGAAAGGCATTGAACATTGTTTGTAGCTGGGATTAACAAAAAATAATGATTCAGGGGGAAAGGAAAAAAAAAAATATTATCTGTACGGGTTAATTTTTCGAGCTAAACCAACGAAACGGCCCTGAAATACCCCTTGAAATGAATAAACATACAGTATCAACATTTTTCCTGGGGAAAGAATAAACTCTGCAAGCGTGGAGTAATCTGTTCGTTATAGCAAATACAGGTTCAACCTACTACTTCGGATTTTATTAACGAGTAACAGTGATAATGTGATAACAAAATCAAATGGAACTCAGAAACATTGTCACCTGTTATAGCAAGTACATTGTGAATACATAACAAAAAAGTTATTTTTCGCATTTTTAACTTTAAAAAAAAATAGATCCGCTCATACTGTAAATACAAAACTTTAAGTTCATGCTGCTGATCTAATGGTAACATAAGTTTTTTCCCAATCTGCATTGTTTGCCAAGTTTTTACCTACGATTTTTTCTAGCATCAATTGTTACCAGAGCACCTGCTGGTGTCAATGTGCCAATGGCAGTGGGCCATTTTAATCTCACAGTGAGCCATTTTGTTTAGCAACTGATACGTCTGGATTTCAACCAGCGGGGTACACAAAGCTTTGGCGAGGGTTTAAAAATTTTTTTTTTTTAAATTACAGTATGAGCACATTCATATCCCACTACAGCCCGGATTTCTGGGAAATTTACCTGCAATGAGTCACTTACAGTGAATAATCCGAGACGTAAATTGACCTCCTTGTGCGAGTGCTGCATTTTCATGTTTATTACCCAAACCCTTGCTGCAGTGGAAGCATTGTATCTTACAGATCATTGGTAAAGACTGGGTGGAACCGGTGGTGAGACATGCGTGTTTAATGTGCCCACTATGTGGTATTTTTAATTCTCACCATAATTTTTTATGTCTGGTTGTAGCACTTTCAGCTTCACATCCAAAAGCAACCAGCAGCCAACCCCAACTCACGAGACCCAACGTCAAAACACGCGTTTACGTGCTCTGCTGCACTAGTACCCAGGTGTAAGGCCCCGGATGTAGGGGTACTGCGCGATCTGTGGACTTTAAATCGCTCGCGCGACGGGGATTCGTGGCGGACGTGTCACATCGTGTCCCAGGCTGGTTCCCCTCATTTGCTGAACTGCTCATGTGACATGAAAAACAAAACAGAAAAAAGGTTTGACGGCTCAAAATTCTGCTTGCGCGGTCGCCCTACAATTGCAAGCGCACTATGGCTCTGCCATAAGAGCTGCCTGCATTGTTCTCACAGCGCGTGCCGTCACTCGCACTATAATCGGCCTAATATGGCAGGAATAAGCTTCCTTATCACTGCCGTTTGTTACAATGGGTCAGCAATTCCAAATTGTGTACCGAGAAGTTGCAGAGGCCTTGCGCCGCCCCGGCATTTTAATTTATCATGCCGGAGGGAAAAGTGCCGGGGCTCGCAACCGCCGCGCCCCCCCTAGAAAATCTTCCGCCCCCCAGTTTTGTGCACCCATGGTGTAGGAGCACAGTGACGGTGAGCCTGGGCATGCGCCGCAGTTGTAGCGATGCGAATGGCACTGGTCAAGAGGGGTATGTTAGGATACACCGTACTGTCCGAGATCACCTCTGTGGTCACGTGACTTAGATTTATTGAGACTAAGCGGGGTGCGCAAATTGGGGGGGGGGGGGCGTGCCTGGGGGGGCCGGCGGGCAGTTGCAGAGGTCCTGCACGTGGGACATCCCCATGGCAACGTGGCATCAATGACGTGACATGAACCACGACAACATCATTTGACGGCCAGAAAACAAGGTTAGGAGGGGGCGCGAGCACCGGGGGGGGGGGGGGGGGTGCAGCGCCATAGTTTGCGCCCCTGAATCAAGGGTAGCCTTTAGATTTGTCTCTAAAGCAAACAGATGGTATATCAGGAGATTGCAGAAATGATGGCTATGTTTTCACCGTCCCTTGATTCCTATGAGCACAACATGGAACCTATACAATATATATTCGTCATCAATATGGTGGTTTGCGCTCAGAACGAGGCGGTTTCAGTGCCTAGCACATTCAAATAATTTAAGGGGCCTACTAGACAGTAATACTCCTTTCTTTAACACCGCCTCTTCAATATGGTTCTGTTTGTAAATGCATTGTTGTTTATAAGGTTTCTTTGAAACTCATTACGTTCCTTTTGGCTCTTGATAATGTTGGTGGCAGAGTTTGCATCGCTGATCTTTGTTCTCCTCTCACAGGGCATTTATATAGAGCAGCGGTGCGACAGTGGGGGTGCGAGATTTCGGGGGGGGGGGGGGGGGGGGGGGGAGGGCACTGCTGTACAGAGGCCCCGACGCTTCCCCAAAGGCATTTAAATAAATGCCGGGGATCGCACGAGGCACTCGTAACTTTTCACTTACCTGGAGTTCCTGCGACGCGTCTCCATGGCAACCTCATTTGACACCGGTCCGTGCATGGAGGGGCGGCGTGAGCCGGAGGGAGAGGAGACCGGGGGACGCAGTAGGCGTTTGCACACCCCTGATATAGACTGCTGCAAGTTGCATTTCTTGCATCAACTTTTATCAAATCAATACAAAGTTACAGCTGGGCAACAACATCCAGACAATGTGTCATGTTTGTACAATACTTCATGGGCGGTGATTACTTACACCCCTTACACCTGTATCATGTGAAACAGATCCCTTAGTCACACGATACTGTATAGTGCATTGCATGTACACCACTTATCTTGACAAAGGTCATGTATTTGACCGAAACGTCGATCTATGTGGATTAAAATCTTTTTTCAATGAGACCTCTGGCGGGCCGGTTCTTCTTGTTTTGGAGGTGTCCTAAGCAAGACCCACACTTGCATATGGAGTTATATTTGGACAACTGTCCATTAAAAACAGTAACTAAAAGTGCAGAGAAGGGTCACCATATTAATAAAGGGCGTGGCAGGTCTTGCTCAATAGAGGGACTATCCAATAAGGATTGGTTACATGAGAAACGATATGTCTAAAAGTGGGATATTAAATTAACATATATTCAAGGTAACTACAAGGAACCTTTCAACCCAAAGACAGTACAAAAGGACTCGGGGCATCCCTTTAAGTTGGAGGAAAGGAGGAGATTTCGCCAGCAACAAAGGAAAGGGCTCTTTACAGTAAGGGCAGTTACAGTGGGGATTACTACCATAATAAAAACTGTGATGGCAGATACCAGTGGATCTCTTTACAAAGGAAGTTATTTTGGGATATGCCAAATAACCTTAAACCTACAGATGGCAAGACTCGCTGTACTCTACTGCGCAACCCAAAACAAAGAGGATCAAAGCTGCGGGTCCTGCGTTTGAATGGGACCACAGCACGTTCCTTTGCCGAGCCAGCTACCAACTAGAGCTGCGCAGGAGAGTACAGACAGAAGTAGCCCGTCTCACAGAGCATCTTTAAAGGAGAATTCATGGGCGTTTTATTATGATTATTAAGAAGGGTTGAAGCAGGTGGGTATGTGGCCCGGTCCACCCATTCATTTCACTCCTGGGACCCTCCGCTTCTGGGATACTAACTCTGTATGGGTGCCGGTATCTCCTGCAAGCTAAAGCTCCCGCGATACGAGAGCCAATAGGAAGTTGTGACCGGATTACGTCATGGCTTCTATTGCCCCTATGGAGCAGCTACCGGCACCCCATCCGAGGTCTGTATCTCCTAAAGCAGGGGGTCCCGGAGCTGAATGAATGGGGTCCAGCTCCGGAGAACACTTGCTTCAAACATATTGAATTTTTTTTTAAATATACAGCTCACACCCCTTATAACGCTGTGGCTTGGGTCTAAAGAATGACAATCGCGATATAGCGGATCGCGTTAGAATATAGGTACAATGTATGCATTGTACAATAAAGTATTTAAGACACCAACACATCGTTTGTAAAGTAGTCATATATACAAAAATTGGAGCCGCGCTTGCATCGCGTTATAAGCGGATCCGCGTTGTAACCGATCGCGTTAGAAAGGGGTTAGCTGTATATACAATAGTCCTATTAGCCAAATCTGGCTAACAGCACTTGCGTGCATTGAGAAGATTACAAACATCATTTAAACAAATAGACATTACAATAAGATAACAATCACACACACTAGGCATCACATCCATTGATTGTCACCGTGCCTACCTAAGCCCTCAACAGGGGCCTAGAAGGAAACCCAAGGCATGTGATGACCATTGCGCAGCCCAATGCAGTCTTTAACCTTTGGCAGTCCAGATCATTTGGTATGGTGGAGACACCGCATCATCTCGCACACGATTGTCCTGACCAACTTCACTGTGCAGCTTTAGATTTGCTGTCGCGCATGTTGTCGCTCTTCTATAAAAGAAGGGGATGCTTAGTTTTCCAATGGGCGCTTAACCACCAAGTTCCTATAGGGCTTCCCTGAAAACCGTTTGTACGTGAATGTCGGTAAAGGCATAAATGAACAGTTTAAGGTATACAATGGGTGAGCGGTCACACTACAGATGTAGCAGACATTATTGCTCCCGTTAACACCAACACATTATGCCAATGGGTTGCAATGTTTCACGCAGCTCCATTGAAACAATTGTAACACGCACATCATTTTCTTACACGGTAATTTTCATGCATTTATTAGCGATAAGTCATCTAAAGCAGCAATAAAGTCTGCTACATCTGTACTTTTACAGGCACCGTAGGGAACTTCACAATAGATTAATAAAAAAACTAAATTATTTTTGTTATCCAAAAAATATAATCTTGTAGCAAGATAAAATATGCTAACCAAACTAATCTAATGGAGAATTAATGTACGTTTCAGCTTCAGCCGCAGATAAAGAGACAAATAGCCTGAAAGATACAATTTATCAGTTCACCTCTGGGTGCAGAATGTTACTATGCGCCCAGGATAGGAACTCTCCTCACACAGCAGCAATTGGCGTTCAACACTTGTTTCAGTAACGCATTAAAATAACCCGTGTCGAATACAGGATGCAGAAATGAACAGCCTTGTCTTTCATCCAAGGAACTCTGCATTTCGAAGAGTATTTGTCAATTATTCTCCGTAACCAACTCATTCACATTCGTTTGATGTGAAGAACTCGAGTACACATCCACGTCCCAACCCAAACCCCGAATTGCCCCAAGTCATGGTACATGCAGATAATAAGAGCCCTTCCTCTCGCTCACCTCACAATGCCTGTTAATCCCCACCCGCGCTACATGGTTTCCTTTAGAGGAAAAAACATCAATATGTTTTACTTACAGTATCATAATAAGAATAATGTTGTCAAGAGTCACGCCCATCATTCCCAGTTGTATGAACACAAGGCTGGTGGAGACTAGGATAGCTTTTTTTTTTTAATGTGTCCCAACACAATTATTCAGGTGTTTTAGAAACGAGGTAGCACTCACCCACCCCGAGAAAAAAAAAAAATGGACTAGGAGGAAACCTGTTAAAAAGGCAAATGTATTGGCTATATACCGATTGCGGCTCTCCAGACACTGGCGCAGGACCCGTCCCCTCTCACCATCCATGAGTCACAGATCTGAGGAAACACAGGAGATACGAAAATCTCCGGCACGGGATCTTGGTCCTGCTGTTTTTTTTGTTTGTTTTTTAAGCATAACATTATAGCAGTTATTAAACATAACATAAGCATTTTTAGCATACATTTATTGCAGTTTGCACACAAATATGCCAAAAGTACACACACCCGATTAAAATAAGACGACAATGGAAGGTGTACCAATACAAAATGCAAGTCTCCATTAAACAAGATTGGTTTTTATGAGAACCAATTAAGACGAGCGGCGGCGATAACACATTTCACAGTACTCTCAAACTTCTTTCATGTAACCGGTATGTTTGAAGACGGGAATTTTTTTATTAGACTGTAGACGGCATTTCAAAAGCAGATGATAAAGCAAACCCCCAGGTGGCTTAATACGCAGGGAACAGGGAAAGTAAGCGTGTTTTGTTTTAGTATAAAGGAGCTTACCCAATCGAGCTATAACTCACAGAAAGCAACACGGCCTTGTCACAATTCAGAGAGCGTCTCTGTACATCCCTATTCTGCACACAGCCACAGCTGCCTTAGGCTGGGCCATGGTACAGCCAGACCGTGCTGAGCTTCAGCTGCCTTAAGGCAGTGTTCGCGTCCATCGCGCGTGCGGCGAGTTGCGCAAGAAATCAGTTCAAACCGATTTCTTGGCCGACAGGCAGGTCACGTGAGCGGTTTGCCCAATGAGGGCGACCAGCTCCGTGACGCCCGTCCACCACGGCCAGGTAAGCGGCCGCTCATTGCCAGCCTCCACACGCCTCCACGCGGCGGAGGCACCATGGCCCCAGCCTTAAACACATTACTGAACCGCAGCGGAAAATATCGTTCTGCTACAATTCATCTGTAACGTCATAAGTAGAACGACACAAACATGCACACAAGAATGCGGACAACCTAAACAAGAAGGGCTAAAGTAACACGATAAATGTCTGCTGTTCATAATTATAATTAAAGCAGCAATCCGTTTAATTTCTTGGCTTTTTTTTGTTCTATGATTGAGCAGAGGGGGGGGGGGTCACTTGTCCCGTGATCCCAATTATTTCAGCTCCGGGAAACCCCTGCTTCCAGAGACGCGGACACCCCCTACGGAGTATCTACGCAGTCAGAGAAACTGTGTGCCTTAACATAATGGTAGCGTTTAAATGTCCCGTTTGCCAATAGGAAGCCGGGACATCTGGTAGCGGGGTTCCCATTGGCCCACGCGACCTGGACATTTAAACTTCACAGATACCGGCACCCTTACGGAGGTATTCTCGGGAAGCAGGGGGTACGCAGAGCCAACGCAGTTCAGCTCCGGAGACCCCACTTCAAACCTGAACTAAAAAATAAATAAATGCAGCGCGGTTGCTCTCTGCCTGGACGCGCCTAAGGAAGCAGGGGACCCCAAAAGTTAAACAGACTGCAGCCCCCCAGGTCTAGGGCCCCATTCAGATTAAGAATAAACGCCATGGATTGGTTTAACTCCTTCAATGCTGCCTGGCATAACATTCACAGACCTTTTCAACTCGCTCTCCTGTCCCTGCCCTCCCTCTCCCTTCCCCTATTAACCCTATCCTCCACCACTGCCCCTTCTCTACGCCCTCCTTGACGGTCCTTTCCCCCCCCTCCCAACCTTTCCCTCACAACCCCTCTTTCCCTCATCCTTTCATTCCAGCTCACCCACTCCAGCTCACCCTCACACGCGCACCTCTCACATTCCCTTCTCGCGCGCCCGCCCCACTCTGTTTCACTAACCGCGCGCCCGCGCCCTTTCCTGCTCATCTCTATGACACCGCCTCCGCGGGGCGGCGCGTGAGGCTAGGGGTGGGCGGCGGCGCGCCTTCCGCCGGGGACTAATAGTGGAGCCAGTGCGTCTGTGTTCGTCAGGCCGCTGACGTCACCTCGCGTGCTGCGCCTAGACGTCTCGGTGCGCTTGTGACAGTTATTTTCGCGCCTTTTGGGGGTGAAGGGCTGACAGCTAGTTGCATGGCAACGCCAGAGCAAGGCCTACCCTCAGTCTTATTACACTTGTCCCGTGTTACATTTTTTAAACAAACAGTGCTTGGATAAATAGTGATGCAAAATAATAACCTAATAATGTTGACTTCATAAAAAATCAAATAACAAAAGGCTATTATGGTTTTTTTTACATTTTGCTTTGTAAATACCTTCATTTTTACACTGAATTTAATGGATGAGGCTGAGGTTTTTGTTGGGAAACAAGGAAGATATTTTGTTGGGGTCTGGTAAAAGGAAAGTCCCCCAAAAACACAACCGAATCCGTGATAGTGAATACTGTAATGGGTTGAATCAAATCTAGCTAGGTTTAAAAAAGATTATATAAACGTATAAGTATTCCTTAAAAAAAACGTACCGGTCCCATGATATTAAATGCTTTGGATAGTTTTACAACCTGTAATCTCTTTTTTAATAAGACTGGATCTTAGAAGATATAGAAGTAAATGATTCTTTGTTTGTAAATTAACCCCGATGCCATAATTAACCTAACGATAAGTGTACACAGTAAGGCTGCGTCCACTGTGCCGCTGGGTGCGCTCATGCTTGAGAGCGGTGACATCATCAACTCTCCAAGCATTTGCACTCGGCTGTCCTGCTAATTTTGCAAGCACGAGCGGGGGGGGGGGGGGGGGGGGGGGGGTGGGGGATG